>JAKJHU010002755.1:0-25914 GCA_022316685.1 Progne subis subis
AAACTTTTGTGGAGAAAAGTGGAAAAAACTATTTTACTAAACAAATAAAGTGCATACAAGTATAAAGAATGAATAATATGAAACAATAAAACTTCTCGTTCTGGAGTGAAATGGCAAATTGAGAAAGTCCTTGCCGTGGGTGTAGCTCAGCTCTCTCTCAGTCTCTCATCAGTCCTAGTCCCTCTGGCGCTGCTGGAAAATGCCGAGGTCCAGGCCCCAGTGGGCCGCAGGTGCAGCCCCCAGTGCTCCCCTGGGTTTTCAGTCCAGAGCAGGTTTAAACAGTTCCAAGAAAAAGGAAAGAAAAAAAACAGTCCAGGGAACTTCTCTGCCCTAGCTAGCTGAAACTAACTAAAAGCAAAAAAAATCTCTGTCCTGCAGTCTCTCAAGACAATAAAAACAAAGTTACAGATGTCTGGGTGCCTTCCCGAGCAAAAAGCTGCATAGAAGGACCCCCGTTAACAAAGGATTATCTCTTAAAAGCAATAAATAGCCTGTTGAATATTCATACATTTCATACATGATACATAAATTCCATTCAAACAAAGAATTCTCTCTGGTTCGTGTCACTTTTTTCCTTTAATCTCTATGGCGTCTTCAGGGCTGAGCGAGGCAGAAGAAGTTGGTCTCTTCTGATAAGGAAGTCGTAAATTCTTTTTCTCTGAAAGATTTACGTTTTCCTGTGGTTGGTATATAAGAACTTCATTTTAACTACAAAACTACATTTACCATACTATCAAAATATTAATACAACATTAACAATCAATACAACATAATACATATAGTAAATATCTTGTGTAGAGCCATATAATATGCACTTTTCACACAGGCCATGATGTTTTGTGTCTGGTTTTGTCCCCGCTCCGGGCGGGAGATGACCTCTGGCTAGCTCGGTCAACACAGACACAGAAGTTTTCAGTTCGTTTTGGCTCCTCGGCTTAGCAACTGGACCCCATGGTGTCGTGACAGTCAACAGCAGCAGAAGAGAAAAGGCTGGCTCTCAGCTTAGCAGGTTAAAAGATGTTTATTAGCTCAAGAGTTGAGGAGCAGAGAGCTGAGAGCTCCGAGGCTGAGAGCTGAGCAGCTGAGCAGCTGAGAGAGTTTGAATCTCCCTCCTCCACCTTATAAGTGGGGGAGGGGTTCCAGGGAGGATACAACAAGACAACAAATCAGGGGATTCAGGGGGTAACAAGGTGTGCCCACCCCCAAGCCTCGGACCACTAAAATCCAGAGCCAAAGGAATTCCCCCCAGGGGGCCTATCACCTGAAGCCCTCTCCCTGAGATTTCGCAACCTGGGAGGGCTCCTCAAAGTGATAGACAAGCTGCCCCAGAGAGGGGGGTTGGGGCAGAGGGGTGGTATGATTGACACAAAACACCCTATTATACAGACAACACAAAAGGGATACAGAATTGGGGATACAGTGAAATGAACCATAACATAAACTTCTTACAAAAACCTAATAAAACAGTTCTGCACCACCACAATGTTTTATTGAAGCACTTCCAAAGGGAGTTGATTCAATGTTCACTAACACACTCAAGTGCAGAATTTTCCAATTTTTGTGTGAATTCAGACCTGCCAAGTTCCAGTCTGTAGCAATGGGGAACAAAGACATGGACCCCCTTGTGCATATGAAGGAAATCACTTTATTGTAGAAGTTACCCCCCTTTTACACCTTTAATCTCAACCAGACAAAACCCAAATTTAGCAGAAGAAGAGCACCCATTGGCTGGCTCAGCTGCAGTGTGCTGTCCACAAGTCATATCTCTCACCCCCCAGCTGGCTTCCAACCATCTATCCTGCAGCTGTGCCTTTCCAACAGTGCCTTCTGGTAAACATAAGCCTTAACAGCTTTAACAATTATAACCCCATATCCTATACCAGTCTTCCTATCAAAACTATAAACACCAAAGTACTTTAAGACTTAGGCAAGAAAATTTAAATTGAAAACTGTTAATAGGCAAAACAAAGCTGTGCAGAGGAAAACTCGCTGTAGTACAAGACCAACAAATGTGATACCACAAAATCTAAGATGTGCTACATATTTCTTCCATGCTATTTTCTGGCACCATAGTTACAGTTATTAAACAAGTGTGATTTCTTTTTTCCTTACAATATAACCTTGACAGTAATTAGCATACCAACTACATATGTATGTTTAACAGTAATAGTAAATTTATATGCTCAAAAAGAGCTCTAATTCAGAGTTCAAAATTTTATGTTATGTGAAAAGTTGTATTAGAAGGGGAATTAATCTGTGGATATAAAAATAGGCATCAATTAGTAACATCATAAGTGTCTCGGTTTTGAGACAAATTAGGAGGAAATGTCCTAAAATGAACGTGTCCTCTAATAGAAGGCAGGTTCCAGCAGCCCCTCCCCCACAGGTTCAAAAGGAATTCTTTGGAGGAAAGTGAAAAAAAACTGTTTATTTAACAAGCAGGGTGCTTGCAGGTACAGAAAATCCAATTAATAATGTTAGATAATAAACTTCCTCGTTGTGGAGAAGAGCTGGTAGATTCAGAGTCCTTTCTGTAGGTGTGGCTCAGCTCCCTCTGGGCCTGGAGCTGGGGTGCAGCATCCTGGGGCTTCCCCTCTGGCCAGGCTGCGGGGCTCCTGGTGATAGTCTGGTTTTCTGGACCGGAGCAAAGCTGAACAGTTCCAGATGAAGAAGCCACTGTCCTGGGAAAACTTCTTGCCTCAGCTAACAAACAAGAAGCTAGCTTAAAGCAAAGAATTCTAACTCTCTATCTGTCTCCCAAGAAAGAGAGCCGAGAGCTGGGGAAAAACTGAGGGAGTTATCTGTGTTTCTGAACACAGGCTGCCGAAAGAATTCCACTGCCTTCCCCCTACCTTCGACCTTAAAGGTACAGGACTCATGTCTGGGCATAAAGCAGATAGGGAATACAGTATCATACTGCCACCCCAGGAAAACAAGTCAGATAAACAAAGGATGACACTAAACTTACATTTTGGCAATGTGTCAAAAATACAACAAATAAATAAAACTTGCAAATTTTTATGGCATTAAGGTACATCACCTACAGATTGCATTGTCCTCCTTCCAGATGCCACAAAGCCATGTATTTATTGTTAAAGAACTTGACTTCTGATTCAGAACTGAAGGTATGTTTCTGGGCTCATGTAGTCAGTTGAGCACTAGCTGAAGGCCAGTGCATCCACTAAAATTACCTACTCATTTTCCTCTATGAAATAAGGATTAGGAGAAGAGCAAAGCAGGCTCAAAACTTTAAAGGGTACAAAGAAAGCTTTATTAACAGAACTAAAAGAAGAATAATAAGAATCAGAATAAACTTTTAGAACTGTTTTTCTCCCCCCAACTCCTCTTCCCTTTCCCACCAACAATGTAAAGAGACAAAACCTGGGATTTTAAGTCAGTTTACCACTTGGCATTTGTGAGTCATTGAGGAGCAAGGGGTGGAGCTTCCTGCACTGATACTGAGTGGCTGATTATAAGAGGTCTCTGGGGAGCACGGCGAACAGGGGTGTGGCGAGTCACTGGGGCGTGGACAAGGCAGTTCGCGTGGCAGTTTGCGCAGGCAGGGTTGCAAGTAAGGTGTCCTCTGTGTTGTTTGAAGTATTTCTGCTGCCTGGTTGCTTTTGGGGTGTCTGCTAGTAATGGTTTCTACATGGTCGAAAACTGTGTTTGGTATAAGTGTATGTGACCAAATGGAGCCCTCCAAAAAGGATGCATCTGTACAGACCCATTCCTGCCCAGAGTGTTTGAGCTTATTGGTGGCTTCAGGGGGTGCTGTGGAGGAGGCCTGCCTATGGTGTGAACAGGTGAGTGATCTCCTTTCACTGGTGGCTGAGCTTAGGGAGGAAGTTGAAAGATTAAGAAGTACCAGGGAAAGTGAAATGGAAATAGACTGGTGGAGTTCAGCTCTTCCATCTTTAAGGGAGGCCTCTGACCGTGAGTCTGAGGACTTACATGCCTCCCGCTCTCAGGTAATAGAAGGGCACCTGATAAATGAAGAGGAGTGGAAATGGGTCCCTGCTCAGGGAGATAAAAACTCCTCCCCTTCCCTCAGCCGGGTGCCACTTCAGAATAGATATGAGGTCCTGGATCTAGAGGGCCAACTAGATGATTTAGAAGAAAATTGTCTGCCCAGTTGTGGTGGTTTCAGGCAGATTTTGGGAGAAATCCTCCTAAGGGGCCCCTCTCCCTTCCCCCAACCGGTTCGGGAAAAAACTTCCTCAGAGAGAAGTGGAAAAAACCTGTTTATTAAACAGGCAAAGCACTCCCAGCACAATACCCGATGACAAGAGCTTCGTGCCGCTTACAGAGGGATAACAAACTTAAAGAAAGTCTCTCCTCTTGAAGACTGTCAGTGTGCTCCACCACTCTCTCTCCGCTGACGTTGGAAAAAAAAAGATGTGCAGGGCTGGTCTTGGTGGTCTCGGTGGGGTGGGTCCCCTGTGGAGGCCCCCCGGTGCTTCCCCAGGTCCTCAGTCCGGAGAGGTTGGAACAGTTCCGAGGAGAGGGCAAAAAAAAAAAAGAAAAAAAGGAAAGAAAGCAAAAAGCAAAAAGCTTCAGCTATTCTACAGCGTCTAAACTATGCTAGCCCTAAAGCTAACTAACTGCCCGGGAAAAAAACAACAGAGCTTCTTCAGTCTTGCCGAGTTCCAGCTCCCCCGCTTCAAGGTCACTCTGATGAGCAGAGTTTTCCTGGGGAAAAACAAACGGCGCTTGCCCTCCCCCCTGCACCCAACAGACGATTGGGGATACACAGTCACCCCAGGACATCTTCCACCCCTTATCCCCATATCGTTGACTTACAGACAGAACCAGTGTATATTCCACATAAAACTTCCATCCATTCTCCCCACAAAAAAAAACAATACAAGCAATACCTGTCATGCTCCTGTCACGTTCCACACTGAGCTACTGAATCCAGGCCCCAGGCTGCAGGGCAGCAGAATTCCTCTCTCACTTACTCATACCTTCAACACTTGCTCATACTTTCAACACTTAACACATACCCTCTTACTTACACATTTCCTTCTATTTCATTCTGCGTGGTTTAATGTACAGACAATGGCAATAGCATTCAGCAAACAGTGATGTTTACAAATTATTCTCACCCAACAATCAGATCTCCCTGAGGTACATATCGAGTTGTTCCATTTTTCTGCATTATCCACCATGTGCAACCTGGTCCCTGAGCAAAGACAACCCCACGAATGGGTTTGTCTGTACTTGAGGCAGACCTGATCCACACTGTCTTCCCTAACAGACCTCTGACATGCACCACTGGGACTTTATCTCCATCTGTTGTATGCAGAGGCTCAGCCTGGGCGGGTCCTGCTCGGTTGGTGGAGCCTCGGGTGTTGACCAACCAGGGGGCCTTTGCTAAGTGCTGCTCCTAATTCTTGAAAGATCTCCCCCCCAATGCTTTCAATTGGGTTTTTAACAATGCATTGTGCCTCTCCACTTTGCCTGCAGCGGGTGCATGGTAGGGAATATGGTACACTCACTCAATGCCATGTTCCCTAGCCCAGGTGTTAATAAGGCTGTTCTTGAAATGAGTCCCATTGTCTGACTCAATTCTCTCAGGGGTACCATGCCTCCACAGGACTTGCTTCTCTAGGCCCAGGATTGTGTTCTGGGCAGTAGCATGGGGCACAGGGTAGGTCTCCAGCCACCCCGTGGTGGCTTCCACCATGGTCAGCACATAGCGCTTGCCTTGGCGGGTTTGGGGAAGGGTGATGTAGTCAATCTGCCAGGCTTCCCCATACTTATACTTGGACCATCGCCCGCCATACCATAGGGGCTTCACCCGCTTGGGCTGCTTGATGGCAGCACACGTCTCACAGTCATGGATAACCTGAGAAATACTGTCCATGGTTAGATCCACCCCTCGGTCTCGGGCCCACTTATAGGTGGCATCTCTACCTTGATGGCCTGAGGCATCATGGGCCCATCGAGCTAGGAACAACTCTCCCTTGTGTTCCTAATCTAAATTAATATTTGACACTTCTATTTTTGCTGCCCGATCTACCTGCTCGTTGTTTCGATGCTCTTCATTAGCTCTGCTCTTGGGGATGTGGGCATCTACGTGGCGGACTTTCACAGGTAGTCTCCCTACCCTGGTAGCAATGTCTTTCCACTTCTCAGCAGCCCAAATTGGTTTCCCTCCACGCTGCTAATTAGCCTCTTTCCACCTCTTCAGCCATCCCCACAGAGCATTGGCTACTATCCATGAATCAGTGTAGAGGTAGAGCCTCGGCCACCCCTCTCTTTCAGCAATATCCAAGGCCAATTGAACAGCCTTGAGTTCTGCAAGTTGACTTGATCCACCCTCTCCTTCAGTGGCTTCAGCAACTTGTCGTGTGGGACTCCATACAGC
Organism: Progne subis subis; assembly: GCA_022316685.1. Taxonomy (NCBI): domain Eukaryota; kingdom Metazoa; phylum Chordata; class Aves; order Passeriformes; family Hirundinidae; genus Progne; species Progne subis. The sequence continues at coordinate 6,371 of JAKJHU010002755.1, forward strand.
TGCTTTCCACTTCCGGTTCATCCCTACAATACGACAGGAACCGTCAGTGAAAAGGGCATAATGCGTCTCCTCTGCTGGCAATTGGTTGTATGGTGGAGCTTCTTCAGCCCGTGTCACTTGCTCTTGTTCTTCATCTGTGAGGCCAAAATTTTCACCCTCAGGCGAATTGGTAATTATTTCTAAAATCCCAGGGCGATTCAGTTTACCCATACGGGCGCGCTGCGTAATAAGAGCAATCCACTTGCTCCATGTGGCATCAGTGGCATGATGGGTGGAGGGGACCTCCCCTTTGAACATCCACCCCAGCACAGGCAGTCGGGGTGCTAGGAGGAGTTGCGCCTCTGTACTAATCACCTCCGAGGCAGCTTGAACTCCTTCATAGGCTGCTAAGATTTCTTTTTCAGTGGGGGTGTAATTGGCTTCAGACCCTCTGTAGCTTCGACTCCAAAATCCCAGTGGCTGGCCTCGAGTCTCACCAGGCACCTTCTGCCAAAGGCTCCAGGACAGGCCATTGTTCCCGGCTGCTGAGTAGAGCACGTTCTTCACATCTGGTCCTGTCCTCACTGGGCCAAGGGCCACTGCATGAGCAATCTCCTGCTTGATCTGGGCAAAAGCTTGTTGCTGCTCAGGGCCCCAGTGGAAATCATTCTTTTTTCAGGTGACCAGGTAAAGAGGGCTCACAATCTGACTATACTCGGGAATATGCATCCTCCAGAAACCTATAGCACCTAGGAAAGCTTGTGTCTCCTTCTTACTGGTTGGTGGAGACATCGCTGTGATCTTGTTGATGACATCAGTAGGAATCGGCCGCCGTCCATCTTGCCACATTACTCCCAGGAACTGGATCTCTCGGGCAGGTCCCTTGACCTTGCTCTGCTTGATGGCAAAACCAGCCTTCAGGAGAATTTGGATGATCTTCTCTCCTTTCTCAAACACTTCCATTGCCGTGTTCCCCCACACAATGATGTCATCGATATACTGTAGGTGCTCCGGAGCCTCACCCTTTTCCAGTGCAGCTTGGATCAGTCCATGGCAGATGGTAGGACTGTGCTTCCACCCCTGGGGCAGTCGGTTCCAGGTGTACTGCACGCCCCTCTATGTGAAGGCAAACTGAGGCCTGCATTCTGCTGCCAAAGGAATGGAGAAAAATGCATTGGCAATATCAACTGTGGCATACCATTTTGCTGCCTTGGACTCCAGCTCATACTGGAGCTCCAACATGTCTGGCACAGCAGCACTCAGTGGTGGTGTCACCTTATTCAATGCACGGTAGTCCACAGTCAATCTCCATTCTCCTTCAGATTTGCGCACAGGCCAAATGGGGCTGTTGAAGGGTGAGTGGGTTTTACTAACCACCCCTTGGCTCTCCAGCTCTTGAATCATCTTATGAATGGGAATCACAGCATCTCGAGTGGTTCTATACTGTCGGCGGTGTACTATAGAAGTGGCAATTGGTACCCGTTGTTCTTGTACTTTCAAGAGTCTTACTGCAGAGGGATTCTTGGACAGTCTAGGCAAGGTGTTCAATTGCCGGATGCCCTCTGTCACTACAGCCGCAATCCCGAATGCTCACCTGAGTCCTTTCGGGTCTTTGAAATACCCACTTCGGAGGTAATCTATGCCCAAAATGCATGGGGCTTCTGGGCCAGTCACAATAGGGTGTTTCTCCCACTCCTTTCCAGTTAGGCTCACATCTGCTTCCACCACAGTAAAATCCTGTGATCCCCCTGTCACACCAGCAATAGAGACAGATTCTGCCCCTACATGTCTTGATGGCATTAATGTGCACTGCGCACTAGTATCGACTAAGGCCTCATATTTTTGTGGTTCTGATGTGCCAGGCCAACGAATCCACACAGTCCAAAATACACGGTTTTCCCTAGCCTCTACCTGGCTAGAGGCAGGGCCCCTCTAAGCCTGGTTATCCTTCTTTCCTTGAGCATATGCCTTAGAGGTTCCTTCAAGGGGGTCGGGCATGTCATCATCGTCATACCTGGCCGTTCGGCTACGGGCAACTGGAGTCGCTTCTCTTTTGGTGGAACTCCCTCTTTGAGTCTTGACTTCCTTCAATTCACGCACCCGTTGTGCCAAGGCAGCCGTAGATTTTCCATCCCATCTGTTCATATTTTCTCCGCAATCCCGCAGGAAGAACTACAGCTCAGCACGTGGAGTGTACCCTCTCTCCCTAGCCGGGGAGTGTCTATGTTGGGTACCAGAACTTCTGATCTCTACTGCTGAGATTTGGAGAAGGTCCTCTCTAATCTCCTCCCTGAGTCTCTTATGATTCTCATCTATCTTACCCTCTAGTTTCTGTAGACGTGTTTCCACAGCTGTGATTCTGGCGTGTGTTGGACCATGCACAGCATCTGCATATGCTCGGAGCTTCTTCGCCATATCAAGCACAGTTTCCTCCATGTCCTCCCGCTTCATTACTGCTAAAGCAGAAGCGTATTCTAATGGCCCGAGTCGTATAAGTTTTCGCCACATTACAGATGTACATGATACCAAGTCTGGGTTCCTAGTGTTTATGTCATCTGAGAAAACCATCTCTGCCACTGCCATTTCTCTCAAGTGTTGAATCCCTTGTTCTATGGTCTTCCATGGGGTTTGCTGCATATAGAGATCATCTGCACATAAGTATCTTTCTGCCACGCTTCCTAGGACCCATTCCCAGAGACTGCAAGGACTAGCCTCTCTCATCATCTCCTGGTCGATGACTGGATCATGTGACAGGGATCCCAGATGCCTCGCTTCAGTGCCATCCAGAATTGTAGCCTCACCTGCGGCATCCCAAAGACGGACTAACCAACTAATTATAGATTCATCAGGTTGTCGCCGGTAATCTTTTCCTAGGCCTCGAAGGTCCTTCAGGGAAAAGGAGTCAATATTGGCTTCTGATCCTGTGCTGGAAGATTTGGCTTCTGATTTTGGTGAAGGTCCTTCTCTTGGGTCATCATCGTCCACTGGTCGATCGGTTTTATGTGTGTGCTTCTTTGCTGGAGCAACTGCCAGGGGCTTAGGATTACTGTCTGGGTGTTGGCTGCAGCCTGAGTGACTGGGGTAGCTGTTGATTTGTATCCCTTCCCCCCTGCCTCTGTCTGCTGCCCTACAGTCTCTAGCAATGTGCGATAAGCATATGCCAGGGCCCAGCTTACTGCAGCGACCTTCTCCCCCTTAGAGCCATCATGGTACCTCTCTTTCAGGTATTTCCCCAGCTCCACTGGATTCTGAATTTGTTCCCGTGGAAAATCCCAGACTACAGGGTCAGAGAATTCCTTGAGGAGTTGGCCCATATCCTCCCATTCTCCACACCACTCAGGATTTCCTCTGCCTGGGTCGGGAGTTTCATCAGCCCCTCTAGAAATCTCAGCCCATATTTTAGAGAAGCTGCAGACTGTATAGAGGAGGCTTACCAGATGACATACCAGAAAGATGGTCTCTTTAACACTCAGGGGAAACTCAACATTCTCCAGCAATGATTCAACCGATTCAGAGGAGAAGAAGGAAACAAAAGACTGCAACGCTTCATCCTCTGCTCCTCCTTCCACAAACAGGGTGAATAACCATAACCATAACCATGACCCATACATAGAAGGAATAGACCTCAGCACCTTTATAAACTTCCTACAAATTATTATCATTAAGCCAAGGCCAATAGCTACTCTAATCCGCGTCCCTCTACTGTAAAAACTGTGTATTAATGACAATATTGGGGCTATCTCTGGATATGCAAATAAACCTAAGGACCACAAAGGTCTTAAGACCTCAAAGAAGCCTAAGGATCCAAAACACATCAAGGCCCCCACCCCAAGAGACATGAGTTCAAACAGCATATTTACTGACTGCTAAATACTAATCAGTTCAGGGTTTTTCCACTCTCTCGAGCCACACGTTCGGGCGCCAGGAAGTTTGTGGTGGTTTCAGGCAGATTTTGGGAGAAATCCTCCCAAGGGGCCCCTCTCCCCTCCCCCAACCGGTTCGGGAAAAAACTTCCTCAGAGAGAAGTGGAAAAAACCTGTTTATTAAACAGGCAAAGCACTCCCAGCACAATACCCGATGACAAGAGCTTCGTGCCGCTTACAGAGGGATAACAAACTTAAAGAAAGTCTCTCCTCTTGAAGATTGTCAGTGTGCTCCACCACTCCGTCTCCGCTGACGTTGGGAGAAAAGGAGATGTGCAGGGCTGGTCTTGGTGGTCTTGGTGGGGTGGGTCCCCTGTGGAGGCCCCCCGGTGCTTCCCCAGGTCCTCAGTCCGGAGAGGTTGGAACAGTTCCGAGGAGAGGGCAAAAAAAAAAGAAAAAAAGGAAAGAAAGCAAAAAGCAAAAAGCTTCAGCTATTCTACAGCGTCTAAACTATGCTAGCCCTAAAACTAACTGCCCGGGAAAAAAACAACAGAGCTTCTTCAGTCTTGCCGAGTTCCAGCTCCCCCGCTTCAAGGTCACTCCGATGAGCAGAGTTTTCCTGAGGAAAAACAAACCGCGCTTGCCCTCCCCCCTGCACCCAACAGACGATTGGGGATACACAGTCACCCCAGGACACCAGTGAGTCCCCCAATTATGATTCATCTGAAAGGTGCATCACCACCTCTAACATCAAGAAGAAAAGAAGGGTAATCGTAGTAGGTGACTCCCTTCTGAGAGGAACAGAGGGCCCCATATGTCGACCGGACCCATCCCACAGGGAGGTCTGCTGCCTCCCTGGGGCTCGGGTACAAAATATCACAGAGAGACTTCCTGTTCTGATTCAGCCCTCTGATTATTACCCACTGCTGATACTCCAGGCTGGCAGTGATGAGATTGAAAAGAGGAGTGTCAAGGCAATTCAAAGAGACTTTAGGGCACTGAGTCAGGTAATTGATAAGGCAGGAGCACAGGTAGTGTTCTGCTCAGTCCCTTTGGTGGCAGAGGAAAATGATGAAAGAAACAGGAGAACTCACACCATCAACAAGTGGCTTAAGGGTTGGTGTCATCGGCAAAATTTTGGATTCTTTGATCATGGAGAAATTTTTACAACACCTGCTCTGCTGGAACCAAATGGGATATATCTCTCTGTAAAGGGCAAAAGATTCTTAGCTCATGAACTGGCAGAACTTGTTGAGAGGGCTTTAAACTAGGTTTGAAGGGGGAAGGGGATGCAGCTGGGCTGTCTGGAAGCAGGCCCAAGGTTTGCAAGGCTGAGTTAGGGGCGAAGTCAGTAGCCCAGCTGAGGTGCATGTATACAAATGCATGCAGCATGGGTAACAAAAAAGAAGAGTTGGAGGCCATGGTGCAACAGCAAAGCTATGATGTAGCTGCCATCACAGAAACTTGGTGGAATGACTCACATGGCTGGAGCACTGCACTCAATGGCTACAAGCTCTTCAGAAGAGACAGGCAAGGAAGAAGAGGTGGAGGGGTGGCCCTTTATATTAAGCAGACTTTTGATACTGTATGAATTGAAACTAAGGAAGATGGAGTTCAATGCCTATGGGTAAGGATTAAGGGGAAAGCCAACAAGGCTGACATCCTGCTGGGAGTCTGTTATTGTCCACCCAACCAGGAAGAAGAGATGGATAACTTATTCTATAAGCAGCTGAAGAGTGTTTCAGGATCATCAGCCCTTGTTCTTGTGGGTGACTTCAACCTACCAGACATCTGCTGGGAACTTAATACAGCAGAAAAGAGGCAGTCTAGGAAATTTTTAGAGTGTATGGAGGACAAGTTTTTGTCGCAGCTGGTGGGTGAGCCCACCAGGGGAGGGACTATGTTAGATCTGCTGTTTGCAAATAGAGATGGGCTGGTGGGAGATGTGGTGGTTGGAGGTTGCTTGGGGCAGAGTGATCATGAAATAATAGAGTTCTCAATATTTGGTGAAGTCAGGAGGAGCACCAGTAAAACCCTTGCATTGGACTTCCGGAGGGCAGACTTTGGCCTGTTTAGGAGACTTATTCAGAGATTTCCTTGGGAAGCAGCCCTTAAAAACAAAGGAGTTCAGGAAAGCTGGGCATGCCTCAAAACAGAGATCTTGAGGGCACAGGAACAGACTGTCCCTGTGTGCTGAAAGGTAAGTCGACAGGGTAAACGTCCAGCCTGGATGAGCAAGGAGGTTTTGAAGGAACTTAGGAATAAAAAGAGGATGTATCAGCTTTGGAAGGGGGGGTCAGGTCTCTCAGGAAGTATTTAAGGGAGCTGCTAAAGCATGTAGGAAAAAAATTAGGGAGGCCAAAGCTCAGTTTGAACTTAGAATGGCAACTTCTGTAAAGGATAATAAAAAATGTTTTTACAAATATATTAACGCTAAAAGGAAGGTTAAGACCAACCTTTGTTCTTTACTGGACAAGGGAGGGAACTTAATATCTGCAGGTGAGGAGAAGGCAGAAGTGCTTAATGCCTACTTTGCCTCAGTTTTTAGTGAGGAGACGACTTGCCTTCAAGACAACTGCCCTCCTGGGCTGGTAGATGGTGTCAGGGAGCAGAATGGTCCCCTCATTATCCAAGAGGTGGCAGTCAGAGAACTGCTGAAATGCCTGTATATCCATAAATCTATGGGACCAGACGGGATCCATCCCAGGGTGATGAGAGAGCTGGCAGATGAGCTTGCTAAGCCACTCTCCATCATCTACCATCAGTCTTGGCTCACTGGTGAGGTTCCGGATGACTGGAAGCTGGCCAATGTGACACCCATTCACAAAAAGGGTTCAAAAGAGGATCCTGGTAATTATAGACCAGTCAGTCTGACCTCAGTACCTGGCAAAATAATGGAACAGTTTATATTAAGTGCCATCACACAGAACTTACAGGATGGCCAGGGTATCAGACCCAGCCAGCATGGGTTTAGGAGGAGTAGGTCATGTTTGACCAACCTGATCACCTTTTATGACCAGGTGACCTGCCTGGTGGATGCAGGGAAGGCTGTGGATGTTGTCTATTTGGACTTCAGCAAAGCCTTTGACACTGTCTCCCACAGCATACTCCTAAATAAGCTGGCAGCTTGTGGCTTGGACAAGAGCACTCTTCGCTGGGTTAGGAATTGGCTAGATGGCCGGGCCCAGAGAGTGGTGGTGAACGGTGCTGCATCCAGCTGGCAGCCAGGCACCAGTGGTGTCCCTCAGGGGTCTGTGCTGGGGCCAATTCTGTTCAATATTTTTATTGACGACATGGATGAAGGCATGGAGTCTTTCATTAGTAAATTTGCAGATGACACTAAGCTGGGAGCGTGTGTCGACCTGTTGGAAGGACGAAGGGCTTTGCAGAAAGACCTGGAATGGTTGGACAGATGGGCAGAGTCCAATAGGATGAGGTTTAATAAGTCTGTTGAGGGTTAAGTTCTCCTGTAGAATTTTTCCCCCCCCTCGTTTAAGTAGGGGCAGTTTAAGCGGTGCTTAACCTGACAAAAGAAGTTGATCACTTGGTTTTGGGGAAGGGAGGAGGCTCCGGAGAGAGCTGGGGGTTGGCCTCACTTCTCTCAGCTTTCCCGGGGAGGACGGTCGGACTACGGGTAGCTGCCTGGAGTCCACAGCTAACGGAGGAGTTTGGTCCTGGGAATTCTATCGTCTGTTGGAGCGCCCAGGAATTCGGAGTTTCTTCGTTACCCTGCTGGATTTTGGGTCAGCCCGGGGTCCAGCCGCTGCGGGTTCTCCAGCACTGCCCACTTTGCCTGCCGGGGCACTCCCTGCCTGCCTGCTGAGGACAAATCCATCGCTTCCAGCTTGCAGCCATCAGCGACGAACTTTGCCACCGTTTGCCCTCAGGGTTCTTGGTTCTGTTTTACTGTTATTATAAGTGCTGTTGTTGTTTGTCTGTCCTGTTGTATTTACTAGTAAAGGACTGTTATTCCTTTTCCCTATAGCTCTGACCGAAAGTTTTTTTTTTTAATCTTCTAAATTATAATAACCCGGAGGCTTGCCTCTCCTTAGCAGACAACTGTCTTTTTCAAACCGAGACAGAATTTGGCGCCCAATTCGTGGGGCTCGAGGGGCACTGAGAGAAAAAGGAATAACAGTTCTTAAGTGCCTACATTGTTGCGTACTGGGCATCATGTGGTCTGCCTTTGTCTGGTTCGGGTGGCATGTGGGTGTGGCCGTAGTTCTCCCATTTGCAGGGCCTTTTCTAAACATGGGCCCTGTAACTAAGGTTGCTGTGGCTGTCATCCAGTTTGCTATATGGGTTAACGAAGTGAGGAAATCGTGGATTTTTAATTTTCTCTGGAAGGCAGGCACATGGATTCAGGGCTACCATACACTGACTGTGTGTTTTTGGGGTTATTTTAAGAACGGTACATACTGTGAGGAAATAATACTAGGGGAAACCTTTTCCCAACCCTTCACCCAGCTCTTTGGGCCTACCCCACCAGTCTTTGAAGGGTTCAAATCTTTGAATGTTAATGACATCATACAGTGGCTGGTGTTGCTGGTATGCCTGTTCTGTGTAGCATTTAGAGATAAGGGGAGACTGGCCTGGATAACCACCCTGATACCTCCCCTAGAGAATAAGGATACTGCCCCACAGCCTGAGCCTGCCCCACAGCCTGCCTCAGGAATAAACCACCCAGATTGGGTGAAGGAGATAGGTGAGATGCTGAGGGAGTACCTTGCCCCTGTAGTAGCCTCATTAGCCCCAGCTGCTGGGAAACCCTCCCCCTGCCCCGACAAAGGAGAGTCTGATGGTGCAGCAGCAGAACCCACAGACGTTACAACTGTCCAGGTTCCAGCTGAACCACAGGGGCAGCCACAGCCAGCAGCAGTGGCCCCTGTGGAAACAAAGAAGTACAAGGTGAAATCAGAGCACCCAGGCAACAAGGATAAGAAAGGAGGGCCCTCACAACCCGCGGGGGACTCAGAGGTTGAGATCATCACTGAGTCCCTGACATATGAAAGTCTCCGTAATCTGCAAAAAGATCTTGCACGACGGGGACGTGAGGCTTATACAGCCTGGTTAGTTCGGGTCTGGGACCTTATAGGTACAGGCGTGCAGCTAGATAGTAGTGAGGCAAGGAATTTGGGACCCTTGACCCAGGACTCGGGTGTGAATCAAGTATTTGTAAGGGAGCCAGGGCCCCTTTCCCTTTGGGAGCGGCTTTTAATGAGTGTAAGGGAGAGGTTTGTCCACAGAGACAGAATGCAGGAGCACCATCATAGAATGCGCTGGAAGACCCTTGAGGAAGGGATCCAACAGCTGAGAGAAGTGGCAGTATTGGAGGTACTCTTTGGGAGGGGTGGACAGCATGATAATGACCCCGACAAAGTCAGGTGCACAGGGCAAATGCTGTGGAACCTGGCAACTCTAGGACCATCTCAATATGCCACCTTCATTGCAACCATTAATGCCGATAACAACCGAGAGACAGTGGGTTCTGTGGCCAACAAGCTTAGAAATTATGAGAGCATGATCAGTGGCCCAATGCAGGCTCAGGTCTCTGCCATGGTTAAGGAACTCAGAGAGGAGATGAGGGAGGTGAGGGAGGAGATGAGGAGGAACAGTTCCTGTGTGGCACCGGTGCGAGTTACAGGCCCCAGAGTCAGAGCTCAACGGCCCCCAGCTAGAGAGAGAGGGTACACCCCACGAGCTGACCTGTGGTTCTTTCTGAGTGACCATGGGGAAGACATGGGAAGGTGGCATGGGAAACCCACTTCTGCCCTGGCAGCACGGGTGCGTGAGCTCAAAGAGAGAAACATTAACCGAGGGGGTTCCACTAAGATGAAGGTAGCCTCAACCTCACATGACCAAGCTGCCAGGTATTATAGAAGTGAGGATATGTCAGATCCCTGTGAAGGAACCTCTACCATGTATGCCCAGGAAGGGAGTAATGACCAGTGCTAGAGGGGCCCTGCCTCTAGCCAGGGAGAGGCACGGGAAAACCGGATCTATTGGACGGTGTGGATTCGATGGCCTGGCACATCAGAGCCACAGAAATACGAAGCTTTAGTTGATACGGGTTCGCAGTGTACACTGATACCATCGGAATATGTGGGGACAGAACCTATTTCCATTGCCGGGGTGACGGGGGGATCACAGGAATTGACTCTGTTGGAAGCCGAGGTGAGCCTGACCGGGAAGGAGTGGCAGAAACATCCAATTGTGACTGGCTCAGGGGCCCCGTGTATTTTGGGCATAGACTTCCTCCGGAATGGCTATTACAAAGACTCTAAAGGACTCAGGTGGGCTTTTGGAATAGCAGCTGTGGAGGCAGAGGGCATTAAGAAATTGAATGGCTTGCCTGGACTGTCGGAGAACCCATCTGCAGTAGGACTCCTAAAGGTAGAAGAGCAACGAGTTCCAGTTGCCACCTCGACGGTGCACCGCCGACAGTACCGGACAAATCGAGATGCCGTGATCCCCATCCACAAGATGATCCGTGAGCTGGAGAGCCAAGGGGTGGTCAGCAAAACCCACTCACCCTTCAACAGCCCCATCTGGCCTGTGCGCAAGTCTGACGGAGAATGGAGATTGACTGTGGACTACCGTGCATTGAATAAGGTGACTCCACCACTGAGTGCTGCTGTGCCGGACATGCTGGAACTCCAGTACGAGCTGGAGTCCAAGGCAGCAAAATGGTACGCCACCATTGACATTGCAAACGCATTTTTCTCCATTCCTCTGGCTGCAGAATGCAGGCCTCAGTTTGCTTTCACCTGGAGGGGCGTGCAGTACACCTGGAACCGACTGCCCCAGGGGTGGAAGCACAGCCCCACCATCTGCCATGGACTGATCCAGGCTGCACTGGAAAAGGGTGAGGCTCCGGAGCACCTACAGTATATCGATGACATCATTGTGTGGGGGAACACGGCAATGGAAGTGTTTGAGAAAGGAGAGAAGATCATCCAAATTCTCCTGAAAGCTGGTTTTGCCATCAAGCAGAGCAAGGTCAAGGGACCTGCCCGAGAGATCCAGTTCCTGGGAGTAAAGTGGCAAGATGGACGGCGGCAGATTCCCACTGAGGTCATCAATAAGATCACCGCAATGTCCCCACCAACCAGCAAGAAGGAAACACAAGCTTTCCTAGGCGCCATAGGTTTCTGGAGGATGCACATTCCTGAGTACAGCCAGATTGTGAGCCCTCTCTACCTGGTCACCCGCAAGAAGAACGATTTCCACTGGGGCCCTGAACAGCAACAAGCCTTTGCCCAGATCAAGCAGGAAATCGCTCATGCAGTAGCCCTTGGCCCAGTCAGGACGGGACCAGATGTGAAGAACGTGCTCTACTCAGCAGCCGGGAACAATGGCCTGTCCTGGAGCCTTTGGCAGAAGGTGCCTGGGGAGACTCGGGGCCGACCACTGGGATTCTGGAGCCGAAGCTACAGAGGGTCTGAAGCCAACTACACTCCAACAGAGAAGGAAATCTTGGCCGCCTATGAAGGAGTTCAAGCTGCCTCAGAGGTGATTGGCACAGAAGCACAACTCCTGCTGGCACCTCGACTACCAGTGCTGGGGTGGATGTTTAAAGGAAAGGTTCCCTCCACCCATCATGCCACCGACGCCACGTGGAGCAAATGGATCGCCCTCATCACTCAGCGTGCCCGCATTGGAAACCCAAATCGCCCTGGGATTTTGGAGATAATTACAAACTGGCCAGAAGGTGAGAACTTTGGTCTCACAGATGAAGAGGAGCAGGAACAAGTGACACGTGCAGAAGAGGGTCCACCATACAACCAACTACCAGCAGAAGAAACACGCTATGCTCTTTTCACTGATGGATCCTGCCGCATCGTAGGGATGAACCGGAAGTGGAAAGCAGCTGTATGGAGCCCCACACGACAAGTTGCAGAAGCCACTGAAGGAGAAGGTGGGTCAAGCCAACTTGCTGAACTCAAAGCTGTTCAACTGGCCCTGGACATTGCTGAAAGAGAGAAGTGGCCAAAGCTCTACCTCTACACTGATTCGTGGATGGTAGCCAATGCTCTATGGGGTTGGCTGGACAGGTGGAAAAAGGCCAATTGGCAGCGTAGAGGAAAGCCAATCTGGGCTGCAGATGAGTGGAAGGACATTGCCACTAGGGTAGAGAAGCTACCTGTCAAAGTCCGTCATGTAGATGCCCATGTCCCCAAGAGTCGGGCTAATGAGGAGCACCGAAACAACGAGCAGGTAGATCAAGCTGCAAAGATAGAGGTGTCAAAGATAGACTTAGATTGGGAACACAAGGGAGAGTTGTTCCTAGCTCGATGGGCCCATGATGCCTCAGGCCATCAGGGCAGAGATGCCACCTATAAGTGGGCACGAGACCGAGGGGTGGATCTAACCATGGACAGTATTTCTCAGGTTATCCATGACTGTGAGACGTGTGCTACCATCAAACAGGCCAAGCGGGTGAAGCCGCTATGGTATGGCGGGCGATGGTCCAAGTATAAGTACGGGGAAGCCTGGCAGATTGACTACATCACCCTTCCCCAAACCCGCCAAGGCAAGCACTATGTGCTGACCATGGTGGAAGCCACCACTGGATGGTTGGAGACCTACCCTGTGCCTCACGCTACTGCCCGGAACACCATCCTGGGCCTTGAAAAGCAAATCCTGTGGAGACATGGTACCCCTGAGAGGATTGAGTCAGACAATGGGACTCATTTCAAGAACAGCCTTATAAACACCTGGGCTAGAGAACATGGCATTGAGTGGGTGTACCATATTCCTTATCATGCGCCAGCAGCCGGGAAAGTTGAACGGTGCAATGGCCTGCTTAAAACCACTTTGAAGGCACTGGGTGGGGGGACTTTCAAGAACTGGGAGATTAATTTAGCAAAGGCCACCTGGTTAGTGAACACTCGAGGTTCCACCAACCGAGCAGGCCCTGCCCAGTCTGAGCCCCTGAGAACAAGAGATGGAGATAAGGTTCCAGTGGTACACATGAGAGGAATGCTGGGAAAAACTGTCTGGATTAATTCTGCCTCCAGCAAAGACAATCCCGCTCGTGGGGTGGTTTTTGCTCAGGGACCTGGCTGCACATGGTGGGTGATGCAAAAGGATGGAGAGACCCGCTGCATACCTCAAGGGGACCTTGTTTTTCGGTGAATACTGTGACTGTGTCTGTATTTATATTCACGTGTATATATATATGTATATTATTTAAAGGTTTAAATTCAATGTAATATGTTAGGGTGGGAAAAATTCGGGGTGGATAATGTTGAGGGTTAAGTTCTCCTGTAGAATTTTTCCCCCCCCTCGTTTAAGTAGGGGCAGTTTAAGCGGTGCTTAACCTGACAAAAGAAGTTGATCACTTGGTTTTGGGGAAGGGAGGAGGCTCCGGAGAGAGCTGGGGGTTGGCCTCACTTCTCTCAGCTTTCCCGGGGAGGACGGTCGGACTACGGGTAGCTGCCTGGAGTCCACAGCTAACGGAGGAGTTTGGTCCTGGGAATTCTATCGTCTGTTGGAGCGCCCAGGAATTCGGAGTTTCTTCGTTACCCTGCTGGATTTTGGGTCAGCCCGGGGTCCAGCCGCTGCGGGTTCTCCAGCACTGCCCACTTTGCCTGCCGGGGCACTCCCTGCCTGCCTGCTGAGGACAAATCCATCGCTTCCAGCTTGCAGCCATCAGCGACGAACTTTGCCACCGTTTGCCCTCAGGGTTCTTGGTTCTGTTTTACTGTTATTATAAGTGCTGTTGTTGTTTGTCTGTCCTGTTGTATTTACTAGTAAAGGACTGTTATTCCTTTTCCCTGTAGCTCTGACCGAAAGTTTTTTTTTTTAATCTTCTAAATTATAATAACCCGGAGGCTTGCCTCTCCTTAGCAGACAACTGTCTTTTTCAAACCAAGACAAAGTCCAAGTGCCAAGTCCTGCACTGTGGCCGCAATAACCCCCTGCAGCGTTATAGGCTGGGGACGGTGTGGCTGGACAGTGCCCAGGAGGAAAGGGACCTGGGGGTACTGGTCGACAGCCGGCTGAACATGAGCCAGCAGTGTGCCCAGGTGGCCAAGAGGGCCAATGGCATCCTGGCCTGTATCAGGAATAGTGTGGCCAGCAGGAGCAGGGAGGTCACTCTTCCCCTATACTTGGCACTGGTCAGGCCACACCTTGAGTATTGTGTCCACTTCTGGGCCCCTCAGTTTAGGAAGGACGTTGAGATGCTTGAGAGTGTCCAGAGGAGGGCAACAAGGCTGGTGAAGGGCTTGGAGCACAAGCCGTATGAAGAACGACTGAGGGAACTGGTGTTGTTTAGCCTGGAGAAAAGGAGACTCAGAGGTGACCTTATCACACTCTACAACTTCCTGAAGGGTGGCTGTGGTCAGCTGAGGGTTGGTCTCTTTCTTCAGGCAACAACAGACAGAACAAGAGGACACAGTCTCAAGCTGTGACAAGGGAGATATAGACTGGATATTAGGAAAAAGTTTTTCACTGAAAGAGTGATAAAGTACTGGAATGGCTTGCCCGGGGAGGAGGTGGAGTCACCATCCCTATGACTCATTGAAAACTGATATAGTCACAGACAAAGACCCTCTAACTAATTAAAGTTAGAAAGTGGTATGTTTATTCACCGGCGGGCGGCACAGGAGTCATCTCCGAAAGGCATGGCCGCCCCAAACAAGGCTCTTTGCTCTCTATTTATTTTCCAAGATCTTACATACAATACATATGCATAACCCCAGCACCTCCCATCCCCGCTCTGTATTAAAATGAGGCTATTAGTCCTTCACACGTGTGCAGTTCTTCTCTTGAATTGGGTCGGTGGTCTCGAATTGGGTCAGTGGTCTCAAAGGATGAAGTCAGGAGAGTCTTCATCAGGTCTCTGTGACCCTCTGGCATGATCCAAGGTCCCCTGCTTTGTGATTGATGGATACCAAATCCAGGTGCTGGCCATTGTTCTTAGTAGTTTCAATCTGTTCTTATGACGGTTCACTTACTCCACTTTTTCTATAAACAAGCTCATAATATAACAGTTAGCTCTAGCTTGGGCATCTAATAATCATTAACCTACCATTTACTAATCTAACTTACATCTTGATCAATATAAATTGCTTCTAACCCTTAGCTAAAATCTTAACTCTTTAAAGTCATGTCTCACCTAGATGTGTTTAAAAAAAGACTGGATGTGGAACTTGGTGTCATGGTCTAGTTGAGGTATTAGAGATGGGTTGGACTCGATGATCTTGAAGGTCTCTTCCAACCTAAAAATTCTGTGATTCTGTGATTCTCTGAAAATATCTTTTCTTGAGTTCACTTAGGGAGAGGAGTCTCTCCTGCCATGCCATGAAGACTTCCACAAGAAATGGTTCTTTCATGGTTTTCATTTTCATGAATAGCAGCCCGCCCAGAAATCTGCAGTTGTGAAGTCCCTCTCACATTTTGGTAGTCTTCCCACAACTACCTCCGTGGGTCACTGGTTGATGGGGTGCAATTTTGAGGATGAGCTGTTCTAGCATAGTAACAAAGGTTCTCTTCTTCTGTCCCTGGGGCAAAGGTTATCTTCTCCCTTTCTCTCTCTGTTCAAGCTTCTCATTAGATCACAGCTACTTTAGCATCGCTTTGCTTCAGCACTGATAGTTTTGCTCATGGACTGTGGTTTGAATGCTACATCCCCCCATGCATTTAATGAATTACAGGGAAATAGTCTGTGTATCATGTCCTCACCATGGCCTTACAAAAGAATTTCAGCTCTGAGGCCAAGCGTCTCCTTTTTGTGAAAAACGTGGTTCACTTTTTGTTAAAATTTTAAAAGTTTAATAATAAAAAATAAAACAATAAGAGACATAAAAAGCAAAAGGTTACAGATGTCTAGATGCCTGGCATTCTGCCAAAAGGCACACCTTGCTAACAAAGGATCTTAAAAGCAATAGCCTGTTGCATATTCATAAATCCCATACACGATTCAAACATTCCTTGTGACTTTGGGTGTTTCTGCTTAATTTCAACTTCCTCCCCCCCCCACTATTCCATCCTGTAAATCAATCCTCCTGTGGCTCCAAGGAGTCTCAAACTCCGTGATAACGGAGGCAATAAATTTTCCTTTGTTTTTTTTTTGTTTTGTTTTGTTTTGTTTTTTGTTTTTTGGGGTTTTTTTTGCGTCTGTTGCTGTTATTTCTATCCAGATTATCGAGGTTCCTCACTCTCGAGGTCAAATCTTGGCTAGCTCCAGACCCCGGTGTGTTACCCCGATAATGGATTCAAGGAAAAAGACAGAGGTGCTCTTTTTCTTCCTCGGGACCATGGTCCCACAGGTTTATTGTAAAACGCACAGCCCAGGAGGAAAAGAAAGAGGAGGAGATTCTTTTCACGGGGATTTTTTTAAACCTGGCCGGGGGGGGGGGGGGGGGGGGGGGGGGGAAAGAGGCAGGGAGAAGAAACACAATCAGTGGGAAACAACTTGGGGGGGCGGGGCGTAGGGAGGGACCGACCAGAGGATATCAACACCAGAAATTAGAGGGGGTTTAGAACATACCATGTGCAAAATATAACAAAACTATTTTTTGTGTGTGTCCTGGTTTAGGGACAAATTTGGGAGAAAACCGCTGAATAGGATCCCTCTGGGAAGCAAACCTAAATGGCCCCTCTCTTTAACTGCATTGGTAAAAAACTTCTTTGGAGAAAAGTGGAAAAAAATATTTCATTTAACAAAGTGTGTACAAGTATAAAAAATGAATAATATGAATGTGAAAAGTGCATATTATATGGCTCTACACAAGATATTTACTATATGTATTATGTTGTATTGATTATCAATGTTGTATTAATATTTTGATAGTATAGTAAATGTAGTTTTGTAGTTAAAATGTACTTTTTATGTACCAAACACAGGAAAACATAAATCTTTCAGAGAAAAAAGAATTTATGACTCCCTTATCAGAAGAGACCAACTCCTCTTGCCTCTCTCAGCCTTGAGGATGCCATAGAGATTAAAGGAAAAAAAGTGATACGAACTAGAGACAATTCTTTGTTTGAATGGAATTTATGCATCATGTATGAAATGTATGAATATTCAACAGGCCATTGCTTTTAAGAGATAATCCTTTGTTAACAGGGGTCCTTCTTTGGAGCTTTTTTTGCTCAGGAAGGCACCCAGACGTCTGTTACTTTGTTTTTATTGTCTCGTATTGTCCTAACCCTAATTGTTCAATTTTTTACTCTAATTCTATTTTTATAACCATTTTATTTACTATTAAACTTTCAAAATTTTAAAAACAAGTGATTGGCATTTTTCACATGAAACAATAAAACTTCTCATTCTGGAGTAAGATGGCAAACTGAGAAAGTTCTTGCCCTGGATATACCTCGGCTCTCTCTCAGTCTTTTATCAGTCACAGTCCCTCCGGCGCTGCTGGAAAATGCTGAGGTCCACGCCCCGGTGGGCTGCAGGTGCAAGCCCCCAGTGCTTCCCTGGGTCTTCAGTCCAGAGCAGGTTTAAACAGTTCCAAGAAAAAGGAAAAAAAAAGGAAAGAAAAAAACCAGTCCAGGGCACTTCTCTGCCGTAGCTAGCTGAAACTAACTAAAAGCAAAAAAAAAAATCTCTGTCCTGCAGTCTCTCCAAGCCTCCCCCGAACACTCTATCCAGAGAAGAATGTGGAGGAGTCAGGCAGTTTTCTCAAAACAAACTCTGTGCTTCTCCTTGCTCTTAGAACCAGTCTTAAAGGCACAGAACTCAATATACAGCACAAACAGAACAGACGATTGGGGATACAAGTATCATAAAGTCACCCTTGGACAGTGTGAAAATATGATAAACCACCCAGTGCAATCTAATAACAAAAATGACAAAAATGAACTACTTAGTACATTACAACACCAGATAAGGAAATGTGAAAAATTTCTTGATTGGCTTTCCCATTCCTGAGCTAGTCACTAAAAGCATCTTACATCACATAGTTTGCATTTTAATATTATGCTATAGCCTAAAAACTATATTTATCACACTACTAAAAGAGACTATATTAATACAGCATAACTTTCCAACATAACATATATATAGTATTCATTTTAATATATGCAAGATATTTACTATATGTATTATGTTGTATTGATTGTTAATGTTGTATTAATATTTTGATAGTATGGTAAATGTAGTTTTGTAGTTAAAATGTAGTTTTTATATACCAACCACAGGAAAACGTAAATCTTTCAGAGAAAAAAGAATTTACTACTTCCTTATCAGAAGAGACCAACTTCTCCTGCCTTGCTCAGCCCTGTAGACGCCATAGAGATTAAAGGAAAAAAAGTGATACTAACCAGAGACAATTCTTTGTTTGAATGGAATTTATGCATCATGTATGAAATGTATGAATATTCAACAGGCTATTGCTTTTAAGAGATAGTCCTTTGTTAACAGGGGTCCTTCTCTGGAGCTTTTTTGCTTGGGGAGGCACCCAGACATCTGTAACTTTGTTTTTATTGTCTTGTATTGTCCTAACCTTAATTGTTCCATTTTTTACTCTAATTCTATTTTTATAACCATCTTATTTACTATTAAACTTTCAAAATTTTAAAAACAAGTGATTGGCGTTTTTCACAATTATCACAATTATCGTAGTAGAGGATGGTTAGAACACCTCACTGCTGGTGCCTCAGTGGAAGGCAGAGGAGGGCGCGCCCTGCCCAGTTGGCAGCCTCGCTCTGTGTTCCCCTGCTGTGACCGACAGATGCAGGTTACGATCAATGGACAAGAGGAGGCAATAAAACAAAGAAAAGGGAAAAGATTCCCTAAAACCGCGGTAGTTAGCCCCTAAGACTAAAGTGTACACGAAGACAAAGACCCAAGGACAAAGGACAGGTAAGTACTGGTTTGGATGGGGCGGTTAAGGGGGGGATGAATGTGTGTGAATGAGAGGCAGCTGGTTATCCTAGACCTGCTATGCGACTGCGAAGTCTCCAATGCTGCATTTCCCTTCTTTCGCGAGAAAAATGGCCAGTAAAGAGACGAAGCAGGTGATAAGGAGAGCGAGAGAATCCCCCCCAGGGAAACTGGGACGGAGTCTTAGAGAAGGGGTGGGACCCCTAGGAAGCAAAATGTCTGCTGGATTAAGGGGTAATTGCCCAAGAACATCCAGAACTAAAACTTTTGCTGGGTTGAGGGATTAATATCCCAAGAGCATCCAGGACTGAAACCTGCTGGGTTGAGGGATTAATATCCCAAGAGTACCCAGGGTTCTGCGGGATTGAGGTTATGCCCAACAACATCTGGGGTTGGACAAAACAGCTGGATTGAGGGGATATCCAAGAGCACCGGGACTGGCCAGTAACACCTAAAATTGTAATAGGTGATTTGAGAGTAAAAGGTACCTTATTGTTGTTTTGTTGTGTGAGAGTGAGTCACACACAAAATCTGACTCAGCTTCCCAGGCAGGTGGGACTGTGGCAAGAGGTGTAAGTGACCCGCAAACAGGCCATTGTTCCCCCGGGCGGGTGGGGGCTATGGTAGAACTGACCTGCAATTCAGCCCATTTCCCTCTGGGCGTGTGGAGGTGGGGGCATGGTAAAAGAATAAGTGACACGCAAATCAGCCTCATAGGTGGACCGGCACCAGAGGCGACCAGATTCTGGGCCCTCCTCAGAGGCCCAGCTATACTGGAACCCAGAGACCAAACCCAAAGCGAGAGGGGGCCACACAGAGCCGCGCTTCTCTGGCGACAGGGATCGGCTTCATGTCCTAAG
>JAKJHU010002756.1:0-25821 GCA_022316685.1 Progne subis subis
GTGTGAAAGTTGGGAGGGGTAGGGATTGCAATGGGGGGATGGGGTGGTTTGGGCTCTTGGAGTAGGGGGAAGAGGGAGGGAAAGCAGAAGCAGTTTTTAAAGGCTGCTGGTGCTTTTAGAATTTTGGAGCCTGGAAGTGTCTTGTGGAGGTTGCTGTGAAATTGGGAAGGCTGAGTTTAAGGTGCTGTGCAGGGCTGAGGTGGAGGGGCAGTGATTTTGGGAGGGTAAGGGCACCTGCTCCCAGAAAGAAAGAAAGAGAAGAGAGAGAAGAAAGAGAAGGAAGGAAGGAAAAGGAAGGAAGGAAGGGTTTTAAATGAAGCTCTATATGTCTAATTTAATAAGCAACAAAGTGAATTTAGCAGCATGCAATTTTATTTAAGTAGCATTTTATAATCAAGCATATACAAAAATTTGGCAGTCATTAATTAAAGATAATTAAGGTTCAGATGAAGCATAAGCAAAACCGACAGGGTATGGAGGGGGGTTCTCACCCTACCTCACGTACTAAACAAAGTAATCCAACTTAAATTTATATACTGTATGCTAATACATATTCATTAATATTTCCGTGAATCTCCTATTTTTAATTTGTAAAATCTATCACTATACTACATAGTCCTGCTCCAGTTGTTGTTAGGGGGTCTTCTTGGCTTTTTGGTGGTCTTCTTCAGATGAAGGCTCATCATCATCTTCCTCTGTCCTGAATAACCTTACTGGTTGTGCGTGCTCTAAGTTTTGTGTATACATAACTACATAACATAACATTATGTTCCAAAAAGTAATTATTTCATGGATCAAACCACCACCCAAACTCCCTGCCTTGGAATAGTCCCAGCTTTGTCCATCTCAAGGCCAGTTCTGTCTTAAGACATCCTGTATCCCATAACATCTGCAAAGGGCCCATCTCCCACCTTGGAGTAGTCCCAGCTTTGGCCAATCCAGCTTTGAGACTCTTGCTTATCTCAAACTGCATCCTGTATCTTATTTTTCTCACGTAGCACCTGCCAAGGGGCCCATCTGCTCTGTAACACTACTCACATCTACTTTTTCCTTTACTACTTTATAACAAATATTTTCTAAAATATATTTCTAATATAATATAGTTACAATTAGCATGAATCATTTTCATTTATTACAATTTCCCCCATTTCTCTTTTTAATCATATTGATTCATGCTTTTTAATTAAAACTGAATCTCGATTTCTTCTATATTCCCAATAATCCAGGTTTTCACGCTCTCTCATTTCAGCCTCTAAATTTTCTAACATCTCCCGTGCTGCATCAAGCTTTTCTCATTCCTTCTCAAATTTGCTTGACATCTCTTGTGCTAGAGTAGTCTCTTTATATTCAGTCAACATCTCTTCAGGTTCTTTCTTTTGAGTGTGAGTAGGTCTAGCTTTTAATATCATCAAAGAATTTGGTTTCCCTTTTGCTGCCAATTCTGGATCAATGGGCATTGCTGTCATTTGCATTCCTTGTATCACTGGGTGGATTAGTCTAGTAAGACATGGAATCATGCATGGTAAGAATAACAATCCTAATCCAGAACATAACAGCATAAATCCCACCTTCTTCCCCAGGCTCCTCCAAAGAGGTTATCCCACCAATCGTTTTTAGAATAGAATTCCCCTTTTGAACAGGTACATGTGCCACCCTTTTAATTTCTTCAGCAAGTGTTGTGATGGCTTCCCCATGATCATCTCTCTCCACACAGCACTCAGATTCCTTAAATCTTCCTCAAACTCCCCCCTTCAGCCAACAGATAATCTAGGGCAATTCTGGTTTGATATACAAATGCTCACATTTGTGAATGCTGCTTGGCCATAACTTTAGGGTATCAGAAGTATGGTGTGAAACAACCTCCACTACTGCCTGGAGTCTTATCCCGATTTAATAGATAAATTTGGGTTCCAGATCCCCATGATCCATCCTCAGCCCAAGTGTCTAGGTTATAATACGCTATGATTCTTTCTGCAGGCCATTTGTCTTCCCCCATTTCTGGCTTCCCCCTGCCTTTGGGAAGTTGAGGTTTAAATATCTTTTATTCATTTCTAGAGTCTCATCAAGTGGTGTTCCTAGCATATTGCTCCTAGACCTTGGGATGATGAAGAAGGAGAGTCGTATAACTCCTAAGGTACAGGTTCCCTCCCACTTTGAGGTAATTCAGTATATACCAGCACAAATCAGTTTGATTATTCCACTCACAATTCATTTCCTTGTTTTTCCTCAATACCCAGTAAAAGTTTTTGGTCCAGGTCTTAGTTTTATTATCCGAATTAACTACAAAGTAGATATACAAGGAGTATATCCTACTACTTCATTATATTTCCTTCCTTCTCAAGTTATACAGACTGTTCCAATTACTTGATGACTCAAAATCCATCCTTCAGGTCATTCTAATGTCTTGGAAATTTGAGTATGATTCCATTTTAAAAATTGTTCTGGAGCTAGACTCTCACCTCTCCACAGCCATCTTTCAGCCATTCTAAGTCCCCACAGATCCAGCATTGGATAATCCTAATTCTGTAGCAATTTCTTGCATCAAATCTACAAAAAGGTTCTTAGCTGAGGTTGTCAAATCCCAGTCTACTGCTGTTTTAATTGTTCATACAGCTTATCCAGTTCCTTTAATTCTTTCCCTATGGCCTTTTTATGTATTTCTTTTGTTTCTTTTCTTCTTTTTTCCTTAGTGCTATACCTCCTATACCTATACTTGGATCATTCCCATTCTCATCTTTCTCAAAACAAAAAAAAGAAATTTCATATTGAGGACAGATTTGATCACTATAAGGATAAGGAGCTGGTCCATTAAATCCTAAATTTTTCCCTACCCAATCCATTTTTCTATTTTTAACACAAACTTCTATAAAATTGCTGTGATCGTAGCAGCAGCACTAACATGTGGATGTGCCATGAACAAAATTCCATCTTGTCTTGACCCACATGGAGTGATGGCATTTATTACAGGGATCACATTATTGGGACTTTGTTTTTGCATAGATTGCTCTCTCATTGCACTCTTGTGCTGCTTGTTTTATTATTGTTTGTTCCTGCATTGCTCGTTCCCTTCTCTCATGGACTCTGTCCAGAGTGGCTCCATAGTTTTGGCCAGTTGCCAAGGGCATCACGACAAACACAGTGAAAATAATCCTCAGGAATTTCAACTTTCTACTGTCCTCAAGGCCCTTTGGGTTGCAGCCAAGGGCCAAGATGTCAGGATTCTTGGGAGGAAAGTTTATATCCTGGGATCTAGTCACTGGTGCCTTTGGTCTCACTGGTACCCTTGGCCTCATGTTTGTTTCAAGGATGGCACAGATTACTCACAGTTCTCACAGCACTGCCCTCTCTCTCTCTCTCTCTGCGTTAGTCAGCTACTTCTTCTTTTAGTCTAAACCACCAAAGCTCTGGAGATGTGCCAACTACAATAAGATTTGCTTTTTCACTACTTCAGTTAACAACCTGTTTGTTGGTGCTTTTTGCTCTGATGTCGGGGATAATTATTAAGTCTTCATCCCACCAATAGGCACATTCACAATGCCATTACATGTAAGAAATGTGTCTATAGCGTGGCACACAAATTCCTTCTCCACAGGAACTGTTAATTATGATACAGTGGTCTATAATATTATGAATTTTGCTCTCTCACCTGCTCAAAAGCTAATATAGTAAAAACTCATTGGTCTAAATTTTCTTAATCAAACTGCTGCATAAAAAGGTTCCATCTTCATATCTCAAAGGTGTTCCAAAAAAATCACTGAAAAATCTTTTTAAAGTTAACTGTTCACATGCAATCTAAGCAAGTTAAACAAATCAATTGTCTCTCTTTTCTTCTGCTCTTGTTACTCTCCACCACGAATTAAGGCAAAGCGACAAATAACACAAACCCATGGGCGACACTCTAAGCCATGCTTAGTACACTCCCAGTGTGTTACTTGTCCTTGGACTCTTTTAGTAACAGGTGTTCCAGTCTCTTTTTCTGGAATTGTAGTTCCTCAATGAAATCTGTTAGTGTTAGTCGCTGAGGGCCTCTTAAAAGATTTTCAATCTGTTCAGGCTGTTCCCATTGATCAAGGAAGTGTCTAATCCCTTCCCACTGGTGTTCTTCTGACTCCAAACTCAGTGGAGTTGCGTCAACAGCCAATCCAGAATGCCTAATTTTTCTAATAAATTAAAGTTAGTTGCAATTACAAACACAAACCTTTAATCGTTAACTATCAAAGGAGTTTGTTAACCTGAACAGGTTAAGCAAGACAATTTTTTCTGTTTTTCTGGGTATCCTACTATATCCACATCTTACTTTTATTATCCTTTGTTGTTCTGCAGTGTTCTCAAAGCCACTATCATTCCATGTGATATGCTAAATAAATAATGCTCTTTGTACTTGATCTTCTATTATATAATTATCAATGTTGATCTGTGCTAAAACCCAATTGTGCATTCTAAAGTCTTACTCTACTCTACTAAAACATCGTATACAATTAATCATAAAAGCTACATCTCTTTGGTCCCAAGGTACAGTTGTTCTGTGCCAATGTCTTTGTCTCAGCCACTTCATGGTCACTGCTTTACACCGCTCACACTGATGACCGTGTTTGCAGCCACCTTGCTGAAAACGGAAACTTCTCTCTGCGGGATGGCAGCTTCTGACCTTTCTGTGCTAAGAATATCTGGAATATCCTGGGGCTGGGTTATTCTTTCAATATGTGGGTGGCACACCAAATGTGTTGCAGCATTATGTGAAATCCACAGCCGAAAATGATTTTCCATATGAGCTATAGCCTCTGGGCACCAAATGCTCTCTTCAGCCATGTTGTGGATTAATTACAGTTTTACTTTAAACTGTATTTTGGACCTCAATAAAAAGGTTTAATCAATTTAAGTCTTTTTTCATTTTACTTTCAGTCTCCTGGTGTCGAAATAATTTTCCAATCTTTATTGGGTATAGGTCCTTTTACCCTTGAAGCATGAGTCTAGCCTTTTTCTGCGTTCGAACTGTGGTTTTGTCAAGAGATTCCATTGTCCCTCTTTTAGAGTTGCTCCTAGGTTTTTCATGGCTTCTCCTTCTGCTAAAGAAAAGTATGGTGTTTGATTTTGTGTTCCTGCTTCCTGAAAAGTCATAATTACATTGCTGTTTTCCCTCTGGGCAGCTTTCTTAGCTTTGTCATCAGCCAAATTGTTTCTTCTTGTTTTAATGTCTCTCCCCTCTGGTGGCCTTTCACATGAACCACTGCTATCTTTTTTGGGCTTCAAAGCTTTAAGAACTTGAATTATCAATCCTTGGTGCACTAATCCTTTTCTTTGAGTGTTTATAAGTCCCCTTTCTTTCCAAATTCTTCTAAATGTATGCACTACCCCAAAGGCATATTTTGAGTTGGTGTATATGGTCCCTTCTCAATCCTTTAATAACAGCAATGCACAGAATAAGCATGGAGTTCACAGGCTTGTGCTGACCAGGACGGGCTAAGGGGACCAGATTTTACTTCCAGTTTTTCTCCACGAATTATGGCATACCCAGATTTCCTTCTTCGTCTACCACTCGGGATGATACATCTATAAATAATTTTTCTCCTGTTTTTAATTCTTGTTCTTCAAATCTGGGCATATTTTTGTTTGTAACTCTATGACCTCCTGTAAATCATGTATTAATTCTTCCCCTGGGTCCCCGTAAAGGAACTGAGCGGGGCTTTGTATATTTGTCACTCATCTCTAATCAGGGAGGCTATCAAGATAGCCTCATATTTTAATATTCTGCTATCAGTTAACCATTTTTCAGCCTTTTTAGCAAGGATTCCCCTAATATTATGGGGTGTACACTTCCAGTGGTGCCCCAAAGGTTACTTTTTGGCTTCTTCTACGAACACAGCAGTGACTACCAGAGCTTGCAGGCATGTTGGCCAGCTCTTACTAATTGGATCCAATAATTTGGAATAATATCCTACTGGCTTTGGCTTCCTGTCCAATCTTGAGTCAATACTTCATAAGCCATCAACTGTATTAACAAATAATTGAAAAGGCTTGTCTAAATTGGGAAACTCAGTACAGGAGCTTGCAGTAGGGCTTCTTTAACTTGCTCCAAATTTTCCTGATCCCTTTCAGTCCATTTCAAGCAATTGGTAGTTAATTTCTCATTAGAAATTTTACTTTTCTACTAAACCCTTCTATCTCTTGCCTACAATAACCCCAAAGACTCAAAACCTGCTTTATTTCTCTTTTAGACTTTGGGGGTCCCATGTTCAATATTCCTGAACCCTTTCAGGGTCTAGTTTTTCTTTGCTTACTAATCCAATGACCTAAATACACACTTCTGACTCTACAAACTGCAATTTTGACTTTGATATCTTCAGTCTTTCTCCCAGAAAATTTAGAAGCTTAATAGTACCCTTCTAGTTTCCTCTTCACTTTCTCTTGCTGCTAACAAATCATCTACATACTGTAGCAGCTTAATTCCTTTGGGTAACTCAAAGGATTTCCAAAGATTTTCTAACGCCCTCCCAAAAAGATTGGGTGCCTCTGTAAAACCTTGCGGTAGCACCGTTCACCTGAATTGTTCTCTCCTACCTGTATCTGGGTCCTCCTACTCAAAGGCAATCCCTACTGCCCTCATCCAGAGGGCAAGTTCAAAAGGCTCCTTTAAATCCACGACACTGTACCAAATGTAATTAGGAGGTATCTGGCTTAGCTACTCCTGGAAAGCGGGTAATGGTTCTTTGATTTACCGCTCTGAGATCCTGGACTAGTCGGTAGCTACCATCAGGCTTCTTTACCGGCAGGATGGGGGTATGATGTGGTGACACACAGGACTCCAACACCCCCTGATGTACAATTCTCACTACCGGTTTCAATCCCTTCCGACCTTCCAGTGATATCGGATATTGTTTTACTAATGGGGATTTCTGGGTTCTGTATTTCAACGCTAATGGGCTGAATGTTTAATTTTCCTACTTCACCAGTATACCACACAGTGTCGCTAATCTCAAAATGATCTTCTTCAGTTAAAGAATAGATTTTAAGTTTTCCTTCACAGGGTGTTATTTTAATCCCAAGGCTATTATTCAGTCCCTTCCTAATAAATTATATCAGCCTCTGGTATTAATACCAAATCATTCAGTCCAAATTTTTCATCCAATTCAATCTGCACATTTTTATTACAGGAACTGAAAAACTTCTCCTTTAACCCCAATTACTG
The DNA here is from genome assembly GCA_022316685.1 of Progne subis subis. Taxonomy (NCBI): domain Eukaryota; kingdom Metazoa; phylum Chordata; class Aves; order Passeriformes; family Hirundinidae; genus Progne; species Progne subis. The sequence goes on from JAKJHU010002756.1 coordinate 7,187, forward strand.
GGACATTCATGACTTACTTCACCCTTGTGGTAGTTTTCTTACTGTGGACCTAGTAGCTTCTGTGTCCACCAAAAATGTGATTTCTTCCTTTTGAGGACCTATTTTCAGTTTTATCAAGGGCTGTTCTAGGTGTTCAGTCCTCATTAAATAGAGCCCCTGACCCCCCTAGTCTTCTTGAAACATTTTCTCCTCTTGCTGCCTCTTTCTACAGAATTTTTGGAGATGTCCCTTTTTGTGGCAATAAAAACAAGTGGGTCCTGTACTTCTGGAGGTAGGACAAGAAGTTTGTAAGTGTCCTTTCTGGTGACAGGAAAAACACGTGGGTCTCGTATCCCCAGAGGTGGGACCTGCCTTTTTCTGTTGTTTGTTCTTTCCTGAACGATTCTCTGTATCCATAGTTATCTGTGTTTTCTTGACTGCTGCAATTAAAATCTGTGGTTTTGTCTTTTGCCTCTCCTCATCTCTTCTCACATACACTTTCTGTGCTTCTCTTAACAATTCCTGAAGCCCCCTATCCTGCCAATTTTCTACTTTTTCCAGCTTCTTCCTGATGTGCCCCCAGGCCTTAGCTACAAATTGTGTTTTCCAAAGGACCTGTCCTGCTGCAGTATCGGGGTCTACACCTGAATATAACTGCAAGGCTTTTCTTAGTCTTTCTAACCAGTCTGCCAGGGCTTCATCCTTCCCTTGGTGCTCACTTAGAGCTTTCCTTATATTCTGCCCCTTGGGCACTGTTTCCCAGATTCCTCAGATAATCATCCACCAGAGATCACTCATATTCTGCCTGTGTCTCTCATTCTGATTATTCCAACCTGGATCTTGCATAGGCCATTTCTGATGCCCCTGGTCTGGCCCCTGACACTCTCTATCCCAAACCCTCATTCCTGAATGTCTAATCATTTCTCTTTCTTCCATGGTAAACAAGATTCCTAAGACAGACTGCAGTTCCACCCAGGTGTATATATTCAGCCCCAAGATCTGATCTAATCTCTCTGCCACTCCAAGAGGATCCTCTGGCAGCCTGCCCATCTCCTTCTTAAACTCCCTAACATCCCCTGTGTTCAGGGGAACACTCACATCACCAATAGGTCTCTGTTCTGGATTTGCCATTGGAACTTTTCTAAGCAGGTATAGTCCATCTTCCATTTTTGCTTCCCCATCCCCATCATCACTTCTCTCCATCCCCTCCCCTCTAGTTCCATGTGCTACTGGCCCCTCCTGAATAGGGGGTGTGTTTGCATTTACAGGAGGACCCTCGGGGGCTTGGGGTTGAACAGGCTGATTAGGTTGCCTGTAAGGGGCTGGGAGGTGATGTAATGGATCCTAGGGCTTGTGTCTGTCTTTTTTGGCTGCTTGCCTTCTAATTTGTAAAGGATAGAATGGAAAACCCTCAGTTCCCTGCCTTCGAGCAACAATTTCACCCTTTCCCCTGGGAAGCCACACAGCAGCATATTCACTTTCTCCCTGAATAAAAGGTTCTTTTGAAATCACATACAAATTCAAAGCCTGGCAAATCCAATCTTCAAAGGGCCCAGACTTTGGCCAATATAAGTTATCTTTCCAGATGAATTCCTTTGTCCATTCAAGCATACAGTAATTAATCATTTTCTGCTTACTTTTTCCTCTTTGGGATTCCCATGCATCCCAGTATTGTAACATCATCCCCAGTGGACTGTCCTGAGGGATGCTCCCCTTCTGAGAACCCCCCTCACAGTTCCCAGGTATACCAGGCTCTTGTGAATTTCCTTCACAATTTGCAGCCCCTGGGTCTAAGGAGTTACTTTTCCTTGGACCCATTTTTGGCCACAATAAACCAAGAAACCCCCGGTACCAGGAGAATCTTGGTCTCCCTCACTCACTTCATGGTTCAATCCTCTCACTTGTTATTCTGTTGCACTATCTTGTTTTTTGCCAACTGTTTGTCTCATGCCTAATTCCAATCTTTCTCCCAATCTGTCTTCCCTGACTATATCCTTCTAGTCACTTTCCCTTGCAATCCCTCTTAGTCTCGTACTTAAGTTACCAACTATTTTCTTCTCAGAAAATTGAACTTGACTCAATTGCTCCCTCCTAATTCACCTCGCCCAGCGATTAGAATACTCCCTTCTCCTCAAGGACCTTCACCTGGGTTCTTGGGCCGGGACCCTCCCTGCCAGTCCCTCCCAGGGAACCTCACTCATTCTCTCTTTTCACTTTCCTCCTTTCCCGGCTGGTCTCCTTGTGGAAATGTGGTACTGGGAGGTACACTTGCTTCAGGGGTCTGGGCTACCACCCCCTATTTTAGATATTCTACATACACACAAACACACAGCCACCTGCCTGCCCAACCCCGTGGTACTTACACAGTCCATTTTCCCACACGGTTCTTGTGCACAAGATGTTTTACAGGAGCCTTTACCTTTAGCCAGCACTCCAACAGGAGCTTTTGTGCATGCCGCCTATTGCTGGCTTCCTTTGCTTATAATTAATTGGAACTCCTTCTCCAAGAGAGCCTGGTCTAACCTCGGGACCACCTTAAAAGAGCTGGTGGGGCGCTCCTTCCTGAGACTAGCCATCCTTCCCCAGGCTGGAGTTCCCGAGTTTTGCACCAAATTATTATAAATGAAGCTCTATATGTCTAATTTAATAAGCAACAAAGTTGAATTTATCAGGAATGAAATTTTATTTAAGTAGCATTTTATAATTAAGCCTATACAAAAATTTGGCAGTGATCAATTAAAGATAAGCACTGTTTAGATAAAGCATAAGCAAAACTGAACAGGGTATGGAGGGGGCTTTCAACCCTACCTCATGTACAAAACAAAGTAATCCAACTTAAAATTATATGTTGTATGGTAATACATATTCATTAATATCTCTCGTAAATCTTCTCGTATTTTCAATTTTTAAAATTCTACGTCACTATACTATATAGCTCATGCTCCACTTGGTGTTAGGGCATCTTCTTGCCTTTTTTTGTGGTCTTCTTCAGAGGAAGGCTCATCATCTTCCTCTTGTCCTATGAATAACCTTACTGGCTGTGCGTGCGCCTTAAGTTTTGCGTTATACATAACTAAGCATTATGTTCCAAAAGGTAATTATTTCATGGATCAAACCACCACCCAAACTCCCTACCTTGGAATAGTCCCAACTTTGTCCATCCCAAGGCCAGTTCTATCTTAAGACATCCTGTATCCCATAACATCTGCAGAGGGCCCATCACCCGACCTTTGAGTAGTCCTAGCTTTGGCCAATCCAGCTTTGAAACTCTTGCTTATCTCAAACTGCATCCTGTATCTTATTTTTCTCATGTAGCATCTGCCAAGGGGCCCATCTGCTTTGTAACACTACTCACATCTACTTTTTCCTTTACTATTTTATAACAACAATTTTCTAAAATATATATTTTTAAAATATTGATATGATTACAATTAGCATGAATCATTTTCATTTAGCACATATTTACATTTTGAGATCAGCAATGTCTGATTGATATCGATCCTCAGCACATTAAATGCAAACTAATTAAATATGACAATCAAGACCTTCATGGCTGACAATCAATCAGACTTTGTCCTCACCCCATCCCCACCATTTCCCCCATCCAACCCCTGGCACTCCTATGGATCAGGAGCAGTGTGGGCAGCAGGAGCAGGGCAGTGATTCTTCCCCTGTGCTCAGCACTCGTTGGGCAGCACCTCAAATGCTGTGTCCAGTTCTGGACCCCCCAACTAGGAAAGGCCATGGAGGCGCTGGAGCGTGTCCAAAGAAGGGAGACAGGGCTGGTGAGTGGTCTAAGGTTTGACTTGATGATGTCCAAGATCTTCTCCAACCTTGCTGATTCTGTGATTCTCTGAAACCACCCATGCAGCAGTTGCAGGATGAGCCCTGGGCCTGCTCTCCAGAAGGTCCAGCAGCCCAGGTCCCTCAGCTTCTCCTCACAGCCCCAAAGCCCATCCTGTCAGTCCTGCAGAGCCTCTGCAGCTCCTCCTCCTTGCCCACAACAGGGAGCCCCACAGCCAGACACAGCAGCCCAGATGTGCCTCCCTGGCCTGTGGTGCCTCTGTCAAGGGAGCAGCACGAGGCACTGCAGGAGGCTGCAGACAATTCCTGAAGCACTTGGAGGATGATCCTGCTCCCCAAAGGACGTTCCCTTGGTGCCGGGAACTCAGGAACTGAAATGGGGAGTGGGGCCAGAGAGGAAAGGGCAACCAGGGATGGGCTGTTTGCAGGGGAGGGAACAGGGGTGGGCAATAGGAAGAAATTTGTACCAGGAAGAGGAAAGAAAGCCAAGGTGAAGGAAAGTAAATGCTGAGGGCAGTTTGGGGGTGGCTGCCCGGCAGCCCTGGCTCTGAGCAACAACATCTGCAGTGGCACAGGAAACTCACAGCTCATGGGAACAAACTTTCTGGCTGACTTCAGAGGCCACCACAAACCTGAGTGCTTTCCCTGCTGGCCCCCAGCCCTTCTTGGCCCCAGGGGCTGACGGCATTTGTGCTCCCTCAGGTTCATCTCCCCACACCAACACCAAGGGGGTGCTCACCCCTGCTCTGGGCAGTGCAAACAGGGGCTCCTGAGCCAGTGCTGCCGTTTCTCTGCTCCTGGGCAGAGCTGCTGTGCTAGCACTGTGCTTCTCCCAGCTCTGCACACAGACCTTGCTGCTGCAGCTTCAGAGAAGGGAAGAAAAGGGGGATCTCTGCAGAAAACTTTGCTGGGAGATCCTTTAGTTTGTTGAAAGCCACCACGAGCGCAGGCCCTCACTGACACTCTCTGTTGCCACAAGGATGGTGGAGAGAAACAAAATGAGAAATGGCAAAAACAATGAGTATTCATGGTGAACAATATTGAAAAAGTAAAATAAGAAAATGAACCTCTAAAATGAAACCAGCAAGAAGTATCAAAGATGTCTTTTATTACAAGTGATTTGCAGAAACTGGCCGTCAGTTTAATGTTCCTAACGCCATCCAGTCATCAGTCTCCACACTGCAGCCTTGAGCTCCTGGTTCCTCAGGCTGTAGATGAGGGGGTTCAGGGCTGGAGGCACCACTGAGTACAGAACTGACAGGGCCAGATCCAGGGATGGGAAGGAGATGGAGGGGGGCTTCAAGTGAGCAAACACGCCAGTGCTGACAAACAGAGAGACCACAGCCGGGTGAGGGAGGCAGGTGGAAAAGGCTTTGTGCCGTCCCTGCCCAGAGGGGATCCTCAGCACAGCTCTGAAGATCTGCACATAGGAGAAAACTATGAACACAAAACAACCAAATGCTAAACTGGCACTAACAGCCAGAATCCCAAGTCCCTGAAGTAGGATTTGGAGCAGGAGAGTTTGAGGATGTGTGGGATTTCACAGAAGAACTGGCCCAGGGCATTGCCATGGCAAAGGGGCAGGGAAAATGTATCAGCCATGTGCATGAAAGCATTGAGAAAGGCACTGGCCCAGGCAGCTGCTGCCATGTGGGCACAAGCTCTGCTGCCCAGGAGGGTCCCGTAGTGCAGGGTTTGCCGATGGACACGTAGCAGTCATAGCACATGATGGTCAGGAGGGAATACTCTGCTGAGATGAAAAAGACAAAAAAAAAAAATAGTTGCAGTGCACACCCTGTGTAGGAGATGTTCCTGGTGTCCCAGAGGGAATTGTGCATGGCTTTGGAGACAGTGGTGCAGATGGATCCCAGGTCGGTGAGGGCCAGGTTGAGCAGGAAGAAGAACATGGGCGTGTGCAGGAGGTGGCCGCAGGCTACGGCGCTGATGATGAGGCCGTTGGCCAGGAGGGCAGCCAGGGAGATGGCCAGGAAGAGGCAGAAGTGCAGGAGCTGCAGCTGCTGCGTGTCTGCCAATGCCAGCAGGAGGAAGTGGCTGATGGAGCTGCTGTTGGACATTTGCTCCTGCTGGACATGAGATCTGTTAAAAAAGGAATCATGAATTAGTTCAGTTTGTAGAGGATTTAAAATATCCCAGCACAGCTTGGTGGCACTTTCCCCACACTGCCTGCCCAGGGCTCTGCTGCCTGCAGCTGTCCCTGCCTGCAGCTGCTTCCCTGTGCCCAGGGCTGGGCCCTGCCAGTGCTGCCAGAGCCCAGCCCAGCCCTGGGGGCTCAGCTCTGCCCTGCAGAGCCCTCCCAGCTCAGGCACTGCCCAGGGGCAGCTCTGGCTCTGCAGGCTCTGATGGCAACGTCAGAGCAACCCTGAGGAGGCTGGAAAAGTGACACTGGTGCTGCCTGCAAGGGACCCTCTGCTGATTGCTGTCATTGCCTGGTTTATTAAAATATGAGAGAAAATTGTTTTGTTTTTGTCAACCTGAACTGAGACATGAATATCTATGTGCAATTTCCCCTTAAGGCAACACAGAGCAGAAGATTAAAAAAGCAGGATTTTTAATTTCATGTAGCCTCTGCCTTGCTGTGCTCCCTGCATAATCTACTTGGAAATATTCTGCAGTTTAATGTCATGCGGGGAGCAGTCCTGAGCAATGCAGCACAAGGAAAACAGTTCCACTCCTTACCAGCTGTCTCCTTCCACCCAGATCTTGTCCTCCAGTGCTGGGAGCAGCTCCCAGGGCTGGCTGCGAGCTGTCCCTGGCAGGCAGCAGAGTCCCTGGCCCAGCACAGCGCCCTGGGCTGCAGGACCCTGCTCTGCAGGACAGCCCTGGGCACCCCTGGCTGCTCTGCACAAGAGATAATCAGAGAATGTACTCACAGAGTCTGTAGGCATTGGGATGTTGCAGCTTTAGGAGATCACTGCAGGAGCTGCAGCTGCCTTGTCCTGCAGCCAGAGGTTCCTGTGCCAAGGGCTGGGAGTGATTCTCCCGCAGTCTCTTCTCAGCTCCTTCCCAGCCCTGAGTGATTGAAGCTCTCTGTGCCTGTGTGCTGTGCCCGGGGTTGCTGCAGGCAGTGCCCCAGCCCTGCTGGGCTGGGAGAAGAGTTGCTCATCAAGAGAGATGTGTTTTTAAGCTCTTCTTGGTTGCCAGGAGCTGCCTCTGTGCCAGGAGCCCGGCCCAGCTCAGCAGCACAGACACAGCACAAAGATTTTAATGACCCTCTTGGGGCTTTGGTGCTGGTTACATCAGAATCAGTCCCTCAGATTGTGCTTAAAAAACTTCTCAAGAACTCACAATCAGATTCAAAGTCCAAAGTTTCTTTAACTTTTAATGGGTCCCACTGAGGGACACAATTCACATGAAAGTGTCCCCAAGTTCCAGTTAGAGCAAAACACTGGAGGCAGTGATGACAGGTGGTGACAAACAAGGAAAAGGTGTCTTTCAGTGCTAAGCAAACCTGGATGTGTTTCATGAATGCAAAGGGCCAAGGCCTGAGCCCCAGCCCCTGGCAAGGCAGATCTTCTCCCTCCCTCCTTGCTCAGGGCTCTTCCCGGGGCACTGGGTTATGGGGATGTGCAATGCCGAGGACAGGACCATGGGGCAGCCCCTGCCAGGCTGCTGAGCAGGGACAAGGAGGCAATGAGGCCCCAGGGCTGCAAGGGTCACTTGTCCCCTCCTGGCCTCAGTGCCAGGGCCAGCAGCCATGGCCAAAGTGCTGCAGGAGTTGGCTGTGTCAGGGCCTTTCAGCTGCTGCCCATCCCTGTGCCCTCTCCAGCCCAGGCTGTCCTACGGTGTCCATGCCCTGTGCCTCTGTCCCTGCAGGCTGTCGTCATCCCCCGGCTGCCCCATCTCATTGGCCCTTCCTTTGCTGACAGCTCTGTGTCCTGCCTGCCTCTGCCTGGGCACACAGAGCCTTGGGCTGCTCCAGACACCTTCTGGGGGACGTGTTGCACCACAGCCCTGCCCTGGGAGGGAAATTCCTTTCTCCTGGTGTCCAGTCTGGGCCTCCCCAGCTGCTCTTGCATTAATTCTTTCTTTTTCAGGCTGTTTTCCACTATGTGAAAAGGATCCCCTGTCTCTTAAAACACTCTTTAAACACTCTCATGGCTCTCCTCCACTGTCCTCAGTCTACACCCCACAGAGCACAGAGCCCCTTTGCCCCTATATAAGTGGCCATGTGCCCAAGGCCTCCAAACCCCACCTTGGGAGATCTCTGGGTCCTGTCCAAGGTGTTTGCCATTGAAAACATTCAGCTGATAGTGTAAGAAAATCACCAGAGGACAGGGCCAGCTTGACCTGTCTGTCCTGGCTGCATTTGTCTGGGAGCAATCCCTGGATATACTGAATTTGGGTGGCCAAATTCTAATTTTGGCCATGGTCCCTGGAAAAGAAGGATGGTTCCCTGCCATAGGAAAGAAGGAAAGGAGCCCCACTGTTTCAGGGGCAAATGAGAGGTGATCACCAGAGGCCAAGGCCAGCCAGATACGGCTGGATTTTTTCCTGGCGAGACTCTTGCATACAGGAAATTTTTTAGGGAGAGTACCAATTTTGGCAATGGGCATCTGAAAAGATGGACGGTTCTTTTCCACAGCAAGGAAAACACAGAGCCCCAGTGCTCCAGGAGCTGATGAAAGGCAGCCCTTGACATTCCAAGATCAGCCAGACCTGTCAGGTGGCCCCTGGGAGGCCAAGCCAGCCAGACCTGTTCCATGTTGCCTCGGTTCCATGGGGCCCCACAGTGTCCCAATGGTCCCTCGCTTCCATGAGGCCCTGAGGTGTCATAATGTTCCCATGGTTACAGGAGGCCCTGAAGGGTCTGCATGGTATCATAAGGCCCCACAGAGTCATAATGGTCTCTTGGGTCCATGAACCCCCGCTTTGTCACCAGAGCTCCGTGGTTTTCACAGGGTGCAGTGGTGCTGCAAGGATCCCTTGGTTTCATGAGGTCCCCAGAGTGTCACAGTGAGCTCCATAGGAAGGAAAGAATCGAGCCTCAGTTTTGCAAGGGCAGTCACCGGAGGCCAAGGCCAACCAGATTTTGCCTGGGAGCAACCCTTGGATATACAGAATTTTAGAGGTGGAATCCCAGTTTCAGACATGGACATCCAGAGGACATCCACAGGAAAAGGATGGTTCATTTCCATAGGAAGGGAAGCACAGAACACCGGTGTTTCAGGGCCAGATGAAAGGCAGCCATCAGAGGCCTAGACCAGCCAGACCTCTCTGTCCTGGTAGCTTTTGACTAAAAGCAACACTTGGATATATAGGGAGTTTTGGAGGTGGAATCCCAATTTCAGCCACTTCTGTGTAGATAAGAGGGATGCTTCTTTTCCATTGGAAGGAAAGCACTGAGCCCCAGTGTTCTGAAACCAGGTGAGAGGCAGCCCCCAAGAGGCCAAGGGCAGTCAGACTTCCAGACCTGTCTGTCCTGGCAGCTTTCAGTTGGGAGCAATCCTTGGATACATGGAGTTTTGGAGGTGGAATCCCAATTTCGGCCATGGTGCCTTGTCAGGATGGATGTTTTTTCCTATAGGAAAGAAAAGCACCAAGTCCAAGTGATTTGGAAGAAGATGAGAAGTAGTAACCCTTAGGCCAAGCCAGTCAGACCTGTCTTTCCTGGCACCTTTCATCTAGGGGCTATCCTTGGACTCGGGGCATTTTGGAGGTGGAATCGCAATTCTGGCCATGGTGGCCTGGACAGGAAGAAGAGCTCTCTTCATTAGGAAGGAAAGCGCTGAGCCCAGTGTTTCAAAGGCACATGAGTGCCAGCCCACAGGAAGCCAAGGCCAGCCAGACTTGTCAGTCCTGGCAGCTTTTGTCTGGGAGCTGTCCATGGACATAGGGAATTGTGGAGGCAGATTCCCAATTTTGGCTATGGGCACCTGGTCGAGATGGAGGTTTTTCCCATAAGAAAGAAAACCACATGGTCCCAGTGTCTCAAAGGCAGATGAGAGGTGGGGCCCGGGTGGCCGGGGCAGCCAGATCTGTCTCTCCTGGCAGATTTCACCTGGGAACAATCTTTGCATAGAAGGAAATTTGGAAGGAGGAACCCCAGTTTTGGCTATGGGCCCCTGGAGAAGAAGGACAGTTCTCTCCCATAGGAAGGAAAGCCCAGAGCCTCAGTGCTCCAGGGACAGATGAGAAGCAGCCCTTGACATGCAATGGTCAGACAGACATGTCAGGCGGTACCCAGGAGGCCCAGCCAGACCTGTTCCATGTTCCCTTGGTTTCCTGGGGACCCCATAGTGTCACAATGATCTCCTTGGTTCCATGAGGCCCTGGAGTGTCACAATGTCCCCTTTTTGCTTCTGGAGTGTCACAATGGCCCCTCGGCTCCATCTGCCCTTGCTGTGTCACAGTGGCACCTCCGTGACACTACGGGCTTCACCAGGTCACCACGGACCCTTGGTTCCTTGGGGCCCCTGAGTTTCACAATGGTCTCCTTGATTGCCTGAGGCACCGCAGTGTCACAATGGCCCCTTGGTTCCAGGAGGTTCCGCAGTGTCACCGTGGAGTCCTTGGACCCGCATTGTCACAAGTGATCCATGGTTCCATGAGGTTCTGTAGTGTCACTGTGGTCGCTGTCAGAGGCTGGATGAGATCGATGTCCCGGGACACCTTGGGATGTTCGGAGTGCCCGTGTGGGGTCAGGGCTGGGTCAGGCCTTGGTTTGTGCTGGGACAGAGCCCCGCCCCCCAGCCCTGGCTCTGCAGAGCTGTCAATCACACAGCAGGGGCTGTGCTAACCCAGCACTGATTGGCCAAGCTCTCAGTCAATCACATGGAAGATGGTGTTAACACACCTCTGATTGGCCAGGCTGTCAGTCAATCACACTGCAGATGGTGCTAATGCAGCTTTGATTGGCTGAGCTGTCAATCACACAACAGGCAGTGCTAACCCTCCCTGGCTCAGCTGTCAATCACACACACACATAAGCAGCTGCTGCCAACCCTGACTCTGATTGGACAACCAGCTGAAGTCCCACCCAAGGGGCAGGCCCATGAAGGCCCAGGGAGTTAAAAGCTGGAGGTTGAGGTCAGCCCATGGTCTGGATCCTGGCTTTTTTGGGGGTTTTTCTGTGAGCAACCCTGGAACCTGAGCAGCTGGTACCTATATGTGTGTGTTCCTAGAGATCTTCTTTCTCTTGTTCTCTACTTCTTCTACATTCCTGGAATATTTTTGGGTAACTTAACGTCTTAATGGTTCAAGTTTTTTAGATTAAATTGGCTAAGTTAATGAAGTTAATGCTGTGATAAGAGTTTTATGCAGAATTTTATGTTGGATGAAACCCTTTGACCATGTTCCTTTGTTGTCTGTATTTTGCCAGTATAATCTTGTGTCATTTTGACCTCCTGGCTCAGTTGGTTAGAGCATGGTGCTAGTATCCACCGAGGTTGGGGGTTCAATCCCTGTGTGGCCCGTTCACTTAAGAGTTGGACTTGTGGGTCCCTTCCAACCAAGAATATTCTTTGCATTTGTCCATGTGGAGAATATCTGGTTGATGTTTCTCCTGTTCACCAAACACAAGTAAAGAAACCTTTGGTCACCCCCAGCATTTAAGAGTTCTGGGGTGGTTACAGCCCTGCAGGCTCCCAATGGCTTCTTGTTTCGATGAGGCCCCACAGTGTCACACTGGCCCCTTGGTTCCATGGGTCCCAGCAGTACCACAAGGATCCCGTTGGTTCCACAACATCCCACAGTGTCACCCATGGCCCCATTCCACATGGTTTATGTGTCAGAGGAGGGGAATTCAGAGCCCGTTTTTCCCCTGTGAGCTGAGGGTCTGCATTTCCAATGGCCCTGCAGCTGCCAAAGGGGCCTTTTTTGCTCAGCTGAGAACAGTTCTGCTAGTGCCTGTCCTGAACCTGCTTTTCCTGCAATTGTCCCCAATGAATCCTAATTATTTGCAGCCCAGGTCTTGTGTGCATGCAGGTGTGAGAACTGAGGGATGGAAAAGCTCTGCTGTGGGGAAATTCTCATTTTCTTGATTGTTTTTTACTTGCAGTTATTTTGATTGTTTCTTTGGGGGTTTTGTTCTTTGTTTTGGGATTTTGTTGTTTTTGGGGGGAACTTTTTTGGGGAGTTTTAGGTTTTGTTTTGTTGTTTTTTTTATTGGGGGTGGAGGTTTTTTTGTTTTGGTATGGGGTGTATCTGTTGTTTTTTGCTTTTGTTTTGTTTTGTTTTGAAATTAACTCCCACTGGAAGCCCTGGGCAGAGCTCTGTAAGTCTATGTGACACTTGCCTGTGGCACTGTGGAGGTGGCCAGGGGGGACCTTCCCCGAGCTGTGTGCACAGCAATGCACATCAGCCAGGCCGGGGGTGCTCAGTGCCCGCCTCAGTTTTGCTGTCTGGCTGTGGCTCTGGACGCTTCCCTTGGAGCGTCTCCAGGCAGGGAACGTTGGAGCTGTCCCCACCGTGGTGTCACAGAGAGGGGAACGCTGGGGCTGTGCCGCTCCTGCCCGGCCCCAAGAGCTCTGCCAGCGCCTGGAGGAGACACAAAGGCTGAGCCCAAGGGTGAGAACTGCAGAAGGGGCTGAGCTGGGAGGGAGGCAGCGGGATCATGGAGTCCAGGCCTGGCCCTGCACAGACAGCCCAACAGTGGCAGCCTGGGCATTCCCGGGAGCGGTGTCCAAAGGCTCCTGGAGCTGCGGCAGCCTTGCAGCTGTGACCATTCCCTGGGGAGCCTGGTGAGTGGTCAAGCCCCCTGTAGGGGAAGAAGCTTTTGCTGGTCTCCAGCCCGCAGCTGGCCTGGCCCAGCCCCAGCCGTTCCCTGGGGTGCATTCCCTGCTGGCCCCGGGGCACAAGTCTCAGCTGCCCCTGCTGCTGTCCCTGGGCAGGAGGCGCAGCCCCCGGGGAGCTCTGAGCTCTGTCTGCTGCTGGTCTGTGGCCGAAGCGAGCCAGTGCCGGCAGAGCTCTGGGGAAAGGTCCCGGCCCTGGCTTGGGGCTGGGCCAGTGGCCCAGGGAGCAAATCAACTTGCAGCTGCTGCCCCAGAGCAGGGAAGAGCAGGAATTGCTGCCTGGGAGAGACTCTTGCCAAGGGCCTGCAGCTCCAGGACACAGGCCATGGCTGGACGCTGCCTGGGGCCAGGGGGAGCTGGGATGTGGGGATGGACTTGTTCCCTGGGAGGGCGGTGGGGCCCTGGCACAGAGTGGGAGGAAAAGCTGTGGCTGCCCTGGAATGGCTGGAAGTGTGCAAGGGCTGGTTGCGGGGGACTTCCTGCCCGGATGGGATGGGATGGGGTGGGGTGGGGCGATCTTATATGTGGATTGCACTGTGGGGGTGGTAGGGAAGTTGGGAGGGGTAGGGATTGCAATGGGGTGAGAGGGTGGTTTGGGCTCTTGGAGTAGGGGAGTAGAGGGAAAGAAAGCAAGAAGCAGTTTTTAAAGGCTGCTGGTGCTTTTAGGAATTTTGAGGCCTGGAAGTGTCTTGTGGGTAGTTGCTGTGAAATTGGAAAGGCTGAGTTTAAGGTGCTGTGCTGTGCAGGGCTGAGGTGGAGGGGCAGTGATTTTGGGAGGGTAAGGGCACCTTCCCCCAAAGAAAGAAAGAAATGAGAGAGAGAGAGAGAAGGAAGGAAGGAAGGGTTTTAAATGAAGCTCTATATGTCTATTTTAATAAGCAACAAAGTTGAATTTAGCAGCCATGCAATTTGATTTAAGTAGCATTTTATAATCAAGCTTATACAAAAATTTGGCAGTGATTAATTAAAGATAAGTACTGTTTGGATAAAGCATAAGCAAAACTGGCCAGGGTACAGAGGTGGGGGCTTCTCACCCTACCTCACATAGAAAACAAAGTAATCCAGCTCAATCTTATATACTTTATGCTAATACATATTCATTAATATTTCCCGTAAATCTCCTCCTCTTTTCAATTTGTAGAATCTACGTCACTATACTGCACAGTGCATGCTCCACTTGTTAGGCGGTCTTCTTGGCTTTTTGGTGGTCTTCTTCAGATGAAGGCTCATCATCTTCCTCGCGTTCTATGAATAACCTTACTGGTTGCGCGTGTGGTCTAAGTTTTGTGTTATACATAACTAAGCATTATGTTCCAAAAAGTGATTATTTCATGGATCAAACCACCACCCAAAACCCCCTGCCTTGGAATAGTCCCAACTTTGTCCATCCCAAGGCCCGTTCTATCCTAAGACATCCTGTATCCCATAACATCTGCAAAGGGCCCCATCTCCCTACCTTGGAGTAGTCCCAGCTATGGCCAATCCAGCTTTGAAACTCTTGCTTATCTCAAACTGCATCCTGTATCTTATTTTTCTCATGTAGCATCTGCCAAGAGGCCCATCTGCTTTGTAAACACTACTCACATCTACTTTTTCCTTTACTACTTTATAACAACAATTTTCTAAAATACATATTTCTAAAATATTAATATAGTTACAATTAGCATGAATCATTTTCATTTGTTACAATTTCCCCCATTTCTCTTTTTAATCATATTGATTCATGCTTTTTAATTAAAACTGAATCTTGATTTCTTCTATATTCCAAATAATCCAGGTTTTCACGCTCTCTCATTTCAGCCTCCAATTTTTCTAACATCTCCCGTGCTGCATCAAGATTTTCGCATTCCTTCTCAAATGGGGTTAACATCTCTTGTGCTACAGTAGTCTATTTATGTTCAGTCTACTTCTCTTCAGTTCCTTTATTTTGAGGGCAAATAGGTCAAGCTTATAATATCAAAGAATTTGGTTTCCCTTTTGCTGCCAATTCTGGATCAATGGGCATTGCTGTAATTTGCATTCATTGTATCACTGGGTGATTAGTCTAAGAAGACATGGAATCATGCATGGTAAGAATAACAATCCTAATCCAGGACATAACAGCATAAATCCCAGTTCTTCCACCAGGCTCCTCCAAAGAGGTTATCCCACCAATCAGTTTTTAGAATGAATTCCCCTTTTGAACAGGTACATGTGCCACCCTTTTAATTTCTTCAGCAAGTTTTGTGATGGCTTCCCGATGATCATCTCTCTCCACACAGCACTCAGATTCCTTAAATCTTCCTCAAACTCCCCCTTCTTCAGCCAACAGATAATCTAGGGCAATTCTGGTTTGATATACAAATGCTCTCATTTGTGAATGCTGATTGGCCAGTAACTTTAGGGCATCACAATTATGGTTTGATACAAACTCCACTACTGCTTGGAGTCTTATCAACAGATTCAATAGATAAATTGGGGTCCTATATCCCCAAGATCCATCCTCAGCCCAAGTTGCTGGGTCATAATACGCTATGATTCTTTCTGCAGGCCATTCGTCTTCCCCCCATTCCTGGTTTCCCCCTGCCTTAGGGAAGCTGGGTTTTAAATCTCTTTTATTCCTTTCTAGAGTCTCATGAAGTGGTGTTCCTAGCATATTGCTCCTAGACCTTGGGATGATGAAGAAGGAGAGTCGTATAACTCCTAAGGTACAGGTTCCCTCCCACTTTTGAGGTAATTCAGTATATACCAGCACAAATCAGTTTGATTATTCCACTCAAATTCACTTCCGTTGGTTTTTCCTCAATACCCAGTAAAAGTTTTTGGTTGTCAGGTCTTAGTTTTATTATCCGAATTAACTACCAAAGTAGATATACAAGGAGTATATCCTACTACTTCATTATATTTCCTTCCTTCTCAAGTTATACAGACTGTTCCAATTACTTGATGACTCAAAATCCAGCCTTCGGGTCATTCTAATGTCTTGGAAATTTGAGTATGATTCCATTATAAAAATTGTTCTGTAGCTGGACTCTCACCTCTCCACAGCCATCTTTCAGCCATTCTAAGTCCCCCACAGATCCAGCATTTGGATAATCCTAATTCTGTAGCAATTTCTTGCATCAAATCTACAAAAAGGTTCTTAGTAGAGGTTGTCAAATCCCAGTCACTATTCTGCTGTTTGAATTGTTCATACAGCTTATCCAGTTCCTTTAATTCTTTCCCTATGGTCTTTTTATGTATTTCTTTTGTTTCTTTTTGTTTTTTCTTCCTTTTTTCATTAGTGCTATACCTCCTATGCCTATACTTGGATCGTTCCCATTCTCATCTTTCTGAAAACAAAAAGAAGTTTTCATATTGAGGGCAGATTTGACCACTATAAGGATAAGGAGCTGCTCCATTAAATCCTAAATTTTTCCCTACCCAATCCATTTTTCTATTTTTAACACAAACTTCTATAAAATTGCTCTGATCGTAGCAGGCAGCACTAACATGTGGATGTGCCATGAACAAAATTCCATCTTGTCTTCAACCCACATGGAGAGATGGCATTTATTACAGGGATCAGCATTATTGGGACTTTGTTTTTGCATAGATTGCTCTCTCATTGCCTGCTCTTGTGCTGCTTGTTTTATTATTGTTTGTTCCTGCATGCTCATTCCCTTCTCTCATGGACTGTGTCCAGAGTGGCTCCATAGTTTTGGCCAGTTGCCAAGGGCATCACAACAAACACACTGAAAATAATCCGCAGGAATTTTGGCTTTCTACTGTCTTCAAGGACTTTTGGGTTGCAGCCAAGGGCCAAGATGTCAGGATTCTTGGGAGGAAAGTTTATATCCCGGGACCTAGTCACTGGTGCCTTTGGTCTCACTGGTACCCTTGGCCTCATGTTTGTTTCAAGGATGGCACAGATTACTCACAGTTCTCACAGCACTGCCCTCTCCCTCTCTCTCTCTCTCTGCGTTAGTCAGCTACTTCTTCTTTTAGTCTAAACCACCAAAGCTCCAGAGATGTGCCAACTACAATAAGATTTGCTTTTTCACTACTTCAGGTAACAACCTGGTTTGTTGGTTGCTTTTTGCTCTGATGTCGGGGATAATTATTAAGTCTTCATCTCCACCAATAGGCACATTCGCAATGCCAGTTCATGTAAGAAATGTGTCTATAGCGTGGCACACAAATTCCTACTCCACAGGATCTGTTAGTGATGATAATATTATGAATCGTTTGCTCTCTTCCTGCTCAAAAACTAATAGAGTAAAACTCATTGGTCTAAATTTTCTGTTAATCAAACTGCTGCATAAAAAGGTTCCATCTTCATATCTCAAAGGTGTTCCAAAAAAATCACTGAAAAATCTTTTTAAAGTTAACTGTTCACACACGCAATCTCAGCAAGTTAAACAAATCGTCTCTCTCTTTCTTCTTCTCTTGTTACTCTCCCCCACAAATTACGGCAAAGGGTACAAATAACACAAACCCGTGGGCAACACTCTAAGCCATGCTTAGTACACTCCCAGTGTGTTACTTGTCCTTGGACTCTTTTAGTAACAGGTGTTCCCAGTCTCTTGTTCTGGAATTGTAGTACCTCAATGAAATCTGTTAGTGTTAGTCGCTGAGGGTCTCTTAAAAGATTTTCAATCTGTTCAGGCTGTTCCCATTGATCAAGGAAGCGTCTAAGCCCTTCCCACTGGCATTGTTCTGCCTCTGAACTCAATAGAGTTGCAGTTGACAGCCAATCCAGAATGCCTATTTTTTCTAACAAACTCAAAACACAAACCTTTAGTCGTAAACTATCAAAGGAGTTTTATAACCTGAATAGGTTAAGCAAGACAATTTATCTTTTTCTGTTGTTTCTGGGTATCCTACTATATCCACATCTTACTTTTATTATCCTTTGTTGTTCCTGCAGTGTTCTCAAAGCCACTAGTCATTCCATGTGATATGCTAAATAAATTAATGCTCTTTGTACTTGATCTTCTATTATATAATTATCAATGTTGATCTGTGCTAAAACCCAATTTTGCATTCTAAAGTCTCACTCTACTCTACTAAAACATCGTATACAATTAATCATAAAAGCTACATCTCTTTGGTCCCAAGGTACAGTTGTTCTGTGCCAATGTCTTTGTCTCAGCCACTTCATGGCCACTGCTTTACACCGCTCACACCAATGACCGTGTTTGCAGCAACCTTGCTGAAACACGGAAACTTCTCTCTGCGGGATGGCAGCTTCTGACCTTTCTGTCCTAAGGATATCTGGAATATCCTGGGGCTGGGTTATTCTTTCATATGTGGGTGGCACACCAAATGTGTTGCAGCATCATGTGAAATCCACAGCCGACAATGATTTTCCATATGAGTTTTAGCCTCTGGGCACCAAATGCTCTCTTCAGCCATGTGGTGGATTAATTACAGTTTTACTTTGAACTGTATTTTGGACCTCAATAAAAAGGTTTAATCAATTTGAAGTCTTTTTTAATTTTACTTTCAGAACTCCTGGTGTCGAAATAATTTTCCAATCTTTACTGGGTATAGGTCCTTTTACCCTTGAAGCATGAGTCCAGCCTTTTTCTGCCGTTCGAACTGTGGTTTTGTCAGAGAGATTCCATTGTCCCTCTTTTAGAGTTGCTCCTAGGTTTTTCATGGCTTCTCCTTCTGCAAAAGAAAAGTATGGTGTTTGATTTTGTGTTCCTGCTTCCTGAAAAGTCCTAATTACATTGCTGTTTTCCCTCAGGGCAGCTTTCTTAGCTTTGTCATCAGCCAAATTGTTCTTCTTGTTTTAATGTCTCTCCCTCTCTGGTGGCCTTTCACATGAACCACTGCTATCTTTTTTGGACTCTTCAAAGCTTTAAGAACTTGAATTATCAATCCTTGCTGCACTAATCCTTTTCTTTGAGGTTTATAAGTCCCATTTCTTTCCAAATTCTTCTAAATGTGTGCACTACCCTAAAGGCATATTTTGAGTCGGTGTATATGGTCCCTTCTCAATCCTTTAATAACAGCAATGCACAGAATAATGCATGGAGTTCACAGGCTTGCGCTGACCAGGACGGGCTAAGTGGACCAGATTCTTTCACTTCCTGTTTTTCTACACGAATTATGGCATACTCAGGTTTCCTTCTT
>JAKJHU010002757.1:0-25790 GCA_022316685.1 Progne subis subis
AAGTGACCCCTGCAGTCCCACTCCTGGCTACCAAAACCTTGCCCTGGTATACCCAATAGAACTGTGCATTAGCACCAAGAGGGAACATTGGACTACTGCATTTGAAGTCTCCATTCTGCAGGGGACTCATCTGCTGACCAGACATAGGATCATAGAATAATTCAGGTTGGGAGGGACCTTGAAAGGGTCCTAGTCCAACATCCTACTCAAAGCAGGGTCAAGGCTGCAATCAGGCCAGGTTGCTCAGGGCTTTATCCAGTCAGAGCCTGAAAACATCCAAAACCTGAGACTGCATGACCCCTCTGGGCAGCCTGCTCTAGTGCTTGATTGACTTCATTGTGAAAAAGGTTTCTCCTCATATTCAGTCAGACCCTCTCTTATTTCAGCTTATACCCATTGCCTCTCATCCTCCCATCATACACCACTATGAAGAGACTGGTTCTGTCTTCTTGTAGGAAAGAATCTATCATAGGAGGTTTTTTGCTTGCTGGAGGCCCAGATAAAGGATACTACAGAGAGGATGCCAAGGCTCGTCCAGTCTTTTGACCTGTCACCCCTTACTGCTCATTTGTGTGGATGCTGCTAACACTGCAAAAAAGAGACTGACCTAGACCAAATCACAAGTGACATCAGAGGTCTGGGAACAAGGCTGAAGTACATGGGAGCCCAGGTGTTCTTAATACTGCAGGTGAAGGGAGAAAGCTCAGATAGGAGCAGATGCATCCTATAGGCCACCACCTGGCTGCACAGCTAGCGTCCATGGAATCCTAATTGATTGATGAGGACTGCTGAGACACCTGACAAAATGGGTGTCATGGGTTAGTACAGTTTAGGTTTTTAGTCATAGAGGAACGTGGAATGATTTTCCGGGTCAGGACCTGGGAATTGCATTAGAAAGGACAGGCACCTATCAGAGGGTTAGTTAGAATATTGGCATCTGTTTTGACCACGGAAAATTGTTGGCTATGACTTTGCGAAGTACCATATAAAACCCCTTGATTTCCTGCAGGTCAGACTTTTTTTTTCTTTTGGCCAGAGAGAGACAGGTAACATCGAGTTGGGCCTTTTGGGGGGAGCTGGCCTGAGGCCTGGCTGGATTCTATCAGCTCCCAGGTGGTGGGGGGTGGAGGGGGAAGGAGAGGTTGCTGGTTTACAACAACTACTTTCTCCAAACTTCCCTGGAGCAGGGAGGGATCTCTGCCAGGCCCCTAATAGGAGCTATGGGCACCATTTAGGCTGAGGCCGCCCCGATTTACACCGAGGGGTGGGCTGAAAAGGCATTTATGATCCTGCCTGGGTTTTTTTGTGATTCTGGACTGCCTGGGCGCTCTGATCTCTGATGTTTCTTCGTGAGTTCTTCCTCCCTTCACCAGCGTGGCCTTGAACATCTAACAGCATGAACTACTGCGGGAGAGAAAAAAGACTCTGGGCAGATTTAACCCTTTCCTAGCAACATGAAGCTTCCAGGGCTTGGCCCTTCTCTGAGAGAGAAAAGAAAGGGACAGAGTGAACATAAAGAAGAAACAGCATGAAGTCAGTGGAGCGAGAATGGAAAGACTTGGGACAGAGGGTTAAGGAGTTTGTTGTTCCATTCTTATTGAAGCATGGAAATGAACTCTATATTTAGATTATCTCTTTAAATCAGGGAAAATATATGCATTCGGGGAGATGATTGTTTAGATTTGTGTGTGTGGATTTGGGCAAAGGTGTTTGTGATGGACTAAGTGATATTAATCCCATAAGATGCTTGAACAGAGATAGAGAGGAGAAGCCCTCTGCACCAGTGAAGAAGTGAGAAGATATCTCTGTGCCTTGAGATGAAGAATCCTTTGCCTTTGGAGTTATTCATCTTTAAAAGCTGACACCCCAATATGCAAGATTCTAAAACCCATGACCCATGAGCAGCTTGGGAAACTGCTAATGGGAGGGGTCACAAAGGCAGGTTTCTCCGAGCGGCTGTTTTTGTGACCGTTAAAAAACCCACAAAAGAACTGTTCTAAGTTGTCAGTGGGATCCATGACTCTAAGAAAGACTCTTCTGGAGAATTGATGAAAGACTATTGTCAGATGGTGAAACTGACTGAAAATTACAAGTTTTGTCTCTTTATGTTGTTTTGTAGCAAAGTGAACAGTTTGTAAGGGGAGGGAAGAGTGTTTTTAGAGTTTCATTCTGTTTTGTTTTACTTTTTGTCATGGGTTAGTACAGTTTAGTTTTTAGTTATAAAAGAATGTAGTATAATTCTCCAGGTCAGGACCTAGGAATTGCTTTGGAAGAGACAGAGACCTATCAGAGAGTTAGTTGGAATATTAGCATCTGTTCTGACTTCTGAAATTATTAGCTGCGACTTTGGGAAGTACTATATAAAACCCCGTGAATTTCCTGTATGTGGGTCCTTTTTCTTCTTCCTTTGGCCAGAGAGAGACAGGTAACATCGAGCTGGGCCTGCTGCTCCCCCCTTTTTGGGAGGGAGCTGGCCAAAGGCCTGGCCGGATACCATTGGCTCCGGGGTGAAGGGGGAGAAGGAGAGGTTGCTGTTTTGCAACAGCTACTTTTTTCACACTTCTCTGGAGCAGGGAGAGATCTCTGCTGGGCCCTGATAAGAGCTATGGGCACCATTTGGGCCAAAGCCACCCCAATTTACACTGAGGGGTGGGCTGAAAAGGCATTTATGATCCTGCCTGTTTTTTTGTGATTCTGGACTGCCTGAGTGCTCTGATCTCTGATGTTTCTGTAAGTTCTTCCTCCCTCACCAGCGCGGCCTTGAACATCTAACACCACGAGCTACAGAGAGAGAGACAAAGACTCCAAGCAGATTTAACTCTTTCTTAGCAACATGAAGCTTCCAGGGCTTAGCCCTTCTCTGAGAGAGTAAGAAAGGACAGAGTAAACATAAAGAACAACAGCATGAAGTCAGTAGCAAGAGTGAAAAGACTATTAAGACAGAGGGTTGAAGAGTTAGTTGTTCTATTCTTATTTGAGCCATAGAAATGAACTCTATATTTAGATCATTCCTTTAAATCATGGGAAAAATATGCATTTAGGGAGATGATTGTTTTAATTTTTGTGTGGATTTGAGCAAAAGTGTTTGTGATGAACTAAGTAATATCCTTGTCCTAGGGTAACTTTATGATGCTTGTATCCCCAATCGTCTGTTCTGTTTGTGCTGTATATTGAGTCCTGTGCCTTTAAGACTGATTCTAAGAGCAAGGAGAAGCGCGGAGTTTGTTTTGAGAAATCTGCCTGACTCCTCCACATTCTTCTACGGACGGGGTGTTTGGCAGAGGCTTAGAGAGACTGCAGGACAGAGATCTTTTTGCTTTTAGTTAGTTTCAGCTAGCTAGGGCAGAGAAGTTCCCTGGACTGTTTTTTTCTTTTTTCTTGGAACTGTTTAAACCTGCTCTAGACTGAAAACCCAGGGGATCACTGGGGGCTGCACCTGCGGCCCACCGGGGCCTGGAGCTCGGCATTTTCCAGCAGCGCCGGAGGGACTGGGACTGATGAGAGACTGAGAGAGAGCCGAGCTCCACCCACGGCAAGGACTTTCTCAATTTGCCATCTCACTTCAGAAGGAGAGGTTTTATTGTTTCATATTATTCATTCTTTATACTTGTATGCACTTTATTTGTTTAGTAAAATAGTTTTTTCCACTTTCCTCCAAAAAGGTTTTTTTTTTTCAGACTGGTTGGAGGGAGGGGCCACTTGGGTTTGCTTCCCAGAGGGATCCTATACAGGGGTTTTCCCCCAAATTTGTCTCCAAACCAGGACAGACCCTTAATTGGCGCCCACTGTGGGGCTCGAAAGAGTGGAAAAAACTTGTATTGATTATTATTAACTGCATTTTTTTTTTTTTTTTTTTTTAGTTGTCCTCTGGGTGGGGATTAAACAGACAGTAGCCATGTTGCTTCTTGAAGTCCTAATGTCTCTTAGAATAGAGTCTTTTCTGCATTTCTGTTCCCTAGGCTTTTTTGAGGTCTTAATACCTTTCTGGTCCCTAAGTTTGTTTTCCTACCCAGAAATAGCTCCAATATTGTCCCTAACATACAGCTTTTACACTAGGGATGCACAAATTAGAATAGTTATTTTGCTGAGTTCGGTGATTATAGTCTACAAGAAGCTTATAAAGATACTGGAGTTTGTTCTGAGTATGTTCAGTTTATGGTTCTTTCGTCCTACCCTGCGTCCTAGTTCCAGCAGCATGTTTTGGGGATTTATCAATAATTGCACCCAGTTTGTTAGAGGAGGAGTAGGGGATGAGGCTCTTCAGCCTCTTTTTTCCTTCTTCTCTTTTGAGTCAGTTACATCACTTTTGGAGAATGTTCAGGGTCTCCTGAATGTTAAAGACACTACCTTCCTGGTATTTCACCTGGTGACTTTCCTCTATATAGTTTATAGCTTTTCTAGAATGAGTCACACACTGCTAAACACTGTAGGGCAGCAGATAGAGGCAAGGGAGCAGGGAGATAAATCAGTCACTCAGGCTGCAGCCAACCCCACAGCTATTCAGGCTGCAGCTAAACAAGACAGTGAAGCTAAGACACCGGCAGTTGCTGCAATAAAGAAGGGAAAAAAGCACACGGACAAAACCGATCGACCAGTAGACGATGATTCAAGTGAAAGATCCTCAGTGCCTCCTGACACCCAGTCAGGAGTCAAACCAACTGACACACAATCAGAAGCTGAAGCAACTGATGATACACAGTCAGAAGCTGAACCAACTAACACAAAATCGGAAGCCCAACCAACTAGTACAAGATCAGGAGCCCGACCAACTGTTACAAGATCCGGAGATACTATTGAGTCCTTTTCCCTGAAGGACCTTCGTAGCCTAAGAAAAGATTATACTTGACGACCTGATGAATCTATAATTAGTTAGTTAGTCCGTCTTTGGGATGCTGCAGGCGAGGCTACAATACTAGATGGCACTGAAGCAAGACATCTTAGATCCCTATCACATAATCCAGTTATTAACCAAGAAATGATGAGGGAGGCTAGTCCTTGCAGTCTCTGGGAACGGGTCCTGAGAAGTGTGGCACAAAGATATCTGTGTGCCGACGATCTCTATCTGCAGCAAACTCAGTAGAAAACCATTAAACAAGAGATTCAACGCTTGAGAGAAATAGCAGTGGTGGAGATTGTCTTCTCAAATGACCTAAACACTAAGAACCCCGACTTAGTACCATGTACGCCTGTAATGTAGCGAAAACTTGTACGGCTTAGGCCACAAGAATACTCCTCTGCTTTAGCAATAATGAAGCAGGATGAGACAAAAGAGACTGTGCTTGATATGGCAAAAAAGCTCCGAACATATGCAGATGCCGTGCATGGTCCAACACATGCAAGAATCGCAGCTTTAGAAACACAAGTGCGAGAATTAGCAGACAAAATAGAAGAGAATCTCAAAGAACTCAAAGAGAACATTCTCCAGATCTCTGCAGTACAAGTTAGGGGCTCTGGCACCACACGCAAACGTTCCCGAGATAGAGAAAGAAAAAGCATCCCACAAGCTAAGCTGTAGTCCTTCCTGCGTGATTGTAGAGGAAACATGAAAAGATGGGATGGAGAATCTACTGATGCTATGACACAACAGCTGCATGAATTGTTAGATAGCAAAACTGTGAGAAGAAGTTCTAGCAAGAAGGAAGCAGCTCCAATTACCCAGGGAAATAGGGATAATCAAGCTTAGAGAGGCCCTGCCTCTAGCCAGGTAGAGGCTAGGGAAAACCATGTTTTTTGGACTGTGTGGATTCGTTGGCCTGGCACATCAGAACCACAAAAATATGAGGCCTTAGTTGACACTAGTGCACAGTGCACATTACTCCCATCAAGACATGTGGGGGAAGAATCTGTTTCCATTGCTGGGGTGACAGGGGGTTCACAAGATTTTACTTTGGTGGAAGCTGATGTGAGCCTGACTGGAAATGAGTGGAAGAGACACCCTATTGTGACTGGCCCAGAGGCTCCATGCATTTTGGGCATAGACTTCCTCTGAAATAGGTATTTCAAAGACCCAAAGGGATTTAGGTGAGCATTCAAGATAGCAGCTATAAAGACAGGGGATGTTAAGCAGTTGAATACCTTGCCTAGACTATCAGAGAACCCATCTGCTATAGGTCTTCTGAAGGTGGAAGAGCAACAAGTGCCAATTGCCACTTCAACAGTGCATCGCTGACAGTACAGAACAACTCGAGATGCTGTGATCCCCATCCACAAGATGATCCATGAGCTAGAGACCCAAAGGGTAGTCAGCAAAACCCACTCACCCTTCAACAGCCCCATCTAGCCTGTGCGCGAGTCTGATAGAGGATAGAGATTGACTGTGGACTACCGTGCCTTGAACGAAGTGACTCCACCATTGAGCGCTGCTGTGCCGGACATGCTGGAACTCCAGTACGAGCTGGAGTCCAAGGCAGCAAAATGGTACGCCACCATTGACATTGCTAACGCATTTTTCTCCATTCCTCTAGCTGCAGAATGCAGGCCTCAGTTTGCTTTCACCTGGAGGAGCGTGCAGTACACCTAGAACCGACTGCCCCAGGGGTGGAAACACAGCCCCACCATCTGCCATGGACTGATCCAGGCTGCACTGGAAAAGGGTGAAACTCCAAAACATCTACAGTACATTGATGACATCATTGTGTGGGGAAATACAGCAATGGAAGTGTTTGAGAAAGGAGAGAAGATCATCCAGATTCTCCTGAAGGCTAGCTTTGCTATCAAGAAGAGCAAAGTTAAAGGACCTGCTCGAGAGATCCAGTTTCTAGGAGTAAAGTGGCAAGATGGAAGGCGTCAGATTCCCACTGAAGTCATCAACAAGATCACAGCAATGTATCCACCAACCAACAAAAAGAAAACACAAGCTTTCCTAAGCGCCCTAAGTTTCTGGAAGATGCACATTCCTGAGTACAGCCAGATTGTGAGCCCTCTCTACCTGGTCACCCGCAAGAAGAACGATTTCCACTGGGGCCCTGAACAGCAACAAGCCTTTGCCCAGATCAAGCAGGAGATCGCTCATGCAGTAGCCCTTGGTCCAGTCAGGACGGAACCAGATATGAAGAATGTGCTCTACTCAGCAGCCGGGAACAATGGTCTCTCCTGGAGCCTTTGGCAAAAGGTGCCTGGGGAGACTCGGGGCCGACCACTGGGATTCTGGAGCCGAAGCTACAGAGGGTCCAAAGCCAACTACACTCCAACAGAGAAGGAAATCTTAGCAGCCTATGAAGGAGTTCAAGCCGCCTCAAAAGTAGTAAGCACTGAAACACAACTCCTGCTAGCACCTCGACTACCAGTGCTGAGATAGATGTTCGAAGCAGAAGTTCCCTCTACCCACCATGCCACCAATGCCACATGGAGCAAATGGATTGCCCTCATCACTCAGCGCACCCGCATTAGAAACCCAAATTGCCCTGGGATTCTGGAAATAATTACAAACTGGCTGAAAGGTAAAAATTTTAGTCTCATAGATGAAGAAAAGCAAGAACAAGTGACACGTGCTAAAGAAGCTCCACCATACAACCAACTACCAGCAGAAGAAACATGCTACGCTTTTTTCACTGACAGTTCCTGCCGCATCGTTGGGATGAAACGAAAGTGGAAAGCAGCCGTATGGAGCCCCACACGACAAGTTGCACAAGCCACTAAAAGAGAAGGTAGGTCAAGCCAGCTTGCTGAACTCAAAGCTGTTCAACTAGCCCTAGATATTGCTGAAAGAGAGAAGTGGCCAAAGCTCTACCTCTACACTGATTCGTAGATGGTAGCCAATGCTCTGTGTGGATGTCTGGAGAAGTGGAAAAAAAGCCAATTGGCAGCGTAGAAGAAAACCAATCTGGGCTGTTGATGAGTGGAAAGGCATTGCCACTCGAGTAGAGAAGCTACCTGTGAAAGTCTGTCATGTAAATGCCCATGTCCCCAAGAGTCAGGCTAATGAAGAGCACCAAAACCACGAGCAAGTAGATCAAGCTGCAAAGATAAAAGTGTCAAAGATAGACTTAAATTAGCAACACCAGGGAGAGTTGTTCCTAGCTCAATAAGCCCATGATGCTTCAAGTCACCAGGGCAGAGATGCCACCTATAAGTAGGCACGAGACCGAAGGGTAGATCTAACCATAGACAGTATTTCTCAAGTTATCCATGACTGTGAGACGTGTGCTGCCATCAAGCAAGCCAAGCAGGCGAAGCCTCTATAGTATAGTGGGCGATAGTCCAAGTATAAGTATAAAGAAGCCTAGCAGATTGACTACATCACCCTTCCCCAAACCCGCCAAAGCAAGCGCTATGTGCTGACCATGGTAAAAGCCACCACTGGATAGCTAGAGACCTACCCTGTGCCTCACGTTACTGCCCAGAACACCATTCTAAGCCTTGAAAAGCAAGTTCTTTAGAAGCATAGTATCCCTGAGAAGATTAAGTCAGACAATAGAACTCATTTCAAGAACAGCCTCCTCAACAACTGGGCTAGGGAACATGGCATTGAGTGGGTGTACCATATACCCTATCATGCACCAGCTTCAGGGAAGGTAGAAAGATACAATGAACTGCTAAAAACCACCCTGAAAGCACTAGGTAGGGGATCGTTCAAAAACTAGGAGCAGCATCTAGCAAAAGCTACCTAGTTAGTTAACACCCGAGGTTCCACCAACCGAGCAGGCCCTGCCCAATCTGAGCCCCTACATACAGCAGATGGAAAGAAAGTCCCAGTAGTACATGTAAAAGGTTTGTTAGGGAAGACAGTTTAGATCAATTCTGCTTCAAGTACAGAGGATCCCATCCGTAGGATTATCTTTGCTCAAGGACCAAGTTGCACATAGTGAGTAATGCAGAAAGATAGAACCACACGATGTGTACCCCAGGGAGATTTAATTATTAAGTAAAAACCGTGTGTAATTATCGTGTGCTGAATAGTACTGCCACTGTATGTAGCTGTATATTACATATTGTTTTTATATAGATGTATGTGTGTGTAGAGCTAGAGTATATATTAGTTTTAGTAAATTGACAATATGGGGATAAGGGGTGGAATGTCCTAGGGTAACTTTATGATGCTTGTATCCCCAATCGTCTGTTCTGTTTGTGCTGTATATTGAGTCCTGTGCCTTTAAGACTGGTTCTAAGAGCAAGGAGAAGCGCGGAGTTTGTTTTGAGAAATCTGCCTGACTCCTCCACATTCTTCTGCAGACGGGGTGTTCGGCAGAAGCTTGGAGAGACTGCAGGACAGAAATCTTTTTACTTTTAGTTAGTTTCAGCTAGCTAGGGCAAAGAAGTTCCCTGGACTGTTTTTTTCTTTTTTCTTGGAACTGTTTAAACCTGCTCTAGACTGAAAACCCAGGGGATCACTGGGGGCTGCACCTGCGGCCCACCGGGGCCTGGAGCTCGGCATTTTCCAGCAGCGCCGGAGGGACTGGGACTGATGAGAGACTGAGAGAGAGCCGAGCTACACCCACGGCAAAGACTTTCTCAATTTGCCATCTCACTTCAGAAGGAGAGGTTTTATTGTTTCATATTATTCATTCTTTATACTTGTATGCACTTTATTTGTTTAGTAAAATAGCTTTTTTCCACTTTTCTCCAAAAAGGTTTTTTTTTTCAGACTAGTTAGAGAGAGGGGCCACTTAGGTTTGCTTCCCAAAGAGATCCTATACAGGGGTTTTCCCCCAAATTTGTCTCCAAACCAGAACAATCCTATAAGATGCTTAAACAGAGATAAAGATGAGAAGCCCTCTGCGCCAGTGAAGAAGTTAGAAAATATCTCTGTGCCTTGAGATGAAGAATCTTTTGCCTTTGGAGTTATTCATCTTTAAAAGGTGACACCCCAGTATGCAAAAGTCTAAGACCCATGACCCATAAACAGCTTGGGAACCTGCTAATGGGAGGGGTCACAAAGGCAGGTTTCTCCAGGAGGTTGTTTTTGTGACCGTTAAAAAACCCACAAAAGAACTGTTCTAAGTTGTCAGTGGAATCCATGACTCTAAGAAAGACTCTTCTCCTGGAGATTTGATGAAAGACTATTGTCAGATGGTGAAACTGACTGAAAATTACAAGTTTTGTCTCTTTATGTTGTTTTGTAGCAAAGTGAACAGTTTGTAAGGGGAGGGAAGAGTGTTTTTAGAGTTTCATTCTGTTTTAGTTTTTTTTCAACTTTCTTTTTCCGTTCTTTTACTGTGTGTTAATAAAACTATTTGTTCATTTTTAAGGTTGAGCCTGCTTTGTTTTTCTCTAAGTCTCTCTCCCACAGAAAAAGAGTGAGTACTAAGACCAGAATTTGGTGAATGTGAAACCACTACAGTGGGGCATCTTTGCCAACTGGGGGAGAAGGACTTTGAACTAGGTCTAACAGGTCATGATGACCAAAGTCTGAAGAGAAATAAAGGAACAGAGGCATGGAGAAAGCACCCAGGGGACAGGTAGGCTCTCACTTTCCCAGTCAAAGCAGCACAAGTGGAAATCCATCTCAAGTGCCTACACATAAAAGTATGCAGCATGGAGAGACGACACACACAACAAAACCAAGAGAAGTCAATATTCTGGGCATGTTAGCAGGGCTCTACGCTCATGGGGAACAAGTCACATAAATGAAGTGCAGCCATGGATGGATGAAGCTCTTCAAAAAGGACAGGCTGGACAGTAGCTCAAACACACAGCTTTGCCTTGGAGCAGGGGAGGAGCCAATCAAGAGAATGTGAGTACAAGTCAGAGAACAGACCAACACAGGTGATGCCTGGGTGTACTAGTTTGGACTGGGATAGAGTTAAATTGCTTCATAGTAGCCTGTATGAGGCTATGTTATGAATTTGTGCTGAAAAGAGTGTTGATAACACAGGGGTGTTTTAGTTATTGCTGAGCAGGGCTTACACAGCATCAAGGCCTTCTCCATTTCTTGTGCTGCCCCGCCAGCGAGTAGGCTGGGAGTGGACAAGAAGTTGGGAGGGGATACAGTTGGGACAGCTGACCCCACTTGACCAAAGGGATATTCCAGACGATATGATGTCATGCTCAGCAATAAAAGCTGGGGGAAGAGAGACGAATTGTGGGACATTTGGAGTTATGGGGTATATCTTCCTAGGTAACTGTTATGCATGATGGAGCCCTGCTTTCCTGGAAATGGCTGAATACCTCCCTGCCCACATGAAGTAGTGAGTGAATTTCTTATTTTGCTTTTTGCTTGCGTGCACAGTTTTTGCTTTCCCTCTTAAACTGTCTTTATCTCAACCCACAAGTTTTCTCACTTTTCCAATTCTCCCCCCATTGCACTGGGTGAGGAGCAAGTGAGCAGCTCTGTGGTGCCTAGTTGCTAGCCAGGGTTAAACCATGACACTGGGGAGATGTCTGCTGTAGACCACCTGATCAACAGGAAGCAGAGGAAGCCTTCTTTATACTACTGGGAAAAATCCACACGATCACAGGCCCTGGTATTCATAAGGGACTTTGACCACACCAGTATCTGATGGAGAGGCAACATGAAAGGACAAAAAACAATTGCAGAAGTTTTTGGAGTGTGTTGAATACAAACTCTGGATAGAGATAATAAGCCAACTAGGGAAAAATGTTGGACCTGTCACCCACAAAGAACAGGTTGGGGACAAAAAAGTCAATGGCACCCATGGCAACAGCCACAATGAGGATGAAGATCCTGAAAGAAGTGAGCAAGACACAGCGCAAAATTACAACTCTGGACTTTAACAAGCCAAAATTTGCTCTCCTGAAGGACTTGCTTGGCAGGATACTATGACAGACTGTCCTAAAGGGCAAAGACCTCAGGAGGGCTGGTTGATCCTCAAAAAGACAACTTCCTCAAAGCACAAGAATAATCCACTCAGACATGCAGGAAGTCAAGCAAGCATGGCAGAAGGCCATGAGCAGGAGATTCCTGACTGAGCTCAAAGACAAAAAAGAAGTACACAGAAGGTGGAAGCAGGGAATGGCTCCCCAGGAGGAAAATGGAGGTGTATGCAAGGATTTAGTTTAGCCAAAGCTTGGCTGGAGTTGAAACTAGCAAGAAATGTGAATGGCAACAAGAATGGCTATTATAAGTACAGCATCAGCAAAAGAAAGGCTAAGGAAAACATGTGCCCACTGCTCACTGGAGTATGGAATCTAATAGCTAAGGACATCCAAAAGACTAAGGAACTTGGTGATTTCCTTGCCTCAGTTTTTTACCGGTAAGGTTGGTCCTCAGGTCTCCCAGATTCCTGAAGCTAGTGGCAAACTCTGGGGCAAGGAAATATTAGTCACTGTAGAGGAAGACTGAGTTAGGGAATGCTTCAGCCAACTGGACATACACAAGTCCATGGAACCAGATGAGATGACCCTGAGGGTTCCTGATGACTGGAAAGAGGCAAACATCACACCTATCTTCAAGAAGGAGAATTCAAGGAGATAAAGACTAGTAAAACTCACCTCAGTGAAGCAAAGCTGCTTCCCATCCAGTCAGCCTCCAGCCTGTACTGTTGCACAGGGTCAGTCCAGCCCAGGTGTGGGATGTGGCATTTATTTTTCTTGAACTTCATGAGGTTCCTGTCAGCACATTTCTCCAGACTGTCCAGATCCCTCTGAAAGTCATCCCTGCCCTCCAGCATGTTGACTGCTCCCCCGCCAACTTTGGTGTCATCTGCAAATTTCCCAAGAGTATACTTTGTTGTTGGGGAGGATGAAGCCAGAAAGCCCTATAAATATGACTGCTTAGATTCTGAGAATGTGAAACCTATATGTGAGATAGAATTGAAAGCAAGTTTTGATGTTTGAGATGTCCTAGCTACTGGATGTCTGGGAAAACAGTTATATGGCCAGCCAAAGGCCAAATGGAATGTTCTGTGTCACCCCTCAATGTATGGTTCATCCCACACCTGTAACCCTCCCCTGAAGTATCAGGTATCTGTAACCCCATTGGCCCAATTCTTGTTCCAGCCCACCTTGAAGCCCCCTTATCAGGGGGCTGCGAGGGTGGGTTGGTCTCTTTGCTCTTTCCTCTCTTTCCCCTCTCCCTCTTTGCCTGGCACCCTTCCCCGAGGACTTTCCTCTCTTGGAATTTCCTCTCCCTACATCTCCCTTCCCCCACTCCATACCTCTCCCTTCCCCCACTCCCTGGGCCTTGCCACGAGTTGCGCCTGGCAACTCAAAGCAAGGCCTCCCTCACATCCTTTACAATAAACTTCATCTTCTAAAACCCAACTTCAGAGATCTCTCGTCTACATTCATCCACATCATCCTGGAGTCTGCAGCAAAGCAATATCTACACTTTGTCCCCTCATCCAGGTTGTTAATGAAGACATTAAATAGTATTGGTTCTAGTACTGATACCTGAGGGACCCCACTAGTTACTGGGCCCCAAATGGACTTTGCACCACCGATCACAACTCTGAGCCCATGCATGCCATGTAATCCCATGAGCTTGTGTATGTCCAAGTGGGTTAAGTGGTTCCTAACTCTTTCTTTCTCTACTGTGTGTGACTGGGATATGCAAAGCAATCACACAAGAGACGAGAGATTTTCGCAGGGCAGAGAGTTCCTCCGAACCAGCTCAAGCTGAGCCAAGGCGGAGAACAAGGCGGAGAGCCCTCTGCCTGTTTATTTCTTACTTTTTATACATTTGTGGGTCTGGCTGAAGATTGGCTTCTGGAGTTTCCACCTCTCAGCCAACTGGCCAGACCAGCTGTCAGTTACAATTGTTTTCAGGTTAGAAATATGCAAACAAAGGACAGAGAATGAAAAACAAAGGATTTGTTTATGTTACATCTGTGAGAAAAAGGTAGAAACTGCTCCTAATATTGTGCAGTAGCTAAAAGGACTGACTCCATTTTATGAACAATCAAAAGGCTTTAAAAAACTCAGAAAAATCAGGGTGACATCTCACCCTTTTAACTTTACAAAAAAAGAAAAACAGAAAAAGAAAAATGAACAAATTTACAAAGGGAATATATGCAAATGCAATCACTGTCTGTGGAGGAATCATCAGTGATCACTCGAGGATTCATCCACTTGGTGGTTTTCAAGTTGATCACGGCTTCCACCTTGCCTGTCAGCCGAATTCTGCCTCTGTGGTCGCAGGTCAGGACGGACACACTTTGAAGGTAGCCAGCGGGTCCCAGTGTCCGTGGACACACACGCATACCCTCGCCCCATAGCGATAAGGTCATAGGGTCCTTCCCATTGCTTAGTGACTAAATTTCGGATCTGTACCTTTGCTCGAGGCTGTTGCTCACCATCCGAAGCCTGCAATGAGAGATGATGGTTCAAAATGACAGGATTATTTGAGTTCTGCGGCACCGTAAGGTGATTGATGGTGTACAAAGCCTTTGCCAACCGACAGTGTGGGGTTTCACCCTGCATTCCCCGTTTTTGTTTTTGAAGAACACGCTTGAGTGTACCATGAGCACGTTCTACAATCGCCTGTCCCGTCGGAGAATGAGGGATGCCAAAGTTATGTGACGCACCCCATGACTGTAGGAACTGCCGTACCTTCTGTGAGGCATAAGCAGGACCATTGTCGGTTTTCACAGCAGAAGGTATGCCAAGAACAGCAAAGGCCTGCCTCCAGTGGGCAATGACATCACGGGCTTTCTCTCCTGTGTGAGCAGAAGCCCACATCGCAGAGGAGAACGTGTCCACCGTGACATGCACATACTTGAGCCGGCTGAACTCGGCGACCTGGGTGACATCGGTCTGCCAAAGCTCCAAGGCTTTAAGGCCTCTGGGGTTAACCCCTGCTGGCAATGGCGCACCAAGAGCGTGACAGTCGTCACACGACTCGACAATTTCACGAGCCTCAGTGGCTGTCAGTTGGAACTGCTTCTGCAGCGTATGCGCATTTTGGTGGAAAAACCCATGCGATGCCTTGGCCTGCGCGAGCACATCAGGCTGAGGGGCTACCCACGCTGGGTTAGCGAACTTATCAGCCCTTGCGTTACCTTCCGCTACAAATCCTGGCAAATTAGTGTGACTCCGTACATGCAGAACATAGTATGGATGAACTCTGGCCTGAATTGCACACCACAGGGCCTTCAGTAAATTAAACAAGGCAGGGTTACTGACCTCCTTCAAAAGTGAATAACCCAATTGCTGTGCTATGTCGGCAACATAGGCGGAGTCCGTGATCAACTTGAAAGGTTCCTGGGAAAATTTCTCAAATGCCATGACAGCAGCCTCTAGTTCAACCAGTTGGGCTGACCCATCCTCATGGCCTTCCAAAACCTGCCACTCAGATCCATCCTGCCAGGTAACAATGGCTTTTCCTGTTTTGCCCAAACCGTCAGTGAAGACGGTGGGACCTTGCACTGGCTCTTGGCTATTTTTGGGTCGTAGAGAAAATTGAGTATTTTTGGCCACTTGCAATAGCTTGTGGCTAGGCAGATGATAAGTGATCTGCCCTGAAAAACCCTTGAGAGCACTTTGCAGCGAAACATTGTTCACATAGCTCCAATCAAATTCCTCCCTCGGAACCGGGAGTATGATCTTTGAGGGATCTGCACCCATCAATAGCAAACAGCGTTGCCGGCACTTGATTATCAAGCACGCAATCAATTCAAACGGCGCCGTCACTGTCTTATGCGGCTGATGAGGCAGGAAGACCCATTCCAAGATGTGCAGAGGATCAGTCCAATCATCATTCCATTGGCTGATGATACCTGTAGGATGTAAATCAGGAGTGGTAATGAACACAGTGACATCAATGGAACGTTCAATGCGGTACACCTGGCAAGCTGAAACTGCTTGCTGAACCTCCTCCAGCACTTTTCGTGCCTCAGGGGTTAATTCACGAGGTGACTTTAAATCAGTGTCCCCTTTCAACAATTCAAACAAGGGAGACAGTTGTGCTGTGCTCAGTCCCAAGTAAGGACGTAACCAAGTGATAACACCTACCAGCTTCTGAGCATCATTCAGTGTCTTCACCGATTGCACAAATTGCACCTCCTGGTGACGGATTGTCCGTTCCAGAATTTTTGACCCCCAAATATTTCCAGGGAGGTTGTTGTTGTACCTTTTCTGGAACCACCTGCAGTCCATTTGAATGCAGAGCATTCAACAACTGAGGCTGTATCCTCAGCAGCTCATCCTGGGTGGGCGCAGCCACCAAAATGTCGTCCATATGATAGACGTGAGCTTCAGGAAACTGCTTGCGAACTCCAGACAAGGCACGGGCTACATACCATTGGCATAACACAGGGGAATTTCGCATGCCCTGAGGCAAAAATTTCCATTGATACCGCTGTGCGGGCTTGGCATTATTTATTGTTGGTACCGTGAAGGCAAATTTTGGTCTGTCATCAGGATGCAGAGGGATCATAAGAAAACAATCCTTCAGATCTACAATGAGGACCGGCCAGTCCGCAGGAAGCATGGTAGGCGATGGCATGCCCACCCTCAATGTCCCCATGCCTTCCATCACAGCATTGATCTTTTGGAGGTCTTGTAGCAACCTCCATTTCCCAGACTTCTTTTTGATACAAAAGACAGGAGTGTTCCAGGGACTGGTAGATGGTTCTAAATGTCCCTGGTCCAACTGCTCCTGTATGAGTTCACGAAGGGTGATTAGCTTGTCATGAGGGAGGGGCCACTGGTTCACCCAGATGGGTCAGTCCACCAGCCACCATAAAGGAGGTGTGGGACACTCTGTGCCCTTCATCACAGTGGCCCCAATCAAAAACCCATTCCCAATTGCACCCCCCATGCGGCCAAAACATCCCTCCCCCAGAGGTTCTGAGCAATCTTAGTAACATGAGGCCAAATTATGGCTGTCTGTCCCTCCGGGTTCATGATGGCCACATGATTCTGGCTCACATAGCATTGCTTTGTTTCTCCCAAGCCCGAGATCGATGTCTTTGCCAGGCTCAAAGGCCACTGCGGGGGCCAAGCAGCCAGGGAGAGAATGCTCACGTTAGCCCCCGTATCTAGGAGGCCACGACGGTGAATCTCCGACGGCGTGGCACCAACCATGGACACGGTATACAGCGTCTCAGGACGGTCTTTGGTCAGGACAGCAGTCCAGTGCACTTGAGGCGGCCCAGTAGAGCCGAAGCCGCCGTCACCTCACGACCGATCCTCGGTTCTGGAAACAGAAGACTTAAAAGGAACAAGTTGAGCAATTTGTGTGCCTTTTGGGATAGTCAGAGGGGGGGTGGGTGTGGAGACCATTGCGTGAATCTGTCCTGAAAAATCCGCATCAATCAGTCCCAGGTGCACCATGATACCCTGAATGGTGGCACTGGACCTCTCCATCAGGAAGGCACTCATGCCATCACCCAAGGGACCAAAGGCATCCAGGGGAACCTTGTGTATTTTGTCCGAATCAATCACGACAGACTCGGCTGTGCAGACATCAACACCTGCTGAACCGCGGGTGCTGGCTGCAAGCCTGCTGAGCAGATCTCCATTGGTTGGGGCTGAGGCAGAGACGTTTGTGTCGGCACGCGTCTCGCCTTCTCGCTCTGCATTGCGTTTCCCGAACTGTCCAACGAATGACCATTCACATGCACTGTTGCCTTACACGCGCCTGCAGTGTGATTCGGCCTTCCACATCATGCACAATGAAACAAGACAGCCGTAGGCTTTTGTGCCTTTCTGCCCTGTTTCTTCCTTGTCCGAGCACCCCACTGCTGCTGTTGCACCCCCTGGGGAACGACCCAAGCAGGCTGCACAGCAGCAGCCACAGCCAGTTGCACGGCTGCAGGCATGGCCGGCTGGACCGCTGTAGCCACCATTGGTTGGACAACCGTAGCCACAGCTGGCTGCACAGCTGCAGGCACGGCTTGTTGGACAGCCGTAGCCACCGTCGGTTGGACAACCGTAGTCATGGCTGGCTGTACAGCCATAGCTACGGCAACCATCTGTTGGCTGGAAGGGGTTACCCTCGCACAGGCCCCAACCATCTCCGACATGGATGGTTCCCCAGGAAGCGCCTCAGTTATCCTCTTGCAAACAGCATTGCAGTTGCCCTGAGCAAGGGACTGAAGCATGAGCTTCCTTGCTGCAGGATCACTCACCTGCTTCTCAACCGCAGCCGTCAGCCGTCCTGCAAAGCACAGGAAGGGCTCATCAACTCCCTGGATGATCGTTACAAAGGACTGCTATGGAGTAGCCAGCTGTAAGGTCTGAACCAGGGCTGCCATGCCTGTCTGCTGGCACTGCTTCTGGACCAAGGGCTCAAAACCAGCCTGCCCTTCAGCCCTGGTATAATTGCCTGTTCCCATTAGCATATCGGTATTAACCATACGCCTAGGATCACCTGGACCAAGTGTCCTATTCTGTTCCACCACTCTGACTGCCAACTGAGTCCATTTATGCTCAAAGAAGTCATATTCAACTGGTGGGAAAAGGGCCCGAGCCAAGCTCCGAATGTCAAAGGGCATCAAAAGACTGGCATTAAAATAACGGAGAACCTGCATCACCTCAGCTGAGCCCAGACCATACTTCCCAACTGCATCACGCAGTTCTGTCAAGGCCTGCCAAGTCAAGGGTTGATAGGTGTTATGAGTAGCACCCTGAAGGACAGGGAAGGCCTGAAGACCCTCAGATGAAGCAGCAGCACCTGCCTTATCCTGGCCTGTGGGACCCACAGGGTCAGAGGCAGGCACTCGGCTGGGGACTGGCTGAACACCAGACACTGCATGTCCAGCACCAGCATCAGCACCATCACTCAGTCCTTCAACCTTAGCTTTCAATTCCCCCCAGAATTGCCCGCGGTCTCTCGGGTGTACGGTCACCTGATGGGGGGGAGCGTCCAGGCTGTGGACAAAGAGCCAGCGGCATGGGGCCCCTTACTCTTGTCAAAGACCGGCTGCATTCTGACCGTGTCCCCGTTCGCACTGAACTTAAACACCTCGGCGCCTGCCGCTGCTGTAGCGCGTGCACCGGGAAGTGGGGGCGGGGCCAGACCAGCCGCTGGTGCCAGGCCCGCCACATCCTCAGCGGGGCTGGAGCCCGCCAGCAGTGCCACGGCACCAGCCACCAGAGACCGGTCAGATTGCTCCGTGGTGGGCACACATCCTGGCGCAGCTGGGGAGCTTGGGCTGCGTTCAGGCGGAGACGGCGACCGCACCTCCGCCACTGCCGGGGTCACTCCGCTCCCCGCCGGCAGCCCATTAGAGCTGGTCGTAGGAAGCGGAGTGTCCGGGACCCCCCGAGAAGGGCCCCTGTGGCAGGGGGAGGCCTGCAGGCACCGCCACCCCTGAGCGGGGCGGAGCTGTCAGCCCGCCCATGGGGGCAGCGTCCATCAAAGAACTGACCGGGACCTTGCCTCCGGCAGCGTCCCCACCCCGCGCTGCCGCAACAGGTGACACGGGGGCAGAAGCGTCCAACGCAGCTGCCTCCGGGCCTGGCCCAGGTGGTAGGGTGGGGAGCGCCTCTCCACCCGACTCCATCGGATAAGTGATGGTCGTGCGGCAGAACGGACAATGCACAGTGACCGAATCTTGGTCAAACGACAGTGGGGGCCGCCCCCCCGGGCCGCCCCACCCCCACCAATGCTGGAAAGGCATGGAGAGGAGGCGGCCCCGCCCCGCTCTGGCGGCTCTGTGGCGCGGGGACAGGCGGGACCGGCCCCGGGCTTGGCGGGGTCCCAGCCCCCACTGCCCGAGATCAGCGCCGGAGCCCGAGGGGGAAAAACCACCCGGCGCAGGGACTGGGGAGGGAGGGATTGAGTCCGTCTCACAAAGGAGCTGAAGCTCGGACTCAGACAATACTTCTGGGTCTGACATAATGACCTCGCCCCCCTCCAGCTCCCCGTCCTGCTTCGAAACGGGGCTGGCAGCCTGCGAGCTGGGGGGGGTCGACCTAAACGCAGCCCACTCAACTAACTTCCACTGCAGCAACAAGTCTGCAATCTCCTCATCATAATCTATCTCAAGGGCGCCCATCAAATGTTCCCCCAGGAGAAACCACACCTGCCGACTGAGCACAGCATTTGGCGTGTGAAAGAGCCCACGGTATCTGCCCCATGAGAGCAAATGCTGAAGCCCCTCCCGAGAGACCTCAGCGTGTTTCCGCTTCAAGAGGCCTTCCCAAAGCTCCAATACCAGAGCGTCCTGCATGGCAGGCACAAAACAGGGAAAAGGGGAAGAAAAACCTCACCAGACCGTTTCTTCCACATGCGGGGGTCACCACTTGTGACTGGGATATGCAAAGCAATCACACAAGAGACGAGAGATTTTCGCAGGGCAGAGAGTTCCTCCGAACCAGCTCAAGCTGAGCCAAGGCGGAGAAACAAGGCGGAGAGCCCTCTGCCTGTTTATTTCTTACTTTTTATACATTTGTGGTCTGGCTGAAGATTGGCTTCTGGAGTTTCCACCTCTCAGCCAACTGGCCAGACCAGCCGTCAGTTACAATTGTTTTCAGGTTAGAAATATGCAAACAAAGGACAGAGAATGAAAAACAAAAGATTTGTTTATGTTACATCTGTGAGAAAAAGGTAGAAACTGTTCCTAATATTGTGCAGTAGCTAAAAGGTCTGACTCCATTTTATGAACAATCAAAAGGCTTTAAAAACTCAGAAAAACCAGGGTGACAACTGTGGCTACTGCTTCACTCCCCCTGACTCTGCTAGGATGCTCAGGGACCTGAGAGGCCTGAGAGAAGACCTTACCAGTGAAAACTGAGGCAAAAAAAAAAGGCATTGAGTACCTCAGCCTTTTCCCTATTGCTTGTTGCAAGGTCCCCTGCCCCACTGAACAATGAGCTCATGGTCTCCTTAGTCTTCATTTTGCTACTGATGTACTTAGAAAAACCTTTCTTGTTGCCCTTCACCTCCCTTGCTAGGTTCAACTCCAGCTGAGTTTTGGCTTTCCTGACTGCATTTCTACTTAAGCATGCAGTGTCTTTATATTCCTCCCAAGTAGCATGCCCCTGCTTCTGCCTTCTGTGTACTTCCTTTTTTTGTGTGTCTGAGTGCAGTCAGGAGTTTCCTGTTCATCCATGCTGGATTTCTGCCACACTTGCTTGACTTCCTGTAAATTGCAAATGGACCATTCTTGTGCTCTGAAGAGTTTGTCCTTGAAGATCAACCTGCTCTCCTGTGCACCCTTACCTTCCAGAGCAATTTCCCATGGGATCCTGCCAAGCTGGTCTCTGAATAGGTCAAACCCTGCTCTTCTGAAGTCCAGGGTTGTAATTCTGCTGTTTATCTTGATCATGCTTCTCAGGATCTTAAACTCCACAGTCTCATAGTCACTGCAGCCAAGGTTGCCCTTGACCTTCACACCATCAACCAGTTCTTCATAAGATCATAAAAATGTTGTCCTTTCTTTTTTGTGAGTAGCAGGTCCAACAGTGCATTTTCACTAGCCAGTTCACTTATCACTCGCATCAAGAAATAGTCTTCTATACACTCCAGAAGTCTCCTGTATTGTTTGCCCCCTGCTGTATTGTCCTTCCAGCAGATACTGGAGTGCTTAAATGAGTACGAGGGCATGTGCCTATGAAGCTTTCTCCAGCTGCCTAAAGAAGACTTCATCTATCTCTTCTTCTGAATCAGGAGTTCTGTAGCAGACACCTAGTACAGCATCACCTGTGATGGTCCGTCTTCTAATCCTTTCTCACAAGCTTTCAGCTGCTTTGTCACCTGTTCTAAGGTAAAGTTCCATGCATTCAAGCTACCCCTTTGTGTAGAGCTTAACCCCTCCTCCTCACCTGTCCACCCTATCTTTCCTGAAGAGCCTTCATCACTCCATTGGAGCACTTCAATCAGGAGATCTATCCCACCATGCCTCCATAATCCAAATGAGATGATAGCTCTGCAACTGTGTACAGATTTCTAATTTCTCCTGCTTGTTCCCCATGCTATATGCATTTCTGTTCAGGCTTTTGAGATGGGCCCCAAGTCATGCTGGTTTTACAGGGTAGGTGTGAGTCTTTCCTGTCATGCTGTCCCCCAGATATGTTTGTTCTGCCCCTTGTGCCTTCATTTATCTTCAGGTTACAACAACCCTCCC
Source organism: Progne subis subis (assembly GCA_022316685.1). NCBI lineage: Eukaryota > Metazoa > Chordata > Aves > Passeriformes > Hirundinidae > Progne > Progne subis. The sequence continues at coordinate 21,912 of JAKJHU010002757.1, forward strand.
CTGGCATACCTACTTTAAAGCCCACCTCACTTAGTTAGCAAGCCTGTTTGAAAAAACACTCTTGTCCCACTTTGTCAGATGTATCCCACCCTTGCTCGGTAGCCCTCGCTGCTCAAAAAGAGTCCCATGGCCATAGGAGCCAAAGCCCTGCCTGTGACACCAGCCACACAGCCAGGTCTTGACCCACTAGATGAGTCCACTTCTACCTGAGCCTTTCCTCCTCAATGGCAGTACTGAGAATACCACCTGAGTCCCCATGCCCTTCACCCTCACCCCCAGAGTTCTGTAGTCACTTGTGAAATACTCCAGGTTACCCCTGGCAGTAATATTGGTGCCCACGGGGAAGTGCGTGAAGGGGCAATAGTATGAGAGCCAGACAAGCCTTGGCAGTCCCTCTGCAACATCATGGATCCTGGCCCCTGTCAAGCAAAAAAACCTCCAGACATCAGCTTGGATCAAGAGACAGGTGTCTCCTGTCCATCATGGGAGGGGGTCTCCAATCACTGTGACTTTCCTTTTTCCCTTTGTGCAGACACAAGGTTTGGGCTCGGTTGGCTCTGATGCATACCCTGAAGGGTCTTGTTTGTCCTCATCAGTGCCCAGGACCCTATATCCAGGGCAATTGCAGGTTTGCAGGTGGAGCAGGAGCTTTTCTTCCATTTGCCAGAAGTCACAAGTTTCCAGCCTTCACCATCTTGACAGCCACCCTCAGCTCCATTTGACCATGGTCTTTAGCTGTCCTTCCTTCCTTGCTGTGTGTGGCTCAGGCGGTTGTCTCTGCAGAGTTTCTGCAAAGACCCTGTCAATCTCCTCATAGTCCTTCCTGATTTGCAGCCTGCACACTTCTTCCTGCATCTCCTTCACCCTGGTGACTCAACAGCTTGACCAGAGCACATCTCTCACAAGAGATGCCACCACTGCCCACAGTGGCACCCTCTGCAGCCCAAGACGTGGGAAATACCATCCCCCCATGTGAGAGAACAGTGATAGTGCTGAAGGCACTCTTGCCCTTAATGTGTTACAGCTGTGTTAATTACTGAAGAGTGGGAACAGCTTTGCCCTTACATCTATGGGTGATAAAAGAGTGAGTTAGTCAGTCAGAGTTAGTTGGCATTTGCTAGCTATGCTGTGAGGCGGAAGGAACAGGAAGCAGCAAACTAGAAACGCAGAAAGAAGAGAGAAGGAGAGAAAGAGACTGTTCATAGGACTACAGCTTAGCAAAGGTATAGAAGACTTTTTAAATAACATAGGACAGTAATGTAAAAAAGGTATTTTAAGTAACAAAGTACTGATACTTGGAGCCCCATAAAGTTTTTAAAGGAGCACTCTTGAGTGCTGTAGCCATCTGGATAACATCACCCCCACCCTGCCCCAACTGTTTGGATTGGGGTCTCCAGTGTGCCAAGGGCATTATCACCACTCTGTGCTGGGGAGTGTGCCCTGCTTCGTGTTGAGACCATTGCTGCACAATCTCCAAGCAGCCTCACACAGTCCTCAGCCTAAGTGCCTGTCCCCTCTGTACCAAAGTTGTGCTAATAATTGCTGCAACAACTACCATGTCACTATCTGCTGCTCTCTGTGAGGTGGATCCTCCTTAATCAGGAGTCAGCCTTTCTATATGCAACCTGCTGTGCAAACTGAGAGGAGCAGCATCTGCAGCATCCCAGGTGCACTGCACCACAAACTGCCTCTGCTAGTGGCCACATCTCTGTTTGCAGATCTCTGGACTGCTGTGCGCGTTAAGGAACAACTAAATAACAAAATCATTGCATGCTTTGTAAAGGCTAGGAATTTCTATGTGTTTGAAAGATGTCATCTTTTTCTCATACTTGTAGATGAGCAGTATACTGAGAGTGATGACTGTTGCGTCATGAGGCAACAGTGGCCATCGTGCCCAGGGAGGTTACAATGACCAGCAGGGAAACAGACGAGACAAGTCTTTGTTGTTAAGCATGAGAATCCATTTATTCCCCCCTACCCCGGGCCGGGGAGAGGGGAGGACAAAGAGAGGTGAAAACAAAGAGAAAGAACAGGGGGCAGGGTTGTGGGTTTTATCAGGTATTTTAGGGGAGGAGTCTTAGGGTTTAGGTCAAGGGAGGAGATCAGATTTCAGCCTCCTCAAAACGGGACTCCACAACTCCTCTGTTTGTAAATTGGTTAAAAGGTGTGTTGAATAACTTATAATAAGGGGATTCTCAGGAACATGACTTATTGGTTTGCAAAATTAAAATGAACATTATTAAGCTAAATTAAACAAGTAACAGAGAAGCATTTGAGACTTAATTACAGAGGATAAAGTAACAGAATTGATGATACTGAATTAAATGAATACATTTTCACTTAATGGGTTAATAGTTCAATCTCCTTTGGCTTTTGCTCTTCCTACCAGAAAGGGTGCAGTTCTTTCATCTCTTCTTCACGAAGGGCACAGTTCTTACTGTTTGGTCTCAGCTTTGATGCTGGTGTTGTGGGTGTTATTATTGTTAGTGATGATGACTGTGAAGCAAGAAACAGTGAAAGCAGCAGTGGCAGAGCTGTCAGCAGCACACAGCAGGATCTGTCCTTTCTTCGGCAGCCCCGCCTCGCAGGCCTGGGACAGGGCCAGCTGCAGCCACGCAGCAGGAAGAGGGGGGTAGGTAAGTAGGGGGAAAGGCAGGCATGGGACCGGAAGAGAAGGCCTTCAGCAGGAAAGAGGGGATCTCAAAACCGTGTGGTAAGCGCCATTTTTTAGAAGGAGCGCCTGGGACGGCGCGGCCACTGCCTTCCTGGGCAGGGAACGGGGGAGATGGAAAGACAGGCAGCAAAGGAGGACACAGAACGGCGAGAGGACGGTAGCGCACCCGCATCACTTCTGGATGGTTTCCTACCTTGTCCTGCCTTCAGGGAAAGGGGGATAGGGGTGGGAGAGGGGCACAGGGTGATGGAGAGATGTTAGCAACTCTGTGCCATCCTGGCAGTTTTCACTCCTTGCCACGCTCTTAGGAACAAAGGGTAAGGAAAGATATAGGCAGCTTCACAGAAACTGAAAAACATGAAGGGTCACAGGAGGGAGTGACATTAAAGAAATATGGGTATTGATCTAGTATCGATACCCAACTGTGACGGACAAAAACTCTCTAACGGTTTAAAGTTAGAAAGTGTATGTTTATTACGGCCGGGCAGCACGCGGGATATTTCCGTAATTCGCACTGCGAAATTCACAGGTAATTACAAAGCCTTTTATTTACAAAAGTGTTGAATACCCAAAATACAAATACATATTCATACCCCTGTCACCTCCCATTTCTCGCTTTGTATGCTAATTGGCAAAAAGGCTATTAAGCATGTGTACTTTGTTTCCTAAAATGAGTCGGGGGTCTCTTCTGGGGAGGGGTCACCCAAAATGAGGAAGTCAGATGAGTCTTCCTCATCCTGACCTTTCTAACTTTTCAATGCATTGGTGATAAGTGAATCCTTGGTAGAACTTATGGTTTCCTGTGTTCAATGGGTTCTTTAAGCAGGAAGTCTGCAGTTATCTTATATCTTATTTACCAGATTTTGTTTTTCATTACAAGCACAACTACATAAACATAAAGCTGACAAGCAATGAGTTACTAAATCCGGGGTAGCCTATCTAAGATCCGGCTTCTGTTAACTGCGAACAAAGATTTCCTATCTACTTCAGCTAATACAGCAACTTATTATCTTAACTTTCCTAAAAATCCTTAGTTCCTCAAAATTAACATCTCATTAGGACCGTTGATCTAGGGCACCAATACTCTGCATGCAAATCGTCCATAATCATCCATAAGTAGCCTCCACGGCTTTACCCTCCATAAGTTGCAGCAAACGTGTCAGAAGAGTTGGTAAGAGTCCCCAGCATGGTCTTTTTTGCAGGCA
>JAKJHU010002758.1:0-25742 GCA_022316685.1 Progne subis subis
GAAGGTGGATTGAAATGGGAAAAGGGCTGTGGAAGGTGGATTGAACAGGAAAAGGGCTGTGGAAGGTGGACTGGAACGGGAAAAGGGCTGTGGAAGGTGGATTGGAACGGGAAAAGGGCTGTGGAAGGTGGATTGGAACGGGAAAAGGGCTGTGGAAGGTGGATTAGAATGGGAAAAGGGCTGTGGAAGGTGGATTAGAACGGGAAAAGGGCTCCTGGAAGGTGGATTAGAACAGGAAAAGGGCTCCTGGAAGGTGGATTAGAACAGGAAAAGGGCTCCTGGAAGGTGGATTTGAACGGGAGCTCCCGGATGAGCAGGTTGGAGCCAGGCCCACAGTCATTCCAGGGGCTGGCACGGCCGTGGCCATATGCTGCTCTCTCCAGAGGTCAATTAGAGCTGGGGCTGGGAAGGGACAGATCCAGGCTGTTCCCAGCGTGCCAGGACCAATTCCTGGGATGTGAGCGTTTGATATGTGGCAGATGCTGCTGTGGCAAGCCCGGAGCCGAGGCTGCGGAGCGGGGAGCGCCGTGCTGCCGCTCCCAGCGCTGCTGTTTCCCTGGAATACTAACAAGCTGTGCTCCGTGCTGGCACCGCTCCTGAGGGCCTGGGAGATGGCTGCTGCTCCAGCCAGGAACCGGAGCTTCTGGAGCCGCCTCGGGCAAGATCCGTGCAGCCGAGAGATCTCCCCGTTCCCACAAAAACGGGATGTTTGTGCCTCTTCCCCTGCCGGCAGCCAGAGCCACCGGAATGTGGAATCAGCAGCAGCATCACAGCTCCACGGTCTGGGATCTGAAAACATGGGCTCAAACCCTGGGATCAAACCCTGGGATCCCAGAGCCTCCCATCAGCAGCACCTTACAACCGTTTCCATGGTTCCCCGAGCATCACACCACACTCTGCTCATCTCTCTGCCTGTGAGGCGGCTGCTCCCTTCCAGAACAATCCCAACTTTCCCATCCCGTGCACGTGGATCCAGCCAGGGCACGGAAAACACACCTGGAGCACCGCACCTGGAGCACCACACGCAGACCCGACCCCCAGAAGCAGCAGCTCCTCTCCCAATGCCATGACAACAGCAGGAGAGGCTTCCCCAGGAACCATCCCCACGGTTCAGGGTCTTACAGAAATCTCACAAATCGAGGCTGAGCCTCAGTGGCTCCACTCTCACACAAGCTCTCCCCTCCCTTCCGTGGTTTTCTGGTCCAAAATTCGAGTTGTTTGAGTCACGCCACCCCCATCTGGCCCCGCTCACACCGGCTCCACCCCTGGCTGGGGACCACCAGGACCTGTTATTTAAACGCTCCAAAGTGGTGCTCCAGAAGGCAACTCCTGAACTTGGGGCGCTCCTGATGCTCTCCAGAGCTCCTGCCTGCGCTCTCCAGCCTCTCTACGGCTGCCCCAGACTGGGAGAACGCACCCAGCGGGGATTTCTGCAGCGCATCGCATAAAACGGTCGTTTGTTCGATTTGTCCGTGAAAAAAGCTCATCCCAGATCCAAGCAATTCTGACAGGATCCTTCCTGGCACAGCCCCGGGCTTGTGCTGAGAGCTGTTTTCCCCTCCTCCCGCTGCAAGGATCCCAGGGCAGAACTCCATGGACACGGCCCAGAGCTTCCTCACTCACCCCTCCTCGTCCAACCAAACATTCAACAACCCCCAGCAAAAGATTTCCGCCAAGCTTAAAGGGATTCCCGAAACGATTTCCGAACCCGCCAGCTGGAGGCACGGGATTCCAATCCCCACCGAAGCAGCCCAGGAGGAGCAGCGACAAGGGAGCCACCAAACCCTCACCCCAACGCAGAGAGGTGGAGGGATTTACTGGGAAATCCTAAACGCCTTCCCAAAGGTCAGGAGGTGACGGCTGAACTTCTCTCACCTCCTTTCCCAGCCCTTCAGCTCCTTCCTGGCAGCAATTTCTTGCTAATACACATCCGATATAATCTCATTACGGGCTTAGTGTCAGCTCGCCTTCCTCCCTTTGCCCAAATATCTCGCTCCCAAAGTTACTCTGTCCTGATCCAGGGCTCAAATTCCTGCCAGGCTCCTACTGCCCAGACAGCTACAACAAAGAAAAAACACACACAATAAAAAGAAACCCAAAAAAGCCAATTGCCGGCAAGCAACAACCGAATGAAACTTGGAAAAATCCCACGATTTCCATTTCTTCAGGGCTGCTAATGGCACCAGTGATCAAAGGCTGATTAAACTCATTATCCTGCTTCCTGGGCAAGGCTTGGAACATCCTTTGCCTCAAAGCCAGCACGGTGCTGAACCACATTTGGAAGCTTTCACTCCAGCCAGGCAGGCCAGGAATGCAAGGAGGATTTGTTTTTATTTATTTTTTTTTTTAAAATTCTTGGTGCGTTATTTGTTTGGGAAAGAAAAAACGAGCCGGAATCCCTTTCACTCTCTAGGAAACATCCACTAATCCACTGGAGAAATAGGTGTGTCTGAGCCCTAAAAGTGGATTAATTGAGGAAGGGATGAGGCTTCTGGGTTCTTCGGCCACCAAGATCAGCACCCAGCACCCACAGCCAAGGATCAGTCCTCGTGCCTGCCATCGTAAACCGGGGAGAATTTTCCAGAGAAAACACAGGGATGGTGCTAGGAATTACCAAAGGAGGTGGATCAGAGCTGAGCCACCGCAGACATTCCCAAGGCACCCTCTCACAAGCTGTTCCCAGAGGAACTGAGGCCGAGAGGACACGCGTGGCCCGAGCCCTGCAGTCAGAGAGGACAAACCCCTCGTTTTTGGGGGGATGGAGGTGGGATTGTCCAAGTGAGGCACAGCACTGTCCCGTCTGGGCCGTGCTGGGTGGAAACCCGGGGCTGGCGCAGGGGTCAGGGCTGTGGGGGTCACATTCGTGTCCTCAGGGCCCCCCCAGTGCCAGAGGGGGAATCGTCCCACAGCAACATCACCCAGAAAGGATCCCAGTCCCGGGAAAAGGGGGGCTGGAAAAGGTGTCGGGGGTGGGAGTGTGGGGACACAGGGACGTGTCTGGCCCCAAACCGCCTGGGGACAGAGAGCCAGCAAAGAGGGACCACAGAGCCCAGGGAGGGGCTGGATCAGGAATGGGATGGAGAGGGAGGGAAGGCTGGGATCCAGCGGGGATGAAGGTGCTAGGGGGAGAGAAAAGGCCCAGCCTGAGGGGAAGGGTCCGATTTTAGGGGGTCGGGCATTTCTGAGGAGCAGGGCCGGGGCTGAGGGGGACGAGGGGGCTGAGGGGGACGAGGCCCCGCTCCCGGGGGCTCTGAGGGGCGGGGGTTCGGGGTGGGGCCCGCGCCGCCCGCTCTCACCGTGTGGTTCGCCCCCCACATAAGGACGCTGAGCAGCGGCTCCGAGGCCCGGAACAGCTTCACCTTCTGGCACACGAAGTGTTTCTTCTTGGTCTTGGTCTTGCTGGCGCTCAGGGCCGAGCCCACCGCGGCCACGGCTCCCGCCGCCGTCCCCGCGGCCCCCGCGCAGTTCGCGGCCATGGCGGACCCGACCGACCCCCTCCCCACACCCCCTACCAGCGCCTCCGCATGGTTCCGCCCGGCCCGGCTCGCCCCCCGCTTCCCTCAGTGGTACCGCCCGGCCCCGGCAGCCCGGGCCCGTTACACTTCCACCTCTCCGGCCCGACTCCCTCCCCCCCTGCCGCCGCCGCGGTGGTTCGGTCCCTGCCCCCCCCCCCGCCCGCCCCCGCAGTGGTTCGCTCCGCCGCGGCCGGCCGAGCCCGCTCCGGCCCCGCGCCGAGGAGGCGCCAAGATGGCGGCGGGCTGAGGGGGTGGCGAGAGGGAGGTGCCATGTCCCGCCCGAGCGGGGGGAGCCGCGGGCGCTGGCGGAGGCAGAGCTCCGGCTCGGGCTGCGGCAGGAGCGGGGAGAACCGCGGCACGCATTGGGTTGTGAGAGGGAACAACGGGAGAGGGACGACGGACGGAGAAAGAACCAGGCGGAAAAAAGCCGCGTTCCCTCCTCCTCTTCCCGGAGATGGTCTCGCCCAGCCGGCGTGACGCGCCCGGCACAGCCACGCCCCTCTAGGAACGGACCAATCAGCAGCGAGGCGGCTGGAATTATGAATGGGCTGTTACACACGTCACGCGCAGCTGTTTAAAGGGCCCGCGGCTGCGCGGGGACACCGCCGCGACCCCCGGGGGGGGACAACGGGGACACCGCCGCGACCCCCGGGGGGGGACAACGGGGACACCGCCGCGACCCCCGGGGGGGGACAACGGGGACACCGCCGCGACCCCCGGGGGGGGACAACGGGGACACCGCCGCGACCCCCGGGGGGGACAACGGGGACACCGCCGCGACCCCCGGGGGGGGACAACGGGGACACCGCCGCGACCCCCAGGGGGACAACGGGGACCCCCGGGGGGACAATGGGGACCCCCGCGACCCCCGGGGACCCCTCCGGCCCCGCGGCGCGTCCTCCAGGCTGGACACACCCGAGAAAGGGCCGCTGCAGCCTCCCCAACCCTCACCGACCCTCCCTGCCCCACAGCCAATTCACCCCTGCCCCTCCCATTCCCCCCTCCCAGAGCCACAAAGGACATTTAACAAACGACAGTGAAGTTTGTTAATTAAAAAGGCAAAATAAATCTACGCTGCTGTACATATACACATTATTTACATTACAAAAATCCCAGAGAAATATTTGCTGTGCCAGCTACTGCTCTGCTCATTCCCCCTTTCCCACCCCCACCCCTGCCACCTTTCAGAAACTGCTGGTTTTGGGTGAAAGATGAATGAAATAAATCCGTGAGCCAGCGAACAGCTCTGTCAAACTGCACAGAATCACCTCACGTGGGGATGGGCTCCGCTCCGGATTCCCAGGATGAACAAAAACAGACCTTCAGCTCTGGCACAGGAGGAAGGAAGCAGCGAGCAGCCGGCAGAGTTTGGTAAAAATGTACAAAAGTGACACCAGTCAGGGCGGGGAGAGGAGGAGAAGCTCTGGGGTTAGAAATGGAGCACAAAGGGGCTCACGAGGCCCCCAAAGCGAAACCCCGAGTCCTGAACGCCCCTCGGGCTCAGCTCCGGGATCCGGCGCCTCTCTGGCAGCTGGAATTGTTCCTGGAGAGCTCTCACCTCTGGGAGCAAATGTCCACCGAGCTCCTGCCCAGGGGGCAGGGGCAGGACAGCTTTCACCTCTGCATAAAGTTCTTCTCCAAGGCAGCAGGAGTCCTCTGCAGGGAGTGGATGTTGCGCTTGACGCGATCCTCCAGGCTGGAGGTGGAGGCACTCTCCAGCTTCAAACGCCTGCAGGGGACGGAGCAGAGAGAGAAATCAGAGCCTGAAGGAGAGCAGCTTTGCATCAGAGACGGGATTTTGGGATGGAATTCCTCCCCGGGAGGCTGGGGTGGAATTCCCAGAGGGGCTGTGGCTGCCCCTGGAGGTGTCCTGGGCCAGGCTGGGGCAGGAGCACGCTGTGACGGTGGGAGGTGGCACTGCCAGGGCACTGGATGGGATTTAAGGTCCCTTCCCACCCAAACCGCTCCATGATTCTGTGATTTTGTGATCCCAGCTGCGGGCAGCTTCAGGGCTTTGTAGCCACGAGCACAGGGGATTAAATCACCGCCCGTGTTCGGAGGTTTTGTGGCCAAACACAGATTTTCCAGTCCCACAGAGGGACTTGCAGGCCTCAAACCGTTCCAAACTCCCCAAAGCAAAGAATTTCTAAATATCTGCACATAAAACACCCCCAGGGTGGCAAAACATCACCAATGCCCAGCTTGGGTCTGATCCAAGGGAGGAGGGGAAATTTTGGGAACAGCAGATGTCACCAGCTCTGTAAAACCCAGGGGAGATGTGCAATTCCACGACCTGAACCATCCCAACACACTGAGGCCCCACACGTCCTTATCTGCTCCAAAATTTCACCTTTGTCAGTGCTAACGAAGAATATAAATGAGTAATCACAGCTCTGCCCGACCCACAGCCTGCCTTACCTCAAATGATGGAAGCCTGCACCAAAACAGACAAAAAGCTGCAAAGTTTGTCCAATTTTAAGCTGTTACCTCATTTCCTTTTAGTAAAGCCGCAGCTATTAGGAGTTATACTCAAGGTTATATTTAATTTGGTAGAATTTAAGCATTGAAAAGAATTCATTAATTAATTATTATATTTAGGTCTGGGTTAAGTTGTATTTTCTTATAGTCCGTTATTGCTAAGTTAAGGCATTATTCTGTTAATGCTAAGCCTTCTTAAGTTCGGGCCCTGTTAAGTTCAGATTTAAGTTTTTGAAAGTTAAAGCTGGATTCCCCTTGGGTGAGGAGGTGGTAAAAGACTCACTGGAAGAATTTCCCATCCCTGGTGTCGAGTCTCTGCAGCTCCCGCTCCAGCTCCTCCTCCTTCCGGTGCTTCCTGAGGTTGTTGGCTCTCTCCTCTTCCCTCCACTTGGCGTTTTCCATCATTTCCTGCCGTTTTCGCTCCAGTTCCTCAGGAGAGATCTTTCTGTTGGGGTGGAGAACGCCTCTGGAGAGATTGTTCTGTGCACCCTGACCCCTCACCTTCCCGCTCTTCGGGATCGTGGAATTCTTTGGGCTGGGAAAAGTTCCCATCAACCAAGGATGGGTTCTCAACCCTCCCGGATTCGGGAGGTTTTTATCTTTGGCAGCCAAAGCAGCAAAGCTTGTGAGGAGATTTTTAAACACTCCACCTCCCCACACCCCAGCAGGAGGCTCCTTTCTCCCTCTTTTAATTGACCTCCTAATTAGTTCTATTTGATCTCCAAGCTGCTGCTGTCGGGATCGGTTTTTTTTTATTATTTATTTCTGCCTGACAGAACAGAACCTCCTCATCGACGCCCCAAAGAATTCCTGCAGCAGAACCAGCGCCACTGGGACGGAGCTGTCACCAACAGCCGCCCCCAGGAGAGCCCTTGAGGCCCCTCAGTGGAGATTTTTTTGGGAATTCCACCCGTCCCACCCCAGTCACCGAAGGAAAATCCGGCTCCAGGTGTCCCCCAGGGGTTTGTCAGGGCCTCACTGACCTGGTGTAGCCCGAGGGCTGCTGGCGCCTGAAGCTCTTTTTGGGCGAAGGGCTCCTGACTCTGCCCTTCTCGTCCCGGCTGCTGTGCCTGCAGCGCCGAAATCCACACAAAAATCACATTTATCAACGTTCTCTGGGGGGTTTAAAACATCCCGAGGCCCAGGTGGCCCCCAGAGCTGCAGGGTTGTTACCGAGATCCGAATAAACTCTGGATTTAATTTTGAATTATTTCATCAGCAAGCAGCAAATTACCTGCTTTTGTAATTTTATGTGTATTAAATAAAGACAACAGCTCTGAGGGATCGGTTTGAAGAGAACTGGGTTTCCATCAGCGATCAACAAATAGTTATTTTAATTTTTTTTTTGTATTAAATAAAGACAATTTAACAGCTCTGAGTGGTCAGTTTGAAGGGAACTGGGATTCCATCAGCAATCAACAAATAGTTATTTTTATAATTTTATCTGTATCAAATAAAGGTAATTTAACAGCTCTGAGTGATCAGTTCCATCAGCAATCCTGACGAAATAGCTGCTTTTGTAATTTTATGTGTATTAAATAAAGACAACAGCTCTGAGGGATCGGTTTGAAGAGAACTGGGTTTCCATCAGCGATCAACAAATAGTTATTTTTATATTTTTTTTATATTAAATAAAGACAATTTAACAGCTCTGAGTGGTCAGTTCCATCAGCAATCCTGACAAAATACCTGGTTTTTATAATTTTATCTGTATTAAATAAAGGTAATTTAACAGCTCTGAGTGATCAGTTCCATCAGCAATCCTGACAAAATACCTGGTTTTTATAACTTTATCTGTATTAAATAAAGGTAATTTAACAGCTCTCAGTGATCAGTTCCATCAGCAATCCTGATGAAATACCTGCTTTTATAATTTTATCTGTATTAAATAATTTAACAGCTCTGAGTGATCGCTTTGAAGGGAACTGGGATTCCATCAGCAATCAGCAAATAAATGATTTTGTAATTTTATCTGTATTAAATAAAGACAACAGCTCTGAGTGATCGGTTTGAAGGGAACTGGGATTCCATCAGCAATCAACAAATACTTTTTTTTATAACTTTATCTGTATTAAATAGACAATTTAACAGCTCTGAGTGATCAGTTCCATCAGCAATCCTGACGAAATACCTGCTTTTATAATTTTATCTGTATTAAACAATTTAACAGCTCTGAGTGATCGGTTTGAAGGGAACTGGGATTCCATCAGCAATCAACAAATACTTTTTTTTATAACTTTATCTGTATTAAATAGACAATTTAACAGCTCTGAGTGATCAGTTCCATCAGCAATCCTGACGAAATACCTGCTTTTATAATTTTATCTGTATTAAATAATTTAACAGCTCTGAGTGATTGCTTTGAAGGGAACTGGGATTCCATCAGCAATCAACAAATAGTTATTTTTATAATTTTATCTGTATCAAATAAAGGTAATTTAACAGCTCTGAGTGATCAGTTCCATCAGCAATCCTGACGAAATAGCTGCTTTTATAATTTTATCTGTATTAAACAATTTACCAGCTCTGAGTGATGCTTTGAAGGGAGCCCAAGCAAACCCCATCCCCAGGAGAGGGTGACCCCGATACAAACCAGGATTTCCCCTCCCGGGAGCCCCCGGACGTGTCCAGGGCAGGAAGGTGGGAGATGGGACATCAGGGCTGGGATTGCAGGGAATTCCCGGCGCGGTGAGCCCCACTCACAGTTTGCTGTGCCTGGAGGGAGATCCCGAGGCTCTGTCGGGGTTCCTCCTGCTGGAATGTCTCTGTGGGGAGCGGGACGAGCTCCGGGAGCGCTCCCGGGCCCTGGGGGCGGCTCTGTCGGGGCCGGGGGGGCTCCGGGAGCGCCGGCTCTGCTCGGGATCCCGCACCTGGAATGGCGAGAGCGCCGCTGAGCACGCTGCGGGGGATCACGGGATGGGATCCTGGGATCCATGGGGTGGGATCTCGGGATGGGATGGGATGGGATCCATGGGATAAATGGGGTGGGATCCATGGGATAAATGGGGTGGGATCCATGGGATAAATGGGGTGGGATCTCGGGATGGGGTGGGATCCATGGGATAAATGGAGTGGGATCCATGGGATAAATGGAGTGGGATCCATGGGATAAATGGGGTGGGATCCATGGGATAAATGGAGTGGGATCCATGGGATAAATGGGGTGGGATCCATGGGATAAATGGGGTGGGATCCATGGGATAAATGGGGTCGGATCCATGGGTAAATGGGATGGGAGCAGCCCTTAGGGCACAGGGGATTAGCTTTTGGCTGAGGGAGGGAATTTCTCCCTGGCGTGGAGGAGTTCCCAGAGAAGCTGTGGCTGCTCCTGAAAGTGTCCCAGGACAGGCTGGAGCAGCCTGGGACAGTGGCAGCTCTCCCTGCCCGTGGGACAGGATGGGTTTTGCTTTCCCTGCCCACCCATTCCATGATTCCATGGATAACGAGGAGCAGCTGAACAAACTTCATCCTGAATTCCAAACAAAAGCCCGGCCGAGCTCTGAATAATTTGAATTTCCAAGCTTAGCTGGCTCCAAACTGAATCTAAAACTTATTTATTCCTGTCCCGCTCTTAACCCTGTTCCAGCTGCTGCAGCAATTCCCAAATCCCCATTTTTCCCTGTCTCAGGGCACTGAGGGCGGGATCCACACCCCGGGATTTTGGGAGGAGCTCTCCCTGCCCGTGGGACAGGATGGGTTTTGCTGTCCCTGCCCACCCATTCCATGATTCCATGGATAACGAGGAGCAGCTGAACAAACTTCATCCTGAATTCTAAACAAAACCCCGGGCCGAGCTCTGAATAATTTGAATTTCAAGGCTCAGCTGGCTCCAGATCGAATCTAAAAATTTATTTATTCCTGTCCCACTCATAACCCTGTTCCAGCAGTTCCCAAAACTCCTGGTTTTCCCTGTCCCAGGGCATTACCTGCAAGCCATATCCCGGGATTTTAGAAGCAGCAGCTTTCCAGGAGGAACTGTCCACCCTTTTCTGAGACCTAAAAAGAAAATAAAATCCACGTGAAGCAGATGAACAGCGAGAATAATCCCATTTTTTACCATTAAACTCTTTTATCACCCATTAACGACCAACGGAGCGAAAACCACGCTTAACGAAACATTTAATTAAAAGCATTAATTAGGGAAGACAAAGCTCAGGGAGAGCAGCTGAGAAAACGACCAGGAATCAAAATTAAAGATGGAAAACTCACTTATTTCTGGCCCTGTCCTCCTCAGAGCTGGAGCTGGGGCTGCTGGAGCTGCGCCGCCGGTGCTTCTTGTGCTTTTTCTTCTTCTCCTTCTTCTTCTTCTTCTCCTTTTTATCCAAACTGTTCTGCAGCTGCAAAAGGCAAAAAAACAAAAATCCCCTCAGAATCATGGGGTGGGGAAAAAATCACAATTCCCCCATGGGAAAGCTCCTGGCATAAAACCCAAAAAGGCAAAAAAAAAAACCTGTACAAGAAACAGAAGAACGTGGAGATGTTAATAAAAATTACAGATGCTTTGAATTGGAAGATATTTGTACAGTTTAAAGGTGTAAAAAAAAAACAAACAAAAAAAACCTCTTTGCAGCGTTTGCAAGAGAAATCTCTTCATAAAAAATGTAGAGGTGTTTATAAATTTAAATATTTCAAGCCAGGGAAATCTGGTTCAATGAGATTTTTCCCTCAAACTCGAGGGGTTTAAGGAGCAAACAGAGCTCAGCTCCTCATCCTGAACAATAAAAATTCTGATTTTTGCTCCTCCCCCGGCTCACACCTACCAAGGCCTTGATTTTCTTCATTTTCACCGGATTGTTCAGAACTTCTCTTTTCTTTTCCTCCTCCCTCTTCCTAAAGCAGAGAAAAAACCAAAAATCAGTGGTTTATTAATCACATTTCACAGAGGGGATCCAGCAGCGCGAGCTCTAAAAACACAGAAAGAAGGAAAAAAGAGAAATGTTGTGAATTCAGCAAGACTGAGGAGGAATTTCCCCTTTTCTGCCCCTTGAAAGAGAACGAGGATTTGTTCCCAAGAGAAATATCCTCATAAAAATGTAAATAAATAAACAAAATGTAAATAAATAAACAAAAATGTAAATAAATAAACACATTTATAAAAATGTCAAAGGTCTTCATAGAAACGTCAAAAAATGTCTTCAGAAAAACAGCCTTATAAAAATGCAGTAAGTATAAAATGGGAATAAATGCATCTATAAAAGTGTAAATACCTTCAAAATGTAAATAAATAGCTACAAAATGCAAATAAACATCTGTATAAAAGTACAACATATTTATTTAAAAATCGAATCGCCCTATAAAAACTTAATACCTGTAAAAGCACAAATACCTTCATAAAAACACGAGAAATAAAACAAGTAAATACCCACCTGTACAAAAGTAAAATACATTTATTGAAAAAAAAAATTAAAAAATCAAATAATCTTCACCTTATAAAAATGTCATCTTGAGCTGCACCCAGGGAAACTGAGGCTGCACGGCGGGAAAAAGCTTTTTAGGGAAAGAGGGGTGAAGTTCTGAGGAGGGGAGGTGGTGGAGTCCCCATCCCTGGATGTGTTTGGCCCTGGGTGCTGTGGTTTAGTGGAGCTGCTGCTGGGGCTGGGCTGGACTCCGTGACCTTGAAGGTCTCTCCCAACCTGGTGATCCTGGGAATTCTGGGAATTTGTGAATTCTGGGAATTCTGTGTTTGTGAGCTGTGGTTTGGGTAAAACCGCCTCTTGTCCTTCCCAGCCCTGCTGCAGATGGATTTGGGGTTGTTTAGGGCTGGGTTTGGGGTTCTTTAGTGCTGCTGCTGGGGCTGGGCTGGACTCCGTGACCTTGAAGGTCTCTCCCAACCTGTGATTTTGTGTGATTTTGTGATTCTCTGTGATTTTGGGGGATTCTGTCAGATTCTGTGCGTTCCTCTTGACTCGCTGCGATTCCATCGCTCTGTGTGTTTCTGTGTGATTCTGAGGGGCTTTGTGTGATTCTGTGAGATTCTGAGATCCTGTGTGGCTTTGTGGGACTTTGTGTTTCTGTATGATTCTGTGAGATTCTGTGTGTTTCTGTGTGATTCTGAGATTCTGAGTGGCTTTGTGTGATTCTGTGAGATTCTGAGATCCTGTGTGGCTTCGTGGGACTTTGTGTTTCTGTATGATTCTGTGAGATTCTGTGTGTTTCTGTGTGATTCTGAGAGGCTTTGTGGGATTCTGTGAGATTCTGTGATTCTGAGATCCTGTGTGGCTTCATGGGACTTTGTGTTTCTGTATGATTCTGTGAGATTCTGTGTGTTTCTGTGTGTTTCTGTGTGATTCTCTGCGATTTCGTGGGACTTTGTGCTTCTGTATGATTCTGTGAGGTTCTCTGTGATTCTGAGATTATGAGATTCTGTGTGGTTTCGTGGGATTCAGTGAGATTCTATGATTAGGAGATTCTGTGTGATTGTGTGATTCTGTCATTCTGTGAGATTCCGTGTGTTTCTGTGTGATTCTCTGATTCTCAGTGACTCTGTGGGATTCTGTGAGATTCACTGTAATTCCCTGTAATTGTGTGTTTCTGTGATTCTGTGTGATTGTGTGAGATCCTCTGTGATTCTCTGTAACTCTGGGTGTTTCTGTGTCTCTTTGATTCTCTGTGATTCTCTGATTCTCAGCGATTCCCTGCAATTGTGTGATTCTGAAATTGTGTGGTTTTGTGGGATTCAGTGAGATTCTATGATTAGGAGATTCTGTGTGGTTGTGTGATTCTGTGTGATTCCCTAATTCCCAGTGATTCTCAATGATTCTCTGTGATTCTGAAATTCTGTGTGATTTTGTGGGATTCTGTGAGATTCACTGTAATTTTGTGAGATCCTTTGTGATTCTCCGTAATTCTGGGTGTTTCTTTGTGTTTCTGTGATTCTGTGCGATTCTCTGTGATTCTGTCATTCTGTGATTATGGGATTCTGTGTGGTTTTGTGGGATTCAGTGAGATTCTGATCAGGAGATTCTGTGTGATTGTGTAATTCTCTGATTCTGTGTGACTCTGATTCTCAGTGATTCTCTGATTCTCGGTGATTCTGAAATTCTGTGTGATTTTGTGGGATTCTGTGAGATTCACTGTAATTCTCTGATTCTTTGTGTGTTTCTGTGAGATCCTTTGTGATTCTCCGTAATTCTGGGTGTTTCTTTGTGTTTCTGTGACTCTCTGTGACCCACAATTACACCACGTACCCTAAAAAGAACAAGTCAGGGCTGCAACCAACCTAAAAAAATTCCCAGAACACGCGAACAAACTCAAGAAAACATTTGAATACCTATAATCTTTACAAATACACATCTGACCGATACATCAGAAAAAGTATCTAAGAA
This sequence comes from Progne subis subis, assembly GCA_022316685.1. Taxonomy (NCBI): domain Eukaryota; kingdom Metazoa; phylum Chordata; class Aves; order Passeriformes; family Hirundinidae; genus Progne; species Progne subis. The sequence continues at coordinate 13,319 of JAKJHU010002758.1, forward strand.
AAGCTGCCACAGTTACCCGAGGCGCCTTGAGCACCGCGAGCTCCTGTTATCGATTCATCCCTTAGGAAACTTTGAAAAATGAAAAAAACCTTTGATTTCTTTGCAGAGTGACCCTTGTTTCTCACGCACCTGATCATGAAGAGCGGGTCCTCGCGGATCTTGGTGGCCATGTCCAGCACGGAGCTGGCCCCGGCCCTGGCGAAGATGGAGCCTGGCAGCAGCCCCGTGTCCCCGGAGCCGCCGGCGTCCCTGTCCCCGACCTTGTCCAGGATGAACTTGTCCACGGGGCGCCCCATCAGGTATTCCTCCCTGTTCACCATTCCCCCGGGGCCCTGGTACATCCACTCCAGCTTCTCCTCGCGCTTCCTGCGCCGAAAAAACTCCTTTTGTTCATCCCGGAGCTTCCGGGGTTTTGTTCGAGGGCTCAGGGAGGGTGAGCGGGGACGGGGCGGTGTCGGAGCAGAGGGATGGGATTGTTCAGCCTGGAAAAGCTTTGGGGTGACCTGGCTGGGGTCTTTCAGCACCTGATTGGGGCTCCAGGAGAGCTGGAGAGGGATTTGGGACAAGGGATGGAGGGACAGGACACGGGGAATGGGTTTGAATTGATAGAGGGCAGATTTGGGAAGGAATTCCTCCCTGGGAAGGAAGGGAGGGGATGGAATAGAAACCCCAGAGCAGCTGTGGTTGCCCCTGGATCCCTGGCAGTGTCCAAGGCCAGGCTGGACAAGGCTTGGAGCACCCTGGGAGGTGCCCCTGCCCACGGCAGGGGTGGCACTGGATGGGCTTTGATGTCCCTTGCACCCCAACCCATGGCATGAGCAGCAGAGCCATTGTCCCCACAGCTCTAGCAGGGGACATGGGCAGCACCACTCCAGCGCCAGAGCAGGGCCAGGGCTGGCTGTCCCCTGTGCTGCCCCTGTGTTCTCTGTGCTGTCCCCTGTGCTGCCCCTGTGTTCTCTGTGCTGTCCCCTGTGCTGCCCCTGCGTTCTCTGTGCTGTCCCCTGTGCTGCCCCTGCGTTCTCTGTGCTGATCCCCATGCTGTCCCTATCATGTCCCCTGTGCTGTCCCCATGCTCTCTGTGCTGTCCCCGTGCCACCCCCGCTCACTGCACGGTGCCCATGTCCCTGTGCTGTCCCCATGTCCCCATGCTGTCCCTATCATGTCCCTGTGCTGTCCTCGCTCACTGCATGGTGCCCATGTCCCCATGCTGTCCCTGCCATGTCCCCTGTGCTGTCCTCGCTCACTGCACAGTGCCCATGTCCCCTGTGCTGTCCTCGCTCACTGCACAGTGCCCATGTCCCTGTGCTGTCCCCGTGCTGTCCCTATCATGTCCCTGTGCTGTCCTCACTCACTGCACAGTGCCCATGTCCCTGTGCTGTCCCCGTGTCCCCGTGCTGTCCCTATCATGTCCCCGTGCTGTCCTCGCTCACTGCACAGTGCCCATGTCCCTGTGCTGTCCCCATGTCCTCGTGCTGTCCCTATCATGTCCCCGTGCTGTCCCCGTGCCGTCCCCGCTCACTGCATGGTGCCCATGTCCCTGTGCTGTCCCTGTCATGTCCCCGTGCTGTCCCCACGTCCCCGTGCCGTCCCCGCTCACCACACGGTGCCCATGTCCCTGTGCTATCCCCATGTCTCCCATGCTGTCCCCTGTGCTGTCCCTGTCATGTCCCCGTGCTGTCCCCACGTCCCCGTGCCGTCCTCGCTCACCGCACGGTGCCCATGTCCCTGTGCTGTCCCTGTCATGTCCCCGTGCTGTCCCCACGTCCCCGTGCCGTCCCCGCTCACCGCACGGTGCCCAAGCCCCTGTGCTGTCCCTGTCATGTCCCCGTGCTGTCCCCACGTCCCCGTGCCGTCCCCGCTCACCGCACGGTGCCCATGTCCTCGGCGTAGCGCTGCATCTCCTCCCGCGCCCGCTCCTCCTGCAGCTCCCGCTGCAGCTCCTCGATCTTCTTCCTCTCGGCCTCATGCTTCTGCTCCGCCTTCCACACCTTCTCCACATTGCGCAGCGTCTGCGGGTGCCAGCTCTTCTTCAGGTTCTGCGGAGAGCGGGGATTGGCACGGGGATTGGCACCGGGACCGGCACTGCAGGGCCAGGGCAGGGCCCAGCCCACCAGCGCCAGGAGAACGGCCCCGGGAGCGGCCTCAGGTGCCGTGGAAGCCGCACATCCCTGCCCTGCAGCCCGCTCAGCCCCTCACTCAGACCCCGCTGGGCTCTCCCGACCCCTCTCACACCCCCGGCCCCTTGCAGCACTCAGTGACCCCTCGCAGTCTCCCCTCAGCCCTCTCCTGCCCCTCTCACCCTCCCCGTCACAGCCCCAGCCCTCCTCAGGCTCGCCCGTCCCTTCTCACCCCCCCCCCCCCGGCAATTACCCTCAGACCCTGAACCCTCTGAGCCCCCTCGGGCTCCCCTCAGCCCCCTTCACGCTTCCCCCGGCCCCTCTCAGCCGCGCCGGTTCCCCCATTCTCCCCCGGTTCCCCCATTCCCCTCTCACTCCCCCGGTTCCCCCATTCCCCTCTCACTCCGCCGGTTACCCCATTCTCCCCCGGTTCCTCCATTCCCCTCTCACTCCCCCGGTTCCCCCATTCCCCTCTCACTCCCCCGGTTCCTCCATTCCCTTCTCACTCCCCCGGTTCCCCCATTCCCTTCTCACTCCCCCGGTTCCCCCATTCTCCCCCGGTTCCCCCATTCCCCTCTCACTCCCCCGGTTCCCCCATTCCCCTCACACCTCCCCCCCGGTTCCCCTCACCAGGTCTCCCCCTCCCATCGTGGCCGCCGGGCGAGCGCGTCCCCCGCCGCTACCCGGACAGGAAGTACGTCATCACATACGTCATCACCGCGCTCCGCCGCTCGAGTTCGCGCCTCTTCCTTCCCCCCTCTCAGTGCGTCACTTCCGGTCCGCCGCTGAGGCGGCGGGGAAGATGGCGGCGCGCAGTAGGGGCGGCGCGGGAGGAGGAGGAAGGAGAGAAAGAACGGGCGGGGGCGCCCCTCAGTACCGCTCCTGGGGGTGTTTTGATTCCGTTCATAGAATCCAGAGGGGTCTAGGTGTGAGGGGACCCCACAGCTCATCCACTCCCACCCCTGCCATGGGCAGTGACGCCTTCCACTCCCCCATGTTGCTCCAAGCCCCGTCCAGCCTGGCCTTGGGCACTTCCTGGGAATTAAGACAAGATCTGAGCCTCTTTCAAATGAGGCTGGTTGCAGCAATCCCAAAGAAACGCCTGGAAATGATGAAGTGAGTAATTCCAAAAGCGCCTAAAGCCACGGGACGAGTTTGTCAGGCTGTGCTCACCACAACAGCGCGGGAAGGGGACGGGCAGCGCCTCTGCCTCGGACCTTTGGTGCCAAAGTGCTCCGGCCCAGAGCTCAGTGACGCACAGCCTGCCCCGGGCCAGAGCCCGGGCGGTTCTGTCACCTCCGGCGGTGCCCGGGGCGGGTCAGAACCCAGTCTGTGGTGGGGTAGAACTAAGGATCTCCCGGGACGGGGCGGGTCAGAGCTGGCGATTTCCCAGGACAGAGATGGCGAAAGCTCTCGGGATACACCCGGGGATCTCCCGGGGGTACCACCAGTGATGTCCCAGTTTGGAGGTTTTGATCTCCCGGGATTAGAACCGGCCGCTTCCCAGTGGGACCAGGCCGGGTTTCGAACCCGTGACCTCGCGCTCCCCAGCCCGCCGCGCTGCCCCCGCGCCACCCTGCCCGCGGCGCCCCCCGCGCCCCCCCCATCCCCGCGCCCGGGGCGTGGCTCAGGGGCAGCGCTGCCGCCTGCGGGGCCGCGCGTCACGAGTTCGAGCCCCGGGGCCACCCGGAGGATGACCCGGTGTCATCGCAGCCACCCAACCGGACCGGCCTTGGACCTCAGAGCCTGGGGGGAACAGCTCAGCGCCACTCGTGACTTCTAGAAATGCATAATACACATAATTCACTGCTTAAATTAAGGGTAATTACTCCAACAGGAAGAACTGGAGCGGCAGCTGTTGAGTTGGTGTGGCCAGTGCAGAGCTCGGGAGAGCAGAGGGGAACGTGGCAAAGTGGGAGTTCAGGCTTGGCAAAAAACATCACCAAGTGAATTCCGAGACCTCAGAGGGGTAAGAAAGGCTGTCCGTGGTCGGTGTGTGAGGAATTTGTGGAGGAAAGAAAGGGAGAAAAAGCAGCAAAAGACAAAAGAGAGGGGGCACCTGGAGTTGAACCAGGGACCTCTTGATCTGCAGTCAAATGCTCTGCCACTGAGCTATACCCCCCTGGGACAGCATCTGCGCCAGGGGAATTTAAAAATATTCATTGGGAAAGAAAAATGTTCTGCTGCCTGTGGCTTGGATCCCTTTCCTCAACAGCTCCCTGAGCCCCTTAAGGTGCCTGCCTGAGGTACAGGGAGTTAAACGGGGTAAGTGACGGTAAAAATGAGAATTTCTGGCAGATCTGATGCCTGCAGTGAATTTAAAACAGAGAAAAAGCACACACAGACAGCAGGTTGTTCCCACTGTCCCTCACGACCCTTTCCCAACACTCAGGGCCTTATTCCTTGGGTTCTGGAGCTCAGAACCAGCACTGAGTGCACAGAGCCACGTGACAGATCCTGCAAGAGCCCACCAGGTTTTTCTGTGGAAGATTTTTGGCAAAAAGAAGGTGGAAGGAGGGGAAAAAGAGGGGGCACCTGGAGTTGAACCAGGGACCTCTTGATCTGCAGTCAAATGCTCTACCACTGAGCTATACCCCCCTGGCACATTTAAAAACATCCTTAGAGCCTCAGGTTTTTCTGTCTGTGGGTTGGATCCCTTCACCTGACAGGCCCCTGTGCCTGCCAAAGGCTGTGCAGGGAGTTAAATGTGATAAATTATGGGAATTAGAAGAAATTCTGGGCAGTGGTGGCTGCAGAGAATTAAAAACAGAGAAAGGCACACGCAGACAGTGAGTGATTCCTACCCAAAGCAAAAAACCCTGAGCTTTTGCAGGGCCTTGGTGCTTCCACCCCAAGATCCTTGCCCAGCACAACCTCCCACGTCCCACAGGACATTCCCAACCTTCCTGTGAAGGATTTGGGCAGAAGGAAGAGGAGAAAAAAAGAGAAAAGAGAGGGGGCACCTGGAGTTGAACCAGGGACCTCTTGATCTGCAGTCAAATGCTCTACCACTGAGCTATACCCCCCTGGGATAACAGCTGTGCCAGGGAAATATAAAAACATTCGTCAGGGAAGAAAAAAGTTTCGCTGTCCAGGGGTTGGATTCCTTTCCTTGCCACCCCCCTGTGCAGCCCAGGGAGTGCCTGGTGAAGGTGCAGGGAGTTAAATGTGACGAATGATGGTGAAAGTGAGAAATTTTGGTGATGATCACCGGGAATTGAGGACAGAGAAAAGCACACAGAGGCAGTGAGTGGTTAAAGCACAGCCCCAAAACTTTCCCAGTTGGAGCCTCTGTTCCCTGCATGCTGCAGCTCACAACCAATGCCCCACGCAAGCTCAGGGCTCCCCACGGTTTTTCTGTGGCAAATTTTTTGGCAAAAGGAAGGTGGAAGGGGGAGGAAAAGAGAGGGGGCACCTGGAGTTGAACCAGGGACCTCTTGATCTGCAGTCAAATGCTCTACCACTGAGCTATACCCCCCTGGGGCAGCACAGGGACATGTAAAAACATTTATTGGGAAAGAGAGAAGTTTTCCTGTCCGTGGTTTGGATTCCTTTAGTTGACAGCTCCCTGTGCACCTCAGTGTGCCTGTGGAAGGGTGTAAAATGCCATCAGGTAGGTATAAAAATGAGGAGAAGATCGGGAGAAAATGGAAATTAGGAGAAAAGTGACTGCAGAGGAAAGCCCAGGCAGGCACTGAATGGTTCCCATGCAGAACACAAGCCCTGAGCTTTCCCCGTAGTCAGAGCACAAATCCTTTGAAGCTGAAGCTCCCAGCCAGCACTGAGGGGTACAAAACAAACTCACAAGATCCAACCGGAGCTCTCCAACTTCTTCTAGGAAGGATTTTGGCAAAAGGAAGAGGAAAAGAGAGGGGGCACCTGGAGTTGAACCAGGGACCTCTTGATCTGCAGTCAAATGCTCTACCACTGAGCTATACCCCCCTGGCACCTCCTTGTGCAAATAAAACATTTAAGGGATGTTTTTTCCCCAAATCCCCGAGCTCCTGAGGGATTGGCTCCTGCTGCACTCCCACGCGGCGCCAGGCGACCTTGGCCCAGTTCCTCCCCAGCTCCTTCCCAGTCCCAGTCTGTCCTGAGCGCTCCGAACCGCCGCGGAGTCTCCGACGTTTTCCCCTCGCTTCCATCTCCGACTGCAACAGGGAAAAGAATGAACAGGAGACGAGGCTGAGCCGCCGTTCCTCGTTTGACTCCCGGTCACCAAACCCCCCCCGAAAATCCCCAGGGAAAAGCAGCAAAAGAGAAAAGAGAGGGGGCACCTGGAGTTGAACCAGGGACCTCTTGATCTGCAGTCAAATGCTCTGCCACTGAGCTATACCCCCCTGGGGTTACACCTGCACCAGGGAAGTTTAAAAATATTCATTGGGAAAGAAAAAAGTTTTGTTGTCCAGGGGTTGGATTCCTTTCCTTGCCACCCCCCCTGTGCACTGTAATGCATCTCCAAAGGCTGGACATGGAGTTAAACCTGATAAACGATGGTGAAAATGATCAGTTCTGGTCGATCTGGTGTCCACAGAGAATTAAGAACAGGCAAAGCACAACCCCTGCACTTCCCCAGCCATCAGGGCCTCGTTCCCTGCATGCTGCAGCTCAGAACCAACGCCCCACGCACGGCGCAAAGCTCAGGGCTCTCCGCGGTTTTTCTGTGGCAAATTTTTTGGCAAAAGGAAGGTGGAAGGAGGAGGAAAAGAGAGGGGGCACCTGGAGTTGAACCAGGGACCTCTTGATCTGCAGTCAAATGCTCTACCACTGAGCTATACCCCCCTGGGCCTACACCTGCGCCAGGGAAATTTAAAAACATTCGTTGGGAAAGAGCGAAGTTTTTCTCTCCATGGGTTGGATCCCTTCACTCCACATGGCTCCTGTGCAGCCCAGTGTCCCTGTCAAAGGTACAGGGACTTAAATGGGATAAAATATGGCAAATGTGATTCTTTCCATTCCATTTCCCAGCCCTGATCCAGTCCGGGATATTCCCCCAGTCCATGTCCTGGCTGGATGCAGTTCAGGTTTCCTCCCATTCTGTCTGCTGGCTGCTGTCCAGTCCGGGTTTTCCTTCCTACCATATCCCACCCTGATCCAGTCCATATATCAGCTTTAATCCAGTCCAGGTTTTCCTCCATTCCACATCCTGGCTGTTATCCTGTCCAGGTTTTCCTCCATTCCATATCCAAACTGTGATCCCAACCAGGTTTTCCTCCATTCCATATCCAAACTGTGATCCCAACCAGGTTTTCCTCCATTCCATATCCAAACTGTGATCCCAACCAGGTTTTCCTCCATTCCACATCCTGGCTGTTATCCTGTCCAGGTTTTCCTCCATTCCGTATCCAAACTGTGATCCCAACCAGGTTTTCCTCCATTCCGTATCCAAACTGTGATCCCAACCAGGTTTTCCTCCATTCCGTATCAAACTGTGATCCCAACCAGGTTTTCCTCCATTCCATATCCAAACTGTGATCCAACCAGGTTTTCCTCCATTCCATATCCAAACTGGATCCCAACCAGGTTTTTCCTCCATTCCATATCCAAAACTGTGATCCCAACCAGGTTTTCCTCCATTCCGTATCCAAACTGTGATCCCAACCAGGTTTTCCTCCATTCCGTATCCAAACTGTGATCCCAACCAGGTTTTCCTCCATTCCGTATCCAAACTGTGATCCCAACCAGGTTTTCCTCCATTCCGTATCCAAACTGTGATCCCAACCAGGTTTTCCTCCATTCCGTATCCCACGCTGATCCTGTCTGAGTTTTGGGTTTTGCTCCATTCCGTATCCTGGCCCTGATCCAGTCACGGTTTTTCCCCCCATTCCTGATTCCAGCCTGGATCCAGCCCCAGTTTTCCCCCATTCCAGATCCCAGCCCAGATGGATCCCAGTTCAGTTTTTCCCATTACAAGGAATTTCTCCCATTTACAGCGAATTCAGCCCGGAGGGAGCTCGGGCAGATCCCGATTTCCTGATTTCCCGTGAGCGGTTCCTCACCCCGTGCACACCCCCTGCGCTTTTCCAGGGCCTTGGTGCTCCCACCGACGCTCCCACCCCACATTCCCTGCCCAGCACAACCTCCCACATCCCACAGCGGCTTTCCCAACCTTCCCCTGAAGGATTTGGGCAGAGGAAATGCTGGAGGAGGAGGAAAAGGAGGAGAAAAGAGCACCTGGAGTTGAACCTCGAAGTCAAATGCTCTCCCACTGAGCTGTGCCCCCTCCTTTCCATGGGCATTCCCAGCAGGAATCTCCCTGCTCATTACCATCCCACCAAAGCTCTGCTAATTAACCCCAGGACAAAGCCCAGATCCTCCCCAAATCCCCTTCCCTTTCCTCACCAACACCTCCAGGAGCTGCTCTGCCCTGCTGGGAATCAGCTGCCTTCCCTCTGGCCAGCTGTGGCCTACGCACAGCTCGGGAAGAGAGGGGGGGGAAAAAACTGGGAATTCCGAGCTCCCAAGCGCATTTTTGGGGAAAAAAAGACGGAAAAGAGAGGGGGCACCCGGATTTGAACCGGGGACCTCTTGATCTGCAGTCAAATGCTCTGCCCCTGAGCTATACCCCCACCTGGGCAGGGCAGCCAGGTGAGGCTCCTTGTGGCCAGGTGAGGCTCCTAGTGGCCAGGTGAGGCTCCCAGTGGCCAGGATGTGTCACATCCCAGCCCCGTGCCAGGGCTGTCACCACGCTCCTGGTACTGAATTCCCACCTGATTCCCTTTAAAAAAAAAAACTAACCCAAATGTGGGAAAAAAAAGGAAAACATTTCCAGCACCAACTCTGAAATGTCACCGCAGGCTCCGGGGCTGCGCCCGTGTTCGGTCTCAGGGTGGCTCAGGAATTGTTGCCACACCAAAAATCCACCCCAAAATGTTTAACCCAGCTCTGGAGCCGTGGAGAAAGCCTTTCACAAAGCAGGAATGTTAAAGCTGATCCATGAGAGCAGCTTTGCTGAGCTGGTTCCTTACACAAAGCCAGGTCCCTGCAACCTCTGGGATGACAGTCACTGCTTGGGAAGACTGGAATCCCCTCCAGCTGCAGGTTTGGAATGTTGGGATCACACCCAGAGCGCCGCTGTGCCCTCCCAGGGGCTCCAGGGAAGGATCCACGGGCGCTGTCCTGCTCCGGAACCCTGTGGAGAACACAGGGATTGACCCTCGGGACGTGCGAGTCCTCGGCCAAGGTTCCTCCTGCTGCCTGCACCCAGCCCTGGGAGATCCAGGAATATCCAGGGATCCACTGGGAATGGTCAGAGAGGTTCAAGAACCCCTCAGAGCAGGGCCGGGGGTTTGTGCAGTCGGGAATGGGCACAGAAACGTCAGGAATGGGCATGGAAACATCGGGAATGGGCACAGAAACATCGGGAATGGGCACGGAAACATCGGGAATGGGAGGCACAAAGGCATCAGGAATGGCTCAGAAATATCAGGAATGGGCACGGAAACATCAGGAATGGCACAGAAACATCAGGAATGGGCACGGAAACATCAGGAATGGGCATGGAAACATCGGGAATGGGAGGCACAAAAGGCATCAGGAATGGCTCAGAACCATCGGGAATGGCACGGAACCATCGGGAATCTCCAGCAGCGCAGCAGGGAACAGCTCGGTGCCAGCTGGAGGCAGGACTTGGTGCAGGGAGCTGCCCCCTTGTCCTGCCCCAGGATTTGGGGTCAGGGAGCGCGTTCCAGGCACCCCAAAAGCAGGGCAAAGCCACCCCGTTGTCACCACAGCTCCTACCCAAACCATTCCTTCTTTTGCTCCAGAACACCGGGGAAACCACAAACAACAGCCCAAGCTTTTCCCTGGCCACCCCTTCCCACTCCACTCCTGAAGATCCCGAGCTCAGCCCGGGCTCTCCAGTGCAGCTGGCACCGAGGCTGAGGTGGCAGCAGTGGCCTGGCCGTGTCCCCAGCCAGTGACATTCCTCAGTGGCACTGTCCAGCAGGAACCCTGCAGCTCTGGGAGCAGCTCAGCCTCAGGAACTCTCTCACTCTAAACACTTAAATTGCCCATTCCAGAAGAAAATTCCGGGAATTCTCCCAATCTGAGCTGCCACAGCCCCTTCCGGCTCCCCTCAGACAAGGCATCAATTTAGGATCACTAAAATCTGAGCTGTTCCAGGGGATTCTTCAGGAACCTGCCCGAAAAACAGAAACCGTTAAATCCCCCAATGCCATTCTCCAGCTGGAGCTCCATAAAAACGCTTCCCAGCACAATCCTGCTCCTGTCTGGCAAGGAAAACACCGTGGAGTTGGTACAAGGAGTTTTATTTTGCGTCCCTGGCCAGGGGCAGGATCGGGATCAGGCGATGCTGCCGGCGTTGGAGGCGATCCTGGGCCACAGATCCGCACATTCCTTGGCCACGGGGCCCGTGATGGCTGAGCCTGGAAAACAGGGACAACACCACGGGGTCAGCTCCTCCCTGAGAGGCTGGGATGGAATTCCCAGAGAAGCTGTGGCTGCCCCTGGATCCCTGAAGTGTCCAAGGCCACGCTGGATGGGGCTGGGAGCAGATCACAGAATTCCCAGGATCACCAGGTTGGGAGAGACCTTCAAGGTCACAGAGTCCAGCCCAGCCCCAGCAGCAGCACTAAAGAACCCCAAACCCAGCCCTAAACAACCCCAAATCCACGTGTAAATAGCCCCAAATCCATCTGCAGCAGGGCTGGGAAGGACAAGAGGCGGTTTTACCCAAACCACAGCTCACAAACACGGAATTCCCAGAATTCACGGAATTCCCAGAATTCACAAATTCCCAGAATTCCCAGGATCACCAGGTTGGGAGAGACCTTCAAGGTCACGGAGTCCAGCCCAGCCCCAGCAGCAGCTCCACTAAACCACAGCACCCAGGGCCAAACACATCCAGGGATGGGGACTCCACCACCTCCAAACACATCCAGGGATGGGGACTCCACCACCTCCTCTCCTCAGAACTTCACCCCTCTTTCCCTAAAAAGCTTTTTCCCGCCGTGCAGCCTCAGTTTCCCTGGGTGCAGCTCAAGGCTGCGTCCTCTCCTCGTGTCGGCCGCCGCCTGCAGAGAGCCCGAGCCCCAGGGGCTGCAGCCGCCTCTCAGGGAGCTGTGGGGAGAGATCAGGGCAGCCCTGAGCCTCCTTTTCTCCAGGCTGAACGAGCCCAGCTCCCTCAGCTGCTCCTCACGGGGCTGCTGTCCAAACCCTCACCAGCCTCCTGTCCCCTCTGGGTGTGCTCCACACATCCCTGGGATGAGCTTCCAGCTCTTTTCCGACCAAACCATTCTGGAATCCTGTGATTTAGAGCTCTCTGATGCTTCAGGGCAGGCATTTCCTACCCCAAAAATCCCTCTCTCTGAGGGGAACCTCGAGTCCTTTCCCCCGGCAGAGCTCAGCCCTGTGGCACTGCCGTCATCCCCGCGCTCCCGAATGTGACACAATTCCCAGCTGGACACAATTCCCAGCCTCACCTTTCATTTCCCCTTTGTTATTTACAATCACTCCGGCGTTGTCCTCGAAGTACAGGAACACGCCGTCCTTTCTCCTGTAGGATTTCCGCTGCCGGATCACCACTGCCGGGTGCACTGGGAGGAAAAAGCAGCGCAGCCCTCGGGGTGAGCACACGCATTCCAAGCAGACCCGACCCAAGGCAGGGATTTTTGGTTTGCACCTCGTATATTGTGGTGTTTTATTAAAAAAGATTTATGTTTTATTATCAACGCTGAGCGTGAAATACCTGCGGGTGCGTTTACGCTTGGAAAATCCGGGGTTTTCCCACTTTCCCACCCTTTGTTTTGAAATAAATTATGAATTCGTAAAACAGTATTCGGCAAAAACTCTTCTGGAGCAGGAGCAAACCCATGGCAGGGGTTGGAGATGGATGGGATTCAAGGTCCCTTCCCACCTGAATCATTCCATGATTCCCTAATTTTTAATTTTCCAGACCCATGTGACATCGCTCCTGTTTTACTGATGGGCAGCTGGGCTCGGGAGGGGATTGGGGAATGGAATTCCCTGGTTTTTATTTTCCAGATCCATGTGACATCGCTCCTGCTCCTGTTTTACTGATGGGCAGCTGGGCTCAGGGAGGGGATTGGAGGGAAGGAATTCCCTGGTTTTTACTTTCCAGATCCATGTGACATCGCTCCTGTTTTACTGATGAGCAGCTGGGCTCAGGAGGGGATGGAGGGATGGAATTCCTCCCTGGCACGGGTCACGCAGAGCAGCTGTGGCTGCCGCTGGATCCCTGGCAGTGCCCAAGGCCAGGCTGGAGGGGGTTTGGAGCAGCCTGTGACAGTGGAAGATGTCCCTTCCCACCCCAGGATTCCCGACCC
>JAKJHU010002759.1:0-25741 GCA_022316685.1 Progne subis subis
CTGTGATTCTGATGCTAGGGTCTCTGTTTTCCAGGTTTTCAACAAGTACAGCAAGTGGGTTGCTCTCTGCTTGCTTGGTTTTCATGTTACAAGCTGTAAAGTTGCACTAGCTCTGCTTTGCGAGAACAGTGCGCAGAGCTTTCGCTGTGTATGCTTCTTTTCATCGGTTTTGCACTGTGCACAGCATATGTGTGTTTTTCACCTGTTCTAGTAAGCAAACATGCTCCTGCAGCATTTCTCTGCTTCTGGAAGTGATTTCTGTGATTCTGATGCTCGGGTGTCTGTTTTCCATGTTAGCAACAAGTACAGCATGTATGCAGCATTTCTCTGCTTCTAGCAGTGATTTCTGTGATTCTGATGCTAGGGTCTCTGTTTTCCAGGTTTTCAACAAGTACAGCAAGTGGGTTGCTCTCTGCTTGCTTGGTTTTCATGTTACAAGCTGTAAAGTTGCACTAGCTCTGCTTTGCGAGAACAGTGCGCAGAGCTTTCGCTGTGTATGCTTCTTTTCATCGGTTTTGCACTGTGCACAGCATATGTGTGTTTTTCACCTGTTCTAGTAAGCAAACATGCTCCTGCAGCATTTCTCTGCTTCTGGAAGTGATTTCTGTGATTCTGATGCTCGGGTGTCTGTTTTCCATGTTAGCAACAAGTACAGCATGTATGCAGCATTTCTCTGCTTCTAGCAGTGATTTCTGTGATTCTGATGCTAGGGTCTCTGTTTTCCAGGTTTTCAACAAGTACAGCACGTGGGTTGCTCTCTGCTTGCTTGGTTTTCATGTTACAAGCTGTAAAGTTGCACTAGCTCTGCTTTGCGAGAACAGTGCGCAGAGCTTTCGCTGTGTATGCTTCTTTTCATCGGTTTTGCACTGTGCACAGCATATGTGTGTTTTTCACCTGTTCTAGTAAGCAAACATGCTCCTGCAGCATTTCTCTGCTTCTGGAAGTGATTTCTGTGATTCTGATGCTCGGGTGTCTGTTTTCCATGTTAGCAACAAGTACAGCATGTATGCAGCATTTCTCTGCTTCTAGCAGTGATTTCTGTGATTCTGATGCTAGGGTCTCTGTTTTCCAGGTTTTCAACAAGTACAGCAAGTGGGTTGCTCTCTGCTTGCTTGGTTTTCATGTTACAAGCTGTAAAGTTGCACTAGCTCTGCTTTGCGAGAACAGTGCGCAGAGCTTTCGCTGTGTATGCTTCTTTTCATCGGTTTTGCACTGTGCACAGCATATGTGTGTTTTTCACCTGTTCTAGTAAGCAAACATGCTCCTGCAGCATTTCTCTGCTTCTGGAAGTGATTTCTGTGATTCTGATGCTCGGGTGTCTGTTTTCCATGTTAGCAACAAGTACAGCATGTATGCAGCATTTCTCTGCTTCTAGCAGTGATTTCTGTGATTCTGATGCTAGGGTCTCTGTTTTCCAGGTTTTCAACAAGTACAGCACGTGGGTTGCTCTCTGCTTGCTTGGTTTTCATGTTACAAGCTGTAAAGTTGCACTAGCTCTGCTTTGCGAGAACAGTGCGCAGAGCTTTCGCTGTGTATGCTTCTTTTCATCGGTTTTGCACTGTGCACAGCATATGTGTGTTTTTCACCTGTTCTAGTAAGCAAACATGCTCCTGCAGCATTTCTCTGCTTCTGGAAGTGATTTCTGTGATTCTGATGCTCGGGTGTCTGTTTTCCATGTTAGCAACAAGTACAGCATGTATGCAGCATTTCTCTGCTTCTAGCAGTGATTTCTGTGATTCTGATGCTAGGGTCTCTGTTTTCCAGGTTTTCAACAAGTACAGCACGTGGGTTGCTCTCTGCTTGCTTGGTTTTCATGTTACAAGCTGTAAAGTTGCACTAGCTCTGCTTTGCGAGAACAGTGCGCAGAGCTTTCGCTGTGTATGCTTCTTTTCATCGGTTTTGCACTGTGCACAGCATATGTGTGTTTTTCACCTGTTCTAGTAAGCAAACATGCTCCTGCAGCATTTCTCTGCTTCTGGAAGTGATTTCTGTGATTCTGATGCTCGGGTGTCTGTTTTCCATGTTAGCAACAAGTACAGCATGTATGCAGCATTTCTCTGCTTCTAGCAGTGATTTCTGTGATTCTGATGCTAGGGTCTCTGTTTTCCAGGTTTTCAACAAGTACAGCAAGTGGGTTGCTCTCTGCTTGCTTGGTTTTCATGTTACAAGCTGTAAAGTTGCACTAGCTCTGCTTTGCGAGAACAGTGCGCAGAGCTTTCGCTGTGTATGCTTCTTTTCATCGGTTTTGCACTGTGCACAGCATATGTGTGTTTTTCACCTGTTCTAGTAAGCAAACATGCTCCTGCAGCATTTCTCTGCTTCTGGAAGTGATTTCTGTGATTCTGATGCTCGGGTGTCTGTTTTCCATGTTAGCAACAAGTACAGCATGTATGCAGCATTTCTCTGCTTCTAGCAGTGATTTCTGTGATTCTGATGCTAGGGTCTCTGTTTTCCAGGTTTTCAACAAGTACAGCAAGTGGGTTGCTCTCTGCTTGCTTGGTTTTCATGTTACAAGCTGTAAAGTTGCACTAGCTCTGCTTTGCGAGAACAGTGCGCAGAGCTTTCGCTGTGTATGCTTCTTTTCATCGGTTTTGCACTGTGCACAGCATATGTGTGTTTTTCACCTGTTCTAGTAAGCAAACATGCTCCTGCAGCATTTCTCTGCTTCTGGAAGTGATTTCTGTGATTCTGATGCTCGGGTGTCTGTTTTCCATGTTAGCAACAAGTACAGCATGTATGCAGCATTTCTCTGCTTCTAGCAGTGATTTCTGTGATTCTGATGCTAGGGTCTCTGTTTTCCAGGTTTTCAACAAGTACAGCAAGTGGGTTGCTCTCTGCTTGCTTGGTTTTCATGTTACAAGCTGTAAAGTTGCACTAGCTCTGCTTTGCGAGAACAGTGCGCAGAGCTTTCGCTGTGTATGCTTCTTTTCATCGGTTTTGCACTGTGCACAGCATATGTGTGTTTTTCACCTGTTCTAGTAAGCAAACATGCTCCTGCAGCATTTCTCTGCTTCTGGAAGTGATTTCTGTGATTCTGATGCTCGGGTGTCTGTTTTCCATGTTAGCAACAAGTACAGCATGTATGCAGCATTTCTCTGCTTCTAGCAGTGATTTCTGTGATTCTGATGCTAGGGTCTCTGTTTTCCAGGTTTTCAACAAGTACAGCAAGTGGGTTGCTCTCTGCTTGCTTGGTTTTCATGTTACAAGCTGTAAAGTTGCACTAGCTCTGCTTTGCGAGAACAGTGCGCAGAGCTTTCGCTGTGTATGCTTCTTTTCATCGGTTTTGCACTGTGCACAGCATATGTGTGTTTTTCACCTGTTCTAGTAAGCAAACATGCTCCTGCAGCATTTCTCTGCTTCTGGAAGTGATTTCTGTGATTCTGATGCTCGGGTGTCTGTTTTCCAT
Source organism: Progne subis subis (assembly GCA_022316685.1). NCBI lineage: Eukaryota > Metazoa > Chordata > Aves > Passeriformes > Hirundinidae > Progne > Progne subis. Next base: position 3,407 of record JAKJHU010002759.1, read on the forward strand.
GTTAGCAACAAGTACAGCATGTATGCAGCATTTCTCTGCTTCTAGCAGTGATTTCTGTGATTCTGATGCTAGGGTCTCTGTTTTCCAGGTTTTCAACAAGTACAGCACGTGGGTTGCTCTCTGCTTGCTTGGTTTTCATGTTACAAGCTGTAAAGTTGCACTAGCTCTGCTTTGCGAGAACAGTGCGCAGAGCTTTCGCTGTGTATGCTTCTTTTCATCGGTTTTGCACTGTGCACAGCATATGTGTGTTTTTCACCTGTTCTAGTAAGCAAACATGCTCCTGCAGCATTTCTCTGCTTCTGGAAGTGATTTCTGTGATTCTGATGCTCGGGTGTCTGTTTTCCATGTTAGCAACAAGTACAGCATGTATGCAGCATTTCTCTGCTTCTAGCAGTGATTTCTGTGATTCTGATGCTAGGGTCTCTGTTTTCCAGGTTTTCAACAAGTACAGCAAGTGGGTTGCTCTCTGCTTGCTTGGTTTTCATGTTACAAGCTGTAAAGTTGCACTAGCTCTGCTTTGCGAGAACAGTGCGCAGAGCTTTCGCTGTGTATGCTTCTTTTCATCGGTTTTGCACTGTGCACAGCATATGTGTGTTTTTCACCTGTTCTAGTAAGCAAACATGCTCCTGCAGCATTTCTCTGCTTCTGGAAGTGATTTCTGTGATTCTGATGCTCGGGTGTCTGTTTTCCATGTTAGCAACAAGTACAGCATGTATGCAGCATTTCTCTGCTTCTAGCAGTGATTTCTGTGATTCTGATGCTAGGGTCTCTGTTTTCCAGGTTTTCAACAAGTACAGCAAGTGGGTTGCTCTCTGCTTGCTTGGTTTTCATGTTACAAGCTGTAAAGTTGCACTAGCTCTGCTTTGCGAGAACAGTGCGCAGAGCTTTCGCTGTGTATGCTTCTTTTCATCGGTTTTGCACTGTGCACAGCATATGTGTGTTTTTCACCTGTTCTAGTAAGCAAACATGCTCCTGCAGCATTTCTCTGCTTCTGGAAGTGATTTCTGTGATTCTGATGCTCGGGTGTCTGTTTTCCATGTTAGCAACAAGTACAGCATGTATGCAGCATTTCTCTGCTTCTAGCAGTGATTTCTGTGATTCTGATGCTAGGGTCTCTGTTTTCCAGGTTTTCAACAAGTACAGCAAGTGGGTTGCTCTCTGCTTGCTTGGTTTTCATGTTACAAGCTGTAAAGTTGCACTAGCTCTGCTTTGCGAGAACAGTGCGCAGAGCTTTCGCTGTGTATGCTTCTTTTCATCGGTTTTGCACTGTGCACAGCATATGTGTGTTTTTCACCTGTTCTAGTAAGCAAACATGCTCCTGCAGCATTTCTCTGCTTCTGGAAGTGATTTCTGTGATTCTGATGCTCGGGTGTCTGTTTTCCATGTTAGCAACAAGTACAGCATGTATGCAGCATTTCTCTGCTTCTAGCAGTGATTTCTGTGATTCTGATGCTAGGGTCTCTGTTTTCCAGGTTTTCAACAAGTACAGCACGTGGGTTGCTCTCTGCTTGCTTGGTTTTCATGTTACAAGCTGTAAAGTTGCACTAGCTCTGCTTTGCGAGAACAGTGCGCAGAGCTTTCGCTGTGTATGCTTCTTTTCATCGGTTTTGCACTGTGCACAGCATATGTGTGTTTTTCACCTGTTCTAGTAAGCAAACATGCTCCTGCAGCATTTCTCTGCTTCTGGAAGTGATTTCTGTGATTCTGATGCTCGGGTGTCTGTTTTCCATGTTAGCAACAAGTACAGCATGTATGCAGCATTTCTCTGCTTCTAGCAGTGATTTCTGTGATTCTGATGCTAGGGTCTCTGTTTTCCAGGTTTTCAACAAGTACAGCAAGTGGGTTGCTCTCTGCTTGCTTGGTTTTCATGTTACAAGCTGTAAAGTTGCACTAGCTCTGCTTTGCGAGAACAGTGCGCAGAGCTTTCGCTGTGTATGCTTCTTTTCATCGGTTTTGCACTGTGCACAGCATATGTGTGTTTTTCACCTGTTCTAGTAAGCAAACATGCTCCTGCAGCATTTCTCTGCTTCTGGAAGTGATTTCTGTGATTCTGATGCTCGGGTGTCTGTTTTCCATGTTAGCAACAAGTACAGCATGTATGCAGCATTTCTCTGCTTCTAGCAGTGATTTCTGTGATTCTGATGCTAGGGTCTCTGTTTTCCAGGTTTTCAACAAGTACAGCACGTGGGTTGCTCTCTGCTTGCTTGGTTTTCATGTTACAAGCTGTAAAGTTGCACTAGCTCTGCTTTGCGAGAACAGTGCGCAGAGCTTTCGCTGTGTATGCTTCTTTTCATCGGTTTTGCACTGTGCACAGCATATGTGTGTTTTTCACCTGTTCTAGTAAGCAAACATGCTCCTGCAGCATTTCTCTGCTTCTGGAAGTGATTTCTGTGATTCTGATGCTCGGGTGTCTGTTTTCCATGTTAGCAACAAGTACAGCATGTATGCAGCATTTCTCTGCTTCTAGCAGTGATTTCTGTGATTCTGATGCTAGGGTCTCTGTTTTCCAGGTTTTCAACAAGTACAGCACGTGGGTTGCTCTCTGCTTGCTTGGTTTTCATGTTACAAGCTGTAAAGTTGCACTAGCTCTGCTTTGCGAGAACAGTGCGCAGAGCTTTCGCTGTGTATGCTTCTTTTCATCGGTTTTGCACTGTGCACAGCATATGTGTGTTTTTCACCTGTTCTAGTAAGCAAACATGCTCCTGCAGCATTTCTCTGCTTCTGGAAGTGATTTCTGTGATTCTGATGCTCGGGTGTCTGTTTTCCATGTTAGCAACAAGTACAGCATGTATGCAGCATTTCTCTGCTTCTAGCAGTGATTTCTGTGATTCTGATGCTAGGGTCTCTGTTTTCCAGGTTTTCAACAAGTACAGCAAGTGGGTTGCTCTCTGCTTGCTTGGTTTTCATGTTACAAGCTGTAAAGTTGCACTAGCTCTGCTTTGCGAGAACAGTGCGCAGAGCTTTCGCTGTGTATGCTTCTTTTCATCGGTTTTGCACTGTGCACAGCATATGTGTGTTTTTCACCTGTTCTAGTAAGCAAACATGCTCCTGCAGCATTTCTCTGCTTCTGGAAGTGATTTCTGTGATTCTGATGCTCGGGTGTCTGTTTTCCATGTTAGCAACAAGTACAGCATGTATGCAGCATTTCTCTGCTTCTAGCAGTGATTTCTGTGATTCTGATGCTAGGGTCTCTGTTTTCCAGGTTTTCAACAAGTACAGCAAGTGGGTTGCTCTCTGCTTGCTTGGTTTTCATGTTACAAGCTGTAAAGTTGCACTAGCTCTGCTTTGCGAGAACAGTGCGCAGAGCTTTCGCTGTGTATGCTTCTTTTCATCGGTTTTGCACTGTGCACAGCATATGTGTGTTTTTCACCTGTTCTAGTAAGCAAACATGCTCCTGCAGCATTTCTCTGCTTCTGGAAGTGATTTCTGTGATTCTGATGCTCGGGTGTCTGTTTTCCATGTTAGCAACAAGTACAGCATGTATGCAGCATTTCTCTGCTTCTAGCAGTGATTTCTGTGATTCTGATGCTAGGGTCTCTGTTTTCCAGGTTTTCAACAAGTACAGCAAGTGGGTTGCTCTCTGCTTGCTTGGTTTTCATGTTACAAGCTGTAAAGTTGCACTAGCTCTGCTTTGCGAGAACAGTGCGCAGAGCTTTCGCTGTGTATGCTTCTTTTCATCGGTTTTGCACTGTGCACAGCATATGTGTGTTTTTCACCTGTTCTAGTAAGCAAACATGCTCCTGCAGCATTTCTCTGCTTCTGGAAGTGATTTCTGTGATTCTGATGCTCGGGTGTCTGTTTTCCATGTTAGCAACAAGTACAGCATGTATGCAGCATTTCTCTGCTTCTAGCAGTGATTTCTGTGATTCTGATGCTAGGGTCTCTGTTTTCCAGGTTTTCAACAAGTACAGCAAGTGGGTTGCTCTCTGCTTGCTTGGTTTTCATGTTACAAGCTGTAAAGTTGCACTAGCTCTGCTTTGCGAGAACAGTGCGCAGAGCTTTCGCTGTGTATGCTTCTTTTCATCGGTTTTGCACTGTGCACAGCATATGTGTGTTTTTCACCTGTTCTAGTAAGCAAACATGCTCCTGCAGCATTTCTCTGCTTCTGGAAGTGATTTCTGTGATTCTGATGCTCGGGTGTCTGTTTTCCATGTTAGCAACAAGTACAGCATGTATGCAGCATTTCTCTGCTTCTAGCAGTGATTTCTGTGATTCTGATGCTAGGGTGTAGTGGTGCAGAACTGTTTTATTAGGTTTTTGTAAGAAGTTTATGTTATGGTTCATTTCACTGTATCCCCAATTTTGTATCCCTTTTGTGTCGTCTGTATAATAAGGTGTTTTGTGTCAATCATCCCACTCCTCACATGGCATGTAACATCCCTCTGCCCCCCCTCACTCTGGGGCAGCCTGTCTATCACTCCAGGGGTCCCTCCCAGATTGCGAAACCTCAGGGAGAGGGCTTCGGGTGGACAGGTAGCCTGGGGGAATTCTTTCCCTCTGGAGGTGGTTGGTCCGAGGCTTGGGGGTGGGCACACCTTGTTACCCCCTGGATCCCCTGATTTGTTGTCTTGTTGTATCCTCCCTGGAACCCCTCCCCCGCTTATAAGGGAGAGGGGATTCAAAGTTTTCTCTCTCAGCTGCTCCTCTCCGAGCTGCTCCTCTCTCTCCCAGCAGCTCTCCGAGCAGCTCTCGCTCAGCTGCTCAGCTCCCAGCCTCTGAGCTCTCGCCTCTGAGCTCGGAGCTCTCTGCTTCTCAACTCTGGAGCTAATAAACATCTTTTAACCTGCTAAGCTGAGAGCCAGCCTTTTCTCTTCTGCTGCTGTTGACTGTCTCAACATACGGGGTCCAACTGCTAAGCCGAAGCCGAAGCGAACTGGAAACATCTGTATCTGTGTTGACCGAGCTAGCCAGAGGTCCTCTCCCGCCCGGAGCGGGGAAAAAACCAGATACATTTTGGCGCGCCAACTCGGGGCGGACCACGCCGGCAGAATCAGGCTTGGACCACGTGGACACGGCTCCACGGAGACAGAGCGTCTGGTGCCCACGCAGGGTCCACTGGAGACGAGGCGGACCCTGCGAACGGACTGGGGCTGATTTAGCCCGAAGAACAGTCTCTGGGCGTCACGCACCCCTGTGAAATTGACTTTTAAACAAGGCAAGTTCCAGGGGAAAGAAGGGCAGCTTTGGGGCCCCGACCGGAGTCCTTCTTGCAGCAGAACATCCAGACCCACGCACCCCCCAGGCACAGGAACAGGTAAGTATACCCACAACGGGACATATTTACTGGTTTTAGGGTTCCCCCGAGGGAGGGGGAAGCCATTGGGGAGGAAAAAATCCTCCAAAAATAGCTGCGCAGCTAAAGGGTTAAACCTCCTGTGATTTTGAGCGAACGGGGTCAGCAGGGGGGAGTGCTTTTCATCTGGGTTTGGGTTCAAAAGCAACTTAGTATCAAAACATGGGTGGAAAGCTAACGGTTGCTCAGAAAAGGTTGTATTATAACTATGCTTCTGTTGTTAACGAGGCCAAATTGAAAATCTCAAACGGCGAGTTAAGAAGTTTTGTTCGCTGGGTTCATCTGCATTTTCCCCAAGTTTCTCCCGACAGAGTCTGCAGTGCCGACTTCTGCGGCACTGTAGAAAACGAATTAATTCGGCTCATTCGAACTGGAGACAAAAAAGCTACAAAGTATTTTACTATAGCAACAAAAGTAAATTCGGCAATTCAGTCTCAAAAGGGAGTGCAGGAAAAGCCCAGCCGAGAAACGTGTTCTCCCCCTCCTCCTCCCCCCTCCTCCTTTCTCCGGTCCCCGTGTCCCGTTCAAAAATGCCGCGTTCGTTTTTCTGTGGGGGGGGGAACTGGGTCTGAAGCCACGTGGTCCCCTTGGGGCTCCCAAGATGGCGGCGACCGCATGGCAGGGGACTCCCCCGCCCCCTCAGCACCGCCCACCCCTCCCTGCCCCGGTGACGTGGTGCCCGCACGGCGCGGCCCCGCCCCGCCCCCCTCCCCCGCCCCGCCTTACCCCTGTGACGTCGGGTGCCTGCCGCGCGACCCCGCCCCCCCCTGCCCCGCGCGGCGCGGCCCCGCCCCGTCCGCCCCCCGCCCCGACCCGCGCGGCCCCGCCCCCACCCCGCGTGGTGCCGGCCCCGACTCGCGCGGCCCCGCCCCCGCCCCACGCGGCGCCGGGCCGGCCGCGCCGCACGCCGCCGCTGCCGCGCTGCCCCCCCCAACCCCCCGTGCCTGCGCGTGCGCACTGCGGCACCCCTTCCCCCCCGCAGCCGCCGCGCCGCCGCCCGCCCCGGAGGGGCTCGAGCCCGCTCCCCCGGGATCCCCCCCACCCCCCCACTCCTCGATGACGTCACCCCCCGGGCAAACCGCACCCCCTGCAGGGACGCAGTTGCCAGGCAACCAAGTGCCTCAGGGCACGGGCGTCCCAGCTCCCTCAAACCCGGAAGTGCCCGAGCAGGGAACAGGAGCCGATGCATGCTGCCGGCTCCTGCTCCATTCCCACCCTTGCCCCTGTTACCTTCCGCAATGCCCGCGGGGGTAACAACAGGGCAGAGTACCATCCATTTCCCCGAGCCACCATCAAAGAGATCTGCAAAGCTCACAGGATATATGGCCCAGATGGGCCATATTTCAGGGGGCTTCTCAGAGCAGATCTCTCTGCAGAGGAGGTGGTGCCTGCTGATTTAAAGTACCTGTTTTCTTGTTTGTTGAACCCAATGGAGTATATCCTATGGGTCACAGCTTGGAAACAGCTGCTCCAGGATGCCTTACCAGGGCTTCTCAACAATGTTAACACTAGAGCTGATGCTCAGGGAAACCCCATCACTCTAGACCACCTGGCTGGGGAGGGGCAGTGGGCAGAAGCCACTGACCAAGTGGTCATTCCTGTCCAGTGCCTCCATGTAGTGAGAGAGACAGCCCTGACTGCATTCTTCAGCATGCAAACACAAGGTCCTGCGATTTCATATTCGAAAATCAAGCAGGACCAAAGGGAGTCTTTCACAGATTTTGTAGGCAGACTGTCCCGAGCTATTGAAGCTCAGGTCAAAAATGAAATGGCTCGGGAACACATTTTAACAGAGATTGCGTTTTCAAATGCAAATGATTTATGTCGTGCTGCGATTTTAAGTTTACCCCTAAACCCCAAACCAACCTTACCAGACATGCTTCAGGTATGTCAGGTAAAAGTTCCTTTAATGAGTTCTACAGGTCCGCGGCCCAAACCTCATCAAGTTGCAGCCCTGGAAGCGGAAGATTCCCGAAAAACACCGAACACCGCGAAGAAGCCTTCTGCTCAGAGCTCCCAGAAGTGTTTTTTGTGCGGGAATTTGGGGCATTGGGTTTCCAAATGCCCCCTCAAGAAAGAATTAGAGGACCTCAAAAACAAAAAAGGGGGAGGGGAAGGGGAAAAAGGGAGAGGGTTTAAACCCTCACAAAAAAACTGGTGAAAGAGCGCAGGTCCACCCTGCGTGAGGAAAAAAATGGGGTGGACCGGGCAGGAGGGGAGGGGAAAGGGAGCCAAGGGAAAAAAGGAGAAGCTGCATTGCCCCATTCAGGGTGGCAGCAAAAATAACACACTGGAAATGACTTACACGGATCATGACATGGCACAACCGATTTTGACAACCAATTCTAAATATACCCCCTACAGGTTGCAGCTCACGGAGGGTTTGCACCTGAAAGACGACGACTGGAATTTTGTGTCAGTTGACAACAGTGAGCAGGGTACCTGGCCAAGGGTCAAAGGTAAGCTCATCGTTGTGGGGGACTGCAAACACACCCCAAAAGAGATCGAAATTCTTCCAGGAACACTTGATAACAATCCTGGAAAATTCGTTCTCTGGCTACGCTGCACTCACCCACCAACATTCCTACCTAAAGGGCAGATAGTTGCCCAGATCATACCCACCTGGGAACGACTGGAAGAAGATAACATACCAACAGCTTGTCCTGTGCACAGCATCACAGAAGTGAAACCCCAGGTGGGATGTGAATTACAGGTGGGTGATGAGGCCATTAACATCACAGGCCTCCTAGACATGGGTGTGCACGTGACTGTAATTCCAGCTAAGCACTGGCCGTCACGTTGGGCCTTGGAAAACGTGGCAGGACACGTGCAAGGAATAGGGGGAATGCAATTGGCCAAACAATCAAAGAGTGTGGTGCAAATTAAGGGGCCAAAAGGGCAATTGGCCAGTTTACGCCCTTTTGTTTTGGATTATAGGGAACCCTTGTTGGGGAGAGACCTGATGGCCCAGTGGGGAGTCACGATTGACATCCCAGACCCCCCACAGGATTTTTGGGCAGCGGTCGCTGAGGAGCGCCCTACCCACAAGCTGAATTGGAAAACAGATTCGCCAGTGTGGGTGGAACAGTGGCCGCTTTCAAAACAGAAATTGAAGGCGCTCGAAGAGCTCGTGGAGGAGCAGTTAGCTAAGGGTCACATTGTAGAGACCACCAGCCCTTGGAATTCGCCGGTTTTCGTTATCCAGAAGCCGGGGAAGGACAAGTGGAGACTCCTCCAGGATCTCAGACAAATTAACAACGTGATAGAAGACATGGGCTCTCTTCAACCTGGGATGCCTACCCCGACCATGCTCCCACAAAATTGGAAATTGGCTGTTATAGATATAAAAGATTGTTTCTTCCATATTCCCCTACACCCTGACGACGCACCACGTTTTGCATTCTCGGTTCCCACCATTAACCGAGAGGCCCCGAGGAAACGCTACCATTGGAGGGTTTTACCCCAAGGGATGAAGGTGTCACCTATCATCTGCCAGTGGTATGTGGCTTCCTTGCTGTCCCCGGTCCGCGTAGCCGCAGAGAAAGCAATCATCCATCATTATATGGATGATGTGCTTGTGTGTGCCCCCACCGATGATGTCTTGTCACACTGCGCTTGACCTGACAATTAATGCATTGGTTGTTGCAGGGTTCGAGCTGCAGGAAGACAAAGTTCAAAGGATGCCACCTTGGAGGTACCTTGGGCTGGAAATTGGCAAGCGGACCATTGTGCCGCAGAAATTAGGAAATCAAGGCCAGAATTCAGACCCTTGCAGATGTCCATCAACTGTGTGGGGCATTGAATTGGGTGAGACCCTGGCTAGGCCTCACAACCGAGGACCTAGCCCCTCTTTTCAATTTATTGAAAGGGGGAGAGGAGCTGAGTTCTCCCAGGGAACTAACCCCGGAAGCGAAGGAGGCGCTGGAAAAGGTACAGCATCTGATGTCCACTCGGCAGGCCCACCGGTGTGATCCGGACCTGCCTTTCAAATTCATAATAATGGGGAAATTGCCACACCTACATGGAGTCATTTTCCAATGGAGAAATAACATCAAAAAGGACCAGGGCAGAGAGGACCCGCTTCTAATCATAGAATGGGTCTTTCTCAGCCATCAAAGGTCCAAGAGAATGACACGTCCACAGGAACTGGTGGCTGAACTGATCCGAAAAGCCAGAGTCCGGATCAGGGAATTGGCCGGGTGTGATTTTGAATGCATTCACATTCCAATTGGATTAAGATCGGGCCAAATTACAAAGGCAATGTTAGAACACCTGCTTCAGGAAAACGAAGCACTGCAGTTTGCTCTAGATTCCTTCACTGGGCAAATCTCAATTCATCGGCCAGCCCACAAAATTTTTAATCAGGATGCCAAATTCACACTGAATTTGAAAGATGTTCGGAGCAGGAGGCCTTTAGAGGCCCTGACAGTTTTCACGGACGCGTCCGGAAGGTCCCACAAGTCAGTTATGACTTGGAAGGACCCTCAGACTCAGCAGTGGGAGGCAGATGTTGCCGAGGTGGAGGGATCACCTCAGGTTGCTGAGTTGGCCGCTGTTGTCAGAGCTTTTGAAAGGTTCCCCGAACCCTTCAATTTAGTAACGGACTCCGCTTATGTAGCGGGGGTGGTATCGAGGGCAGATCAGGCAATACTGCAGGAAGTGTCTAACACAGCACTGTTTGAGCTGCTTTCTAAGCTTGTTAAGCTTGTCTCCCACAGAGAGCAGCCATTTTTTGTGATGCATACGAGATCACACACCGATTTGCCAGGTTTCATAGCTGAGGGGAACAGAAGGGCTGATGCTCTTGCTGCTCCTGCAGCGATGGCCCCATTGCCAAGCATTTTTGAGCAGGCAAAGCTCAGCCATCAGCTTCACCATCAGAACGCACCTGGCCTTGTTCGCCGGTTTCACATCACCCGGGAACAGGCTAAGGCAATTGTGGCTACGTGTCCCTCCTGTAACCAGCATGCACTCCCCACCTTAAGTGCGGGAGTGAACCCCAGAGGTCTGAACAGCTGTGAGCTGTGGCAGACTGACGTGACACATATCCCCCAATTCGGCCGATCTAAATATGTGCACGTGTCAGTGGACACTTTCTCCGGTGCAGTTTTCGCTTCCGCCCACACAGGGGAGAAGACCTCGGATGCAATTAAACACCTCATCCAGGCTTTCTCCTTCATGGGCATCCCAAAAGAATTAAAAACTGATAATGGCCCAGCGTACCGTTCCAAGGAATTCTGCAGCTTCCTGCAACAATGGGGAGTGGGTCATAAAACAGGCATCCCTCATTCCCCGACAGGCCAAGCAGTGGTGGAGAGGACCCACAGGGAAATCAAAAGGGTCCTCAACCAACAACAACCAGTGTTGAAAACAGAAACACCACAGACCCGATTGGCCAGGGCTCTATTCACACTGAATTTTTTAAACAGCACCTTTGAGTTTTTAAACCCTCCGATCGTTCGTCATTTCGGAGCAAACCCTCAGCTAAACATCAAAGAGAGGCCGCCAGTCATGGTCCGGGACCCTGAAACTGGAAGGACAGAGGGACCTCATGATTTGGTCACGTGGGGTCGTGGGTACGCTTGCGTGTCCACCCCCACGGGGCCGAGATGGTTACCATCAAAATGGGTGAGGCCCTATGTCCCGAAGGTCTCAGAGGAGAAAAAGAAACTGCCACAGGTTACTCAGGCAGCTTTTAGGAGGAAAAGGAGGGAAGATTTTTCCCAGGATGGTTTCGCTTTCCTGAATGACCCCTGCTCGAATGCTAATTGTTTGTTTTAGTTCTTTTAGTTCTGACAGAGCCTGTCCAGCGCCAGTCCCCAGTGCTGAGGAAGTTCCACCTGCTCCTCAGCATCCTCCTGCTTGCCAGTCTCGCTGCACCTGTCTCCTAGATGGTTGGTGCCCCAGCCCAAAGCCACCAGGGCAATGGGGCAGGCCACAAAGCCAGCCAGAACATCCGAGACATGGTGAATGACATCAAGAGAGAGACTGGTGACTGGCTGAATGGATTGTTTGGGGACTGGGGAATTTCGGGCTGGGTGGGTTCAATTTTGAAATCAGTTTTGTTGTTTTTGTTTGTTATTCTGTTAATTTTAATTGGATTTGGTATCGTCAAAAAAATGTTAAGTAGATTAATTTCTAGCACCACACATGCCCCCTCTGTGAACCAAGTTGCTGTATCATCCGTGCCTGGATGGGAGGAAAACATGGAACTGGAGGAAAACCCAGAAGACAGGAGACACCCAGAAGAAGAACCTCAGATGGAGTGGCCCACTCAGCCAGAGTGGCTCACTGAGAGTTACCCGGACTTTGAATATCATCCTCCTCCATTCCAGCCCTCCTCCTGTTATTAAAACAAAAAAGGGGGAGATGTAGTGGTGCAGAACTGTTTTATTAGGTTTTTGTAAGAAGTTTATGTTATGGTTCATTTCACTGTATCCCCAATTTTGTATCCCTTTTGTGTCGTCTTTATAATAAGGTGTTTTGTGTCAATCATCCCACTCCTCACATGGCATGTAACATCCCTCTGCCCCCCCTCACTCTGGGGCAGCCTGTCTATCACTCCAGGGGTCCCTCCCAGATTGCGAAACCTCAGGGAGAGGGCTTCGGGTGGACAGGTAGCCTGGGGGAATTCTTTCCCTCTGGAGGTGGTTGGTCCGAGGCTTGGGGGTGGGCACACCTTGTTACCCCCTGGATCCCCTGATTTGTTGTCTTGTTGTATCCTCCCTGGAACCCCTCCCCCGCTTATAAGGGAGAGGAGGGAGATTCGAACTCTCTCCCAGCAGCTCTCTCCCAGCAGCTCTCCGAGCAGCTCTCGCTCAGCTGCTCAGCTCCCAGCCTCTGAGCTCTCGCCTCTGAGCTCGGAGCTCTCTGCTTCTCAACTCTGGAGCTAATAAACATCTTTTAACCTGCTAAGCTGAGAGCCAGCCTTTTCTCTTCTGCTGCTGTTGACTGTCTCGACATACGGGGTCCAACTGCTAAGCCGAAGCCGAAACGAACTGGAAACATCTGTATCTGTGTTGACCGAGCTAGCCAGAGGTCATCTCCCGCCCGGAGCGGGGGAAAAAACCAGATACAGTACAGCAAGTGGGTTGCTCTCTGCTTGCTTGGTTTTCATGTTACAAGCTGTAAAGTTGCACTAGCTCTGCTTTGCGAGAACAGTGCGCAGAGCTTTCGCTGTGTATGCTTCTTTTCATCGCTTTTGCACTGTGCACAGCATATGTGTGTTTTTCACCTGTTCTAGTAAGCAAACATGCTCCTGCAGCATTTCTCTGCTTCTGGAAGTGATTTCTGTGATTCTGATGCTCGGGTGTCTGTTTTCCATGTTAGCAACAAGTACAGCATGTATGCAGCATTTCTCTGCTTCTAGCAGTGATTTCTGTGATTCTGATGCTAGGGTCTCTGTTTTCCAGGTTTTCAACAAGTACAGCAAGTGGGTTGCTCTCTGCTTGCTTGGTTTTCATGTTACAAGCTGTAAAGTTGCACTAGCTCTGCTTTGCGAGAACAGTGCGCAGAGCTTTCGCTGTGTATGCTTCTTTTCATCGCTTTTGCACTGTGCACAGCATATGTGTGTTTTTCACCTGTTCTAGTAAGCAAACATGCTCCTGCAGCATTTCTCTGCTTCTGGAAGTGATTTCTGTGATTCTGATGCTCGGGTGTCTGTTTTCCATGTTAGCAACAAGTACAGCATGTATGCAGCATTTCTCTGCTTCTAGCAGTGATTTCTGTGATTCTGATGCTAGGGTCTCTGTTTTCCAGGTTTTCAACAAGTACAGCAAGTGGGTTGCTCTCTGCTTGCTTGGTTTTCATGTTACAAGCTGTAAAGTTGCACTAGCTCTGCTTTGCGAGAACAGTGCGCAGAGCTTTCGCTGTGTATGCTTCTTTTCATCGCTTTTGCACTGTGCACAGCATATGTGTGTTTTTCACCTGTTCTAGTAAGCAAACATGCTCCTGCAGCATTTCTCTGCTTCTGGAAGTGATTTCTGTGATTCTGATGCTCGGGTGTCTGTTTTCCATGTTAGCAACAAGTACAGCATGTATGCAGCATTTCTCTGCTTCTAGCAGTGATTTCTGTGATTCTGATGCTAGGGTCTCTGTTTTCCAGGTTTTCAACAAGTACAGCAAGTGGGTTGCTCTCTGCTTGCTTGGTTTTCATGTTACAAGCTGTAAAGTTGCACTAGCTCTGCTTTGCGAGAACAGTGCGCAGAGCTTTCGCTGTGTATGCTTCTTTTCATCGGTTTTGCACTGTGCACAGCATATGTGTGTTTTTCACCTGTTCTAGTAAGCAAACATGCTCCTGCAGCATTTCTCTGCTTCTGGAAGTGATTTCTGTGATTCTGATGCTCGGGTGTCTGTTTTCCATGTTAGCAACAAGTACAGCATGTATGCAGCATTTCTCTGCTTCTAGCAGTGATTTCTGTGATTCTGATGCTAGGGTCTCTGTTTTCCAGGTTTTCAACAAGTACAGCAAGTGGGTTGCTCTCTGCTTGCTTGGTTTTCATGTTACAAGCTGTAAAGTTGCACTAGCTCTGCTTTGCGAGAACAGTGCGCAGAGCTTTCGCTGTGTATGCTTCTTTTCATCGCTTTTGCACTGTGCACAGCATATGTGTGTTTTTCACCTGTTCTAGTAAGCAAACATGCTCCTGCAGCATTTCTCTGCTTCTGGAAGTGATTTCTGTGATTCTGATGCTCGGGTGTCTGTTTTCCATGTTAGCAACAAGTACAGCATGTATGCAGCATTTCTCTGCTTCTAGCAGTGATTTCTGTGATTCTGATGCTAGGGTCTCTGTTTTCCAGGTTTTCAACAAGTACAGCAAGTGGGTTGCTCTCTGCTTGCTTGGTTTTCATGTTACAAGCTGTAAAGTTGCACTAGCTCTGCTTTGCGAGAACAGTGCGCAGAGCTTTCGCTGTGTATGCTTCTTTTCATCGGTTTTGCACTGTGCACAGCATATGTGTGTTTTTCACCTGTTCTAGTAAGCAAACATGCTCCTGCAGCATTTCTCTGCTTCTGGAAGTGATTTCTGTGATTCTGATGCTCGGGTGTCTGTTTTCCATGTTAGCAACAAGTACAGCATGTATGCAGCATTTCTCTGCTTCTAGCAGTGATTTCTGTGATTCTGATGCTAGGGTCTCTGTTTTCCAGGTTTTCAACAAGTACAGCAAGTGGGTTGCTCTCTGCTTGCTTGGTTTTCATGTTACAAGCTGTAAAGTTGCACTAGCTCTGCTTTGCGAGAACAGTGCGCAGAGCTTTCGCTGTGTATGCTTCTTTTCATCGGTTTTGCACTGTGCACAGCATATGTGTGTTTTTCACCTGTTCTAGTAAGCAAACATGCTCCTGCAGCATTTCTCTGCTTCTGGAAGTGATTTCTGTGATTCTGATGCTCGGGTGTCTGTTTTCCATGTTAGCAACAAGTACAGCATGTATGCAGCATTTCTCTGCTTCTAGCAGTGATTTCTGTGATTCTGATGCTAGGGTCTCTGTTTTCCAGGTTTTCAACAAGTACAGCAAGTGGGTTGCTCTCTGCTTGCTTGGTTTTCATGTTACAAGCTGTAAAGTTGCACTAGCTCTGCTTTGCGAGAACAGTGCGCAGAGCTTTCGCTGTGTATGCTTCTTTTCATCGCTTTTGCACTGTGCACAGCATATGTGTGTTTTTCACCTGTTCTAGTAAGCAAACATGCTCCTGCAGCATTTCTCTGCTTCTGGAAGTGATTTCTGTGATTCTGATGCTCGGGTGTCTGTTTTCCATGTTAGCAACAAGTACAGCATGTATGCAGCATTTCTCTGCTTCTAGCAGTGATTTCTGTGATTCTGATGCTAGGGTCTCTGTTTTCCAGGTTTTCAACAAGTACAGCAAGTGGGTTGCTCTCTGCTTGCTTGGTTTTCATGTTACAAGCTGTAAAGTTGCACTAGCTCTGCTTTGCGAGAACAGTGCGCAGAGCTTTCGCTGTGTATGCTTCTTTTCATCGCTTTTGCACTGTGCACAGCATATGTGTGTTTTTCACCTGTTCTAGTAAGCAAACATGCTCCTGCAGCATTTCTCTGCTTCTGGAAGTGATTTCTGTGATTCTGATGCTCGGGTGTCTGTTTTCCATGTTAGCAACAAGTACAGCATGTATGCAGCATTTCTCTGCTTCTAGCAGTGATTTCTGTGATTCTGATGCTAGGGTCTCTGTTTTCCAGGTTTTCAACAAGTACAGCAAGTGGGTTGCTCTCTGCTTGCTTGGTTTTCATGTTACAAGCTGTAAAGTTGCACTAGCTCTGCTTTGCGAGAACAGTGCGCAGAGCTTTCGCTGTGTATGCTTCTTTTCATCGCTTTTGCACTGTGCACAGCATATGTGTGTTTTTCACCTGTTCTAGTAAGCAAACATGCTCCTGCAGCATTTCTCTGCTTCTGGAAGTGATTTCTGTGATTCTGATGCTCGGGTGTCTGTTTTCCATGTTAGCAACAAGTACAGCATGTATGCAGCATTTCTCTGCTTCTAGCAGTGATTTCTGTGATTCTGATGCTAGGGTCTCTGTTTTCCAGGTTTTCAACAAGTACAGCAAGTGGGTTGCTCTCTGCTTGCTTGGTTTTCATGTTACAAGCTGTAAAGTTGCACTAGCTCTGCTTTGCGAGAACAGTGCGCAGAGCTTTCGCTGTGTATGCTTCTTTTCATCGGTTTTGCACTGTGCACAGCATATGTGTGTTTTTCACCTGTTCTAGTAAGCAAACATGCTCCTGCAGCATTTCTCTGCTTCTGGAAGTGATTTCTGTGATTCTGATGCTCGGGTGTCTGTTTTCCATGTTAGCAACAAGTACAGCATGTATGCAGCATTTCTCTGCTTCTAGCAGTGATTTCTGTGATTCTGATGCTAGGGTCTCTGTTTTCCAGGTTTTCAACAAGTACAGCAAGTGGGTTGCTCTCTGCTTGCTTGGTTTTCATGTTACAAGCTGTAAAGTTGCACTAGCTCTGCTTTGCGAGAACAGTGCGCAGAGCTTTCGCTGTGTATGCTTCTTTTCATCGCTTTTGCACTGTGCACAGCATATGTGTGTTTTTCACCTGTTCTAGTAAGCAAACATGCTCCTGCAGCATTTCTCTGCTTCTGGAAGTGATTTCTGTGATTCTGATGCTCGGGTGTCTGTTTTCCATGTTAGCAACAAGTACAGCATGTATGCAGCATTTCTCTGCTTCTAGCAGTGATTTCTGTGATTCTGATGCTAGGGTCTCTGTTTTCCAGGTTTTCAACAAGTACAGCAAGTGGGTTGCTCTCTGCTTGCTTGGTTTTCATGTTACAAGCTGTAAAGTTGCACTAGCTCTGCTTTGCGAGAACAGTGCGCAGAGCTTTCGCTGTGTATGCTTCTTTTCATCGGTTTTGCACTGTGCACAGCATATGTGTGTTTTTCACCTGTTCTAGTAAGCAAACATGCTCCTGCAGCATTTCTCTGCTTCTGGAAGTGATTTCTGTGATTCTGATGCTCGGGTGTCTGTTTTCCATGTTAGCAACAAGTACAGCATGTATGCAGCATTTCTCTGCTTCTAGCAGTGATTTCTGTGATTCTGATGCTAGGGTCTCTGTTTTCCAGGTTTTCAACAAGTACAGCAAGTGGGTTGCTCTCTGCTTGCTTGGTTTTCATGTTACAAGCTGTAAAGTTGCACTAGCTCTGCTTTGCGAGAACAGTGCGCAGAGCTTTCGCTGTGTATGCTTCTTTTCATCGCTTTTGCACTGTGCACAGCATATGTGTGTTTTTCACCTGTTCTAGTAAGCAAACATGCTCCTGCAGCATTTCTCTGCTTCTGGAAGTGATTTCTGTGATTCTGATGCTCGGGTGTCTGTTTTCCATGTTAGCAACAAGTACAGCATGTATGCAGCATTTCTCTGCTTCTAGCAGTGATTTCTGTGATTCTGATGCTAGGGTCTCTGTTTTCCAGGTTTTCAACAAGTACAGCAAGTGGGTTGCTCTCTGCTTGCTTGGTTTTCATGTTACAAGCTGTAAAGTTGCACTAGCTCTGCTTTGCGAGAACAGTGCGCAGAGCTTTCGCTGTGTATGCTTCTTTTCATCGGTTTTGCACTGTGCACAGCATATGTGTGTTTTTCACCTGTTCTAGTAAGCAAACATGCTCCTGCAGCATTTCTCTGCTTCTGGAAGTGATTTCTGTGATTCTGATGCTCGGGTGTCTGTTTTCCATGTTAGCAACAAGTACAGCATGTATGCAGCATTTCTCTGCTTCTAGCAGTGATTTCTGTGATTCTGATGCTAGGGTCTCTGTTTTCCAGGTTTTCAACAAGTACAGCAAGTGGGTTGCTCTCTGCTTGCTTGGTTTTCATGTTACAAGCTGTAAAGTTGCACTAGCTCTGCTTTGCGAGAACAGTGCGCAGAGCTTTCGCTGTGTATGCTTCTTTTCATCGGTTTTGCACTGTGCACAGCATATGTGTGTTTTTCACCTGTTCTAGTAAGCAAACATGCTCCTGCAGCATTTCTCTGCTTCTGGAAGTGATTTCTGTGATTCTGATGCTCGGGTGTCTGTTTTCCATGTTAGCAACAAGTACAGCATGTATGCAGCATTTCTCTGCTTCTAGCAGTGATTTCTGTGATTCTGATGCTAGGGTCTCTGTTTTCCAGGTTTTCAACAAGTACAGCAAGTGGGTTGCTCTCTGCTTGCTTGGTTTTCATGTTACAAGCTGTAAAGTTGCACTAGCTCTGCTTTGCGAGAACAGTGCGCAGAGCTTTCGCTGTGTATGCTTCTTTTCATCGGTTTTGCACTGTGCACAGCATATGTGTGTTTTTCACCTGTTCTAGTAAGCAAACATGCTCCTGCAGCATTTCTCTGCTTCTGGAAGTGATTTCTGTGATTCTGATGCTCGGGTGTCTGTTTTCCATGTTAGCAACAAGTACAGCATGTATGCAGCATTTCTCTGCTTCTAGCAGTGATTTCTGTGATTCTGATGCTAGGGTCTCTGTTTTCCAGGTTTTCAACAAGTACAGCAAGTGGGTTGCTCTCTGCTTGCTTGGTTTTCATGTTACAAGCTGTAAAGTTGCACTAGCTCTGCTTTGCGAGAACAGTGCGCAGAGCTTTCGCTGTGTATGCTTCTTTTCATCGGTTTTGCACTGTGCACAGCATATGTGTGTTTTTCACCTGTTCTAGTAAGCAAACATGCTCCTGCAGCATTTCTCTGCTTCTGGAAGTGATTTCTGTGATTCTGATGCTCGGGTGTCTGTTTTCCATGTTAGCAACAAGTACAGCATGTATGCAGCATTTCTCTGCTTCTAGCAGTGATTTCTGTGATTCTGATGCTAGGGTCTCTGTTTTCCAGGTTTTCAACAAGTACAGCAAGTGGGTTGCTCTCTGCTTGCTTGGTTTTCATGTTACAAGCTGTAAAGTTGCACTAGCTCTGCTTTGCGAGAACAGTGCGCAGAGCTTTCGCTGTGTATGCTTCTTTTCATCGGTTTTGCACTGTGCACAGCATATGTGTGTTTTTCACCTGTTCTAGTAAGCAAACATGCTCCTGCAGCATTTCTCTGCTTCTGGAAGTGATTTCTGTGATTCTGATGCTCGGGTGTCTGTTTTCCATGTTAGCAACAAGTACAGCATGTATGCAGCATTTCTCTGCTTCTAGCAGTGATTTCTGTGATTCTGATGCTAGGGTCTCTGTTTTCCAGGTTTTCAACAAGTACAGCAAGTGGGTTGCTCTCTGCTTGCTTGGTTTTCATGTTACAAGCTGTAAAGTTGCACTAGCTCTGCTTTGCGAGAACAGTGCGCAGAGCTTTCGCTGTGTATGCTTCTTTTCATCGGTTTTGCACTGTGCACAGCATATGTGTGTTTTTCACCTGTTCTAGTAAGCAAACATGCTCCTGCAGCATTTCTCTGCTTCTGGAAGTGATTTCTGTGATTCTGATGCTCGGGTGTCTGTTTTCCATGTTAGCAACAAGTACAGCATGTATGCAGCATTTCTCTGCTTCTAGCAGTGATTTCTGTGATTCTGATGCTAGGGTCTCTGTTTTCCAGGTTTTCAACAAGTACAGCAAGTGGGTTGCTCTCTGCTTGCTTGGTTTTCATGTTACAAGCTGTAAAGTTGCACTAGCTCTGCTTTGCGAGAACAGTGCGCAGAGCTTTCGCTGTGTATGCTTCTTTTCATCGGTTTTGCACTGTGCACAGCATATGTGTGTTTTTCACCTGTTCTAGTAAGCAAACATGCTCCTGCAGCATTTCTCTGCTTCTGGAAGTGATTTCTGTGATTCTGATGCTCGGGTGTCTGTTTTCCATGTTAGCAACAAGTACAGCATGTATGCAGCATTTCTCTGCTTCTAGCAGTGATTTCTGTGATTCTGATGCTAGGGTCTCTGTTTTCCAGGTTTTCAACAAGTACAGCAAGTGGGTTGCTCTCTGCTTGCTTGGTTTTCATGTTACAAGCTGTAAAGTTGCACTAGCTCTGCTTTGCGAGAACAGTGCGCAGAGCTTTCGCTGTGTATGCTTCTTTTCATCGGTTTTGCACTGTGCACAGCATATGTGTGTTTTTCACCTGTTCTAGTAAGCAAACATGCTCCTGCAGCATTTCTCTGCTTCTGGAAGTGATTTCTGTGATTCTGATGCTCGGGTGTCTGTTTTCCATGTTAGCAACAAGTACAGCATGTATGCAGCATTTCTCTGCTTCTAGCAGTGATTTCTGTGATTCTGATGCTAGGGTCTCTGTTTTCCAGGTTTTCAACAAGTACAGCAAGTGGGTTGCTCTCTGCTTGCTTGGTTTTCATGTTACAAGCTGTAAAGTTGCACTAGCTCTGCTTTGCGAGAACAGTGCGCAGAGCTTTCGCTGTGTATGCTTCTTTTCATCGGTTTTGCACTGTGCACAGCATATGTGTGTTTTTCACCTGTTCTAGTAAGCAAACATGCTCCTGCAGCATTTCTCTGCTTCTGGAAGTGATTTCTGTGATTCTGATGCTCGGGTGTCTGTTTTCCATGTTAGCAACAAGTACAGCATGTATGCAGCATTTCTCTGCTTCTAGCAGTGATTTCTGTGATTCTGATGCTAGGGTCTCTGTTTTCCAGGTTTTCAACAAGTACAGCAAGTGGGTTGCTCTCTGCTTGCTTGGTTTTCATGTTACAAGCTGTAAAGTTGCACTAGCTCTGCTTTGCGAGAACAGTGCGCAGAGCTTTCGCTGTGTATGCTTCTTTTCATCGGTTTTGCACTGTGCACAGCATATGTGTGTTTTTCACCTGTTCTAGTAAGCAAACATGCTCCTGCAGCATTTCTCTGCTTCTGGAAGTGATTTCTGTGATTCTGATGCTCGGGTGTCTGTTTTCCATGTTAGCAACAAGTACAGCATGTATGCAGCATTTCTCTGCTTCTAGCAGTGATTTCTGTGATTCTGATGCTAGGGTCTCTGTTTTCCAGGTTTTCAACAAGTACAGCAAGTGGGTTGCTCTCTGCTTGCTTGGTTTTCATGTTACAAGCTGTAAAGTTGCACTAGCTCTGCTTTGCGAGAACAGTGCGCAGAGCTTTCGCTGTGTATGCTTCTTTTCATCGGTTTTGCACTGTGCACAGCATATGTGTGTTTTTCACCTGTTCTAGTAAGCAAACATGCTCCTGCAGCATTTCTCTGCTTCTGGAAGTGATTTCTGTGATTCTGATGCTCGGGTGTCTGTTTTCCATGTTAGCAACAAGTACAGCATGTATGCAGCATTTCTCTGCTTCTAGCAGTGATTTCTGTGATTCTGATGCTAGGGTCTCTGTTTTCCAGGTTTTCAACAAGTACAGCAAGTGGGTTGCTCTCTGCTTGCTTGGTTTTCATGTTACAAGCTGTAAAGTTGCACTAGCTCTGCTTTGCGAGAACAGTGCGCAGAGCTTTCGCTGTGTATGCTTCTTTTCATCGGTTTTGCACTGTGCACAGCATATGTGTGTTTTTCACCTGTTCTAGTAAGCAAACATGCTCCTGCAGCATTTCTCTGCTTCTGGAAGTGATTTCTGTGATTCTGATGCTCGGGTGTCTGTTTTCCATGTTAGCAACAAGTACAGCATGTATGCAGCATTTCTCTGCTTCTAGCAGTGATTTCTGTGATTCTGATGCTAGGGTCTCTGTTTTCCAGGTTTTCAACAAGTACAGCAAGTGGGTTGCTCTCTGCTTGCTTGGTTTTCATGTTACAAGCTGTAAAGTTGCACTAGCTCTGCTTTGCGAGAACAGTGCGCAGAGCTTTCGCTGTGTATGCTTCTTTTCATCGGTTTTGCACTGTGCACAGCATATGTGTGTTTTTCACCTGTTCTAGTAAGCAAACATGCTCCTGCAGCATTTC
This sequence comes from Progne subis subis, assembly GCA_022316685.1. NCBI lineage: Eukaryota > Metazoa > Chordata > Aves > Passeriformes > Hirundinidae > Progne > Progne subis. Next base: position 24,966 of record JAKJHU010002759.1, read on the forward strand.
TCTGCTTCTGGAAGTGATTTCTGTGATTCTGATGCTCGGGTGTCTGTTTTCCATGTTAGCAACAAGTACAGCATGTATGCAGCATTTCTCTGCTTCTAGCAGTGATTTCTGTGATTCTGATGCTAGGGTCTCTGTTTTCCAGGTTTTCAACAAGTACAGCAAGTGGGTTGCTCTCTGCTTGCTTGGTTTTCATGTTACAAGCTGTAAAGTTGCACTAGCTCTGCTTTGCGAGAACAGTGCGCAGAGCTTTCGCTGTGTATGCTTCTTTTCATCGGTTTTGCACTGTGCACAGCATATGTGTGTTTTTCACCTGTTCTAGTAAGCAAACATGCTCCTGCAGCATTTCTCTGCTTCTGGAAGTGATTTCTGTGATTCTGATGCTCGGGTGTCTGTTTTCCATGTTAGCAACAAGTACAGCATGTATGCAGCATTTCTCTGCTTCTAGCAGTGATTTCTGTGATTCTGATGCTAGGGTCTCTGTTTTCCAGGTTTTCAACAAGTACAGCAAGTGGGTTGCTCTCTGCTTGCTTGGTTTTCATGTTACAAGCTGTAAAGTTGCACTAGCTCTGCTTTGCGAGAACAGTGCGCAGAGCTTTCGCTGTGTATGCTTCTTTTCATCGGTTTTGCACTGTGCACAGCATATGTGTGTTTTTCACCTGTTCTAGTAAGCAAACATGCTCCTGCAGCATTTCTCTGCTTCTGGAAGTGATTTCTGTGATTCTGATGCTCGGGTGTCTGTTTTCCATGTTAGCAACAAGTACAGCATGTATGCAGCA
>JAKJHU010000276.1:0-268367 GCA_022316685.1 Progne subis subis
CCAAAAAAAGCAAACAAAGAAAAAGAATCCACTGTCAGGGTCAGAACACAACCTGACCCCTGTGGTCAGGGTGCCGGGAGCAGCCCCGATAAATCCTCCTGCAGTGATGGATGTGGTTCTGCTGGAGCAGGGATGATCCTGGAGAAGCTCCGGGGTTCCTCTGGAATCCACGGGCTGTGCTGCTGCTCCCAGTGCCAGGTGTGATCCAGCTGGGAATGCCGGGCTCCTCCCCTGGCTGCAGCACCTCCAGTGGATGGTGGAATTGTCTCAGCCTGGGTGGCCCAGGAGCAGCAGAGATCCCTGCGCCTGGTTTAACAGGAGATACCCCTGGAATTATGAGGGATAGGTCCTGGAAGGGATAAAGAACAATGATCCTGGTTTAACAGGAGATACCCCTGGAATTATGGGGGAGAGGTCCTGGAAGGGATAAAGAACGATGATCCTGGTTTAACAGGAGATACCCCTGGAATTATGGGGGAGAGGTCCTGGAGGGGATAAAGAACAATGATCCTGGTTTAACAGGAGATACCCCTGGAATTATGGGGGAGAGGTCCTGGAAGGGATAAAGAACGATGATCCTGGTTTAACAGGAGATACCCCTGGAATTATGAGGGATAGGTCCTGGAAGGGATAAAGAACAATGATCCTGGTTTAACAGGAGATACCCCTGGAATTCTGAGGGATGGGTCCTGGAAGGGACAAAGAACAATGATCCTGGTTTAACAGGAGATACCCCTGGAATTCTGAGGGATAGGTCCTGGAAGGGATAAAGAACAATGATCCTGGTTTAACAGGAGATACCCCTGGAATTCTGAGGGATGGGTCCTGGAAGGGACAAAGAACAATGATCCTGGTTTAACAGGAGATACCCCTGGAATTCTGAGGGATGGGTCCTGGAAGGGACAAAGAACAATGATCCTGGTTTAACAGGAGATACCCCTGGAGTTCTGAGGGATGGGTCCTGGAAGGGACAAAGAAAACCCCTCCCCAGCTGGCAGTAGAACACACACTGCTGGTGACATCCTGCTGGGAGTGGGAAGGATCAGGATCTCTGCAGATCCTTGTGAAAAACGAAAAGCTGACATTTTTAGAGTATTTTTTAAAGTTTAATAAGGGAATGAGGAGGGACAATGCCCAGCGCTGGGGCGTTCCTGGCTGTGGGCCGGGGAACACGCTGGTAAATTAAGGCAGTGTTATCTGTACACCGTTACTTTGCTGAGGTACAGACACAGTCATGAGCTTCGTGCATTATTTAGTATTTTGAATATTTAATATTTGGGGGAGTTTTTGGTGTTGCAGGAACTCTGTCTCTCCCCTTTTGGTTCTACACTCTGAATTGTTTGCGTGACATCCCGCAGAGCAGGTCAATGTATTTTACTGCTTCTTGTGGCTTCATCCTGTTGTTTCACACTCCCCTGGAAACGAGGAGTTAACAAGTTCTTCTCCGATCCTCCTCCGGTGCTCTGGTTTGTGTCACGGTTATCTTATCACTCAGAAAGGTCACTCAGCAGAGGTTTTATTTTTATTTTATGAAAAAAACCCCACAATTGCTTTACACTGCTCTCTCAGTTACACAGAAGTATTTTAACATTTTATGTTTTGCTGAGGCCTAGGGTACAATGCATTTATCAACCATTATTTCTATAAGCTACAAGATAAAATATTCACAGATACAATATATTCATCACTGCTGCTACACAGTGCCTAAAATGATAATTACGTTATGCTAACGAGCAGAAAAGGGGTTACAAATTGTGCTGTGTTTGAATGCTTATGATAACAACAACATGAAAAATGAACACAGGAATGTGAAAGCCAATATTATCTGCCAGGACACAACTGCACTCTGTATGGAGTTTAGAGTTGCGCACTAATGCAGCAGAGGATGTGGAAAATAGAGAAAGTGAAATTTTAAGGCACCAACAACAGTATGAGATTTGATAAATGGAAAAGGTGAAATTTTAAGGTACCACCAGCAGCACAGGATTTGATAAATGGAAAAGGTGAAATTTTAAGGTACCACCAGCAGTATGAGATTTGATAAATGGAAAAGGTGAAATTTTAAGGTACCAACAGCAGCACGGGATTTGAGAAATAGAACAGCCAGGATCTGAAGGCTCCACCCCTCCGTGTGCCCCAGGAGATCCAGATGCTGAAGAGCCAGAGGTGCGGCCGCTGGGAGGCCGAGGGCGAGCGCGAGGAGACGCTGCAGAAGCTGCAGGTAAAGGTGAAGGTGGCACCTCGGGGACCCCTCAGCTCCCAGGGCCATCCCCAGAGTGTCCTCGGAGCCACAGAGGGAATTCCAGAGGGGGGAATTCCAGAGGGGGGGAATCCCCTCCCTCTGGAGGCTGGGAGCAGCTGTCTGGGAGGGGATCCGGAGCAGCTCCAGATCCAATCCCAAGGGCTGGGGAGGATCCAGAGCCAATCCCACCGGGCTGGGGAGGATCCAGAGCCAATCCCACCACCCTGGGGAGGATCCAGAGCCAATCCCACCACCCTGGGGAGGATCCAGAGCCAATCCCACCAGGCTGGGGAGGATCCAGAGCCAATCCCACCGGGCTGGGGAGGATCCAGAGCCAATCCCACCACCCTGGGGAGGATCCAGATCCAATCCCAAGGACTGGGGAGGATCCAGAGCCAATCCCACCACCCTGGGAGGATCCAGAGCCAATCCCACCACCCTGGGGAGGATCCAGAGCCAATCCCACCACCCTGGGGAGGATCCATGTGCGGACAGCTGCAGTTCCACGCCCTCAGAGCGCAGCAGGGCCAGGTTTGGGGCTCAGGACAGGACGGCCCTGAGGGAAGGGTGGCCCTGGGGTGGCCCTGGGGCGGCCGTGCGGGGGACACGAGGGGCTGGGAGCGCCGCCGCTGTCCCCGCAGGAGCTGGAGGCGCGGAACGCGGAGCTGGAGCGGCGCCTGAGCCTGGCGGAGCAGAGCCTGGCCGAGAGCCTGGCCGAGAGGGAGAAGCTGCACGGAGAGGTGGCCAAGGCGGCCGAGATCATGGACGTGAAGATCTTCGAGCTCGGCGAGCTCAGGCAGGGCCTGGCCAAGCTGGTGGAGAGCAACTGAGCGGCGGCAGCGCCGGAGGAGCGCCGGGAGCTGGGGCAGCCCCAGCCGGGCACCGCGGGCTCCTGCGGGCCCCGGGCTGGATTCGCCACCCCACCAGCAGCTGCCTGCACAGAGCGGACACCAGAACAGGCACCCGCTGCCCAGAGAGCCCCCAGAGCAGGGCACACAGGACCTGGGCTCCTGAACCCTCTCCAGAGAACACCTGAGCTCCTGAACCCTCTCCAGGGAGATCCTGAAGTCCCCAAATCCTCTCACGGGAGCTCCTGAAACCCCAAATCTTCTCCAGGGAGCTCCTGAGCTCCTGAACTCTCTCCAGGGAGCTCCTGAACCCTCTCCAGGGAGATCCTGAAGTCCCCAAATCCTCTCACGGGATCTCCTGAACCCCTAAATCCTCTCCAGTGAGAGCATCTGAACCCCAAAAGCTTCTCCAGGGAGTTCCTGAGCCCCCAGACCCTCTCCAGGGAGCTCCTGAGCCCCCAGACCCTCCCCAGGGAGCAGCTGCCCCAGCGGGGCCAGGCTGTGCCCGTGCTGCCCTGCCACCTCCCCTGCTGCCACGCCGTGTCCCCGAGGTTTTTACATTTTCGCCGAGCAGCCTCGGTGAGGGGGAGGTTTTTTCTGTAGTTTTTTTTATTTTTAGGGAACCACTTGCCTTTTGCGAATCAGCTGCCTGTGTTCCCCCCTAGCTGGGGAGGAGTTTGGCACAGCCAGGATGAGTTTTCCTTTCCTTTTCCTTTTCCCCAGTCCTGTTTCCAGCAGGATCCGGTCACTGGGAATTCTCAGGAGCATCCCAAGGTCCCAGAGATGGGAGCTCCCCTGACCCCACTGCTCCTCCAGAGGGAAAAAACAAAACTGCGGGGTTTTAAACCTGGATGGGCCAAACGCAGCGGGGTTTAATGACTGCTGGAAACTTTGGAGCGGAGCAGAGGCTGGGGAATTTGGTGAATTTGGGAAATGGGACATCCCCTCAGGGCACGGCCACCAACGTTTCTCCTGGCCTCTGAGGGCTGCAGTTAATTGAAATTAAATGGAGCAAATCGCAGCTGCTCTTGGATGGTTTTTTGCCTTTTTTTAAAAATGATTTTATTATTTTCTCCCCTTTTATATCGGAAGCAGACCCCAGGGATGTCCTGCTCCGTCCTGCTTCTCCTCTGGCTTTGGGTTTGGGGTTCTTTTATTTTCATTTCTGTTGCATGAAGTGTTCTCACGACTGTCTAGGGCTGGAGCTGCTGCAGTAACTTTTTATTCCAGGGTATTTAAGAAGGGAAGGGAGGAATTGGGAGGTGGGGGCAAAAACTTCTGGGGGATTTGTTTCCCAGCCCCTGCCAGTGTTGGATATTTTCTCCCTCCTGGAGCTCCTTCTTTCGAAATAGAGATCAGCTCCCAGCAAGGCGTGTTTGGTTTCATCTCTATCACTGGGCTGGAAGCAGCAGGGAGGGGATTTGGGAGGGAAAAACAAGCTGGGAAAAAGTTCCTGGTGTTCTCCACCGTGGCTGAGCCGGAGCTGGGAATGGACCCTGGAATCCTGGCTCCCTGCTCTGTGGCTGCCACACCTGGCTGAGTCACCTTTCCCAAAGCAGGGAGCTGCTGCACATCCCTGCAGGACTCCCAGCCAGGGAAACACACCCAGAGCTCCCCCGGCAGCTCATGAATTCCTGGGAATTCCGTGCTGCTGCCCCCAGGACCTGCCGGCTGTCACAAAATCAGCTTTTTCTGCCAGTTCCTCCCGCAATTTGATGTCCTCAGAGGGCTCCACCCCAGCCTGCAGCAGAGAAGGGATCCTCTGAGAGGCTGGGAAGGTCTGAAAGTTGTGCAAGGAGGTCTAAAAATTACGTGGGAAGGTTTAAAAATCACGTGAGGAGGTTTAAAATCGTGCAAGGAGGTCTAAAAGTCGTACAAGGAGGTCTAAAAGTCATGCAAAGAGGTCTAAACACCATATCAGAAGGTTTAAAAATGGTGCAAGGAGGTCTGAAGTCACGTAGGAAGGTCTGTAAATCATTGCCATGAGTCACAAAATGAGGAATGTGTGCCTAATCCAAGCTGTGGCCTGGGGGAGCTGTGGGGATCTGCAGATGGTCACAAAATGGACACAGAATGGACCCCAAATGGTCACAGAATGGACCCAAAAGGGTCACAAAAGGACACAAAATGGACCCAAAATGGTCACAAAAGGACACAAAATGGTCACAAAAGGACCCAAAAGGGTCACAAAAGGACCCAAAATGGACCCAAAATGGTCACAAAAGGACACAAAATGGTCACAAAAGGACACAAAATGGTCACAAAAAGACACAAAATGGCTGCCCGGTCACGAGGTCTGACACTTTGCTAAGTTTTGCTCCATTTGCACGTTGGGGTTTAGCTGTCCCGTTCCGTCCCCAGGCCGTGAGGTCCCGTCCCTGTTCCTCCCTCCAGCCGCCCTCGTTTGTGCCTTTGGGGTGAAAGTCGTCCTTGGTGTCCGTCAGGAGCAGGATTTGTTTTGTGTGGCTGCTGTGTGCAGAGAGCTGAGAGACGCTGAGTGTGAGCTCAGAGCTGCGCCTGGGCACCGCAGAACCTGGAACACACGGGAAATAAAACTTAAAGACATCAGAACGATCTGGGAGTGGCTTTTTTGATCAGCATTTGGGAAATAAAATCGCCTTTTCTGTGTCTGAGGCCTGCCAGGCCCCATGAGGACGCCTCTGCGAGGCCTTTGCTCTGCAGCCTCCCACACGAATGAAATCCCATTTATCACCAGCCATTCCCACAAATCCGGCCTCAGCCGGGAGAAAACTTCACCTGGAGCTGTTCCAGCGGCAATTCCACCGATTCCAGCCCTTTCAGAGGGTTTTGGCCGTGCCCTCAGGGCAGCGGCACCGACGCGGCCCCACTGCGATTTCTGCAGCCCTCACCCTGATTTATTTCTTATTTTTGGTGCTTCCTGAGGGGAAATCTTGTGTTCCAAAGGTGGTGAGGATGCATTTTTGTGTCACCCGGCAGTGATTGCTGTCGGCAGCTCCATCCCAGCACCCTCCTGGCTGAGGGAGACACTCCTGGGCCTGGAGAGGCCTCAGGCTTTTGGCAGATGAGGAGTTTAATTATTCACAGCAAAGCCAGACAGAGCATTAATAAAAGGGGAGAATGATTCACAGAGGAGAGTGGGATGAGCAAAGAAAACGTCCTGGAGATTTCCCGTGTGCACAGAACACTGAGCTGAGCAGAAAATGGGGGGATCCAGCCCCAAAGCACGGCCCTGCTGCCCAGCCCAGCCCAGCCCAAAAAAATGGAAATTTTGCTGGAAATGGGGATGGGAAATGCCAAAGAAATGGAGTTTTGCTGGAAATGGGGATGGGAAATGCCAAAGAAATGGAGTTTTGCTGGAAATGGGGATGGGAAATGCCAAGGAAATGGAGTTTTGCTGGAAATGGGGATGGGATATGCCACCAGGTACAAATCCAGCCCTGCCAGCCCAGCTCTGATTCCTCTTCCTCCTCCACAAAGACAGAATTTCCCTCCCTGAAAACCCTGCTGGACTTTAATTTCCATCTCCGAGGTGCCTGCAGAGCCGAGGGGAGGAAAGGCCGGGCCGGGGGATCTGGGAGTGATTTTAAACGAGAGCTCCAAGTGGTTCCCTCCCCGAGGAGCCCCCGGTGATGCTGTGGTGTTTTCAGCCAGCCTCACGTCAGGTTATTCACCAGCCTGCCCTCGATACGCGAGTTTTGTCAGAACAGCTCCCAGATGGAGGCAGAGAAACGAGGCCCTTTTGTGTTCGCCAGCTCCCCGGGATGAGACTCGGGGCAACTCGTAATTAAATAATGCCATTAATGAAGAAAAGCGGTGACCCGACGCCGCTGAGCTCCTGCGCCGGGGCTGCGGGGATCAGCTGCTGCCCTCCTCACGGCAGAGGTTATTTTTAGTGCAGAAATGCTCGGCTTGCACTCGGCAGCGCAGGCTGACACCCCCCAAACACACGCACGCCCCTTCCCACAGAATTCCCAGGGAATTCCCCGCGAATTCAGCGCTGGAAAACGGCCCCCAAGGAAAATCCCCCAGCAGGGATCCCTCTCCCCTCAGCAATTTGTGGTTTTAAAATTTATAAAAATTATAATTTATATTTCTGATTTCTAATTGTACCTATAAATAGACCATTTGTCTCGGTGCCCAGAGCTCCCCCGCTGCCATCTGCCGGCAGAGAATGGCCATTCCTGAGGGAAAAAACCCGATTTTTGGGGGTGTCCGAAGCAGCAGAGGGAATTCGAGCACCCAAAAGGCTCAGTTCTTTCCCAAACCCCATTTTATCTCCACACACGTGCGGCTCTCCACCCTCAAACTCCCCCCAAAAAAATCCCAATGACCAGGCATTTGTGGCAATAAATATTTATTTGGGCACGGGCCCCAGACGTTGTTTTGGTGAAGCACAGAAATAAGAGTTTCAGTCAGAGAAAAGGCACTGAGGATCAAAGCTGGGACAGAGCTGGCCAAAAGCTGGGAATTTTTGCCTCCAGAGGGAAACAGAACTGGATTTTAGGATCGCTCAGCCCCTAGCCACACACAGGGGGAAGCCCCAAACCCCTCTGGATGGAACGAGGGAATGCTGGGCTCTTCTGAGCAGGAATTCCCTTGGAAATCCCGGAGAGCGGGGCCCAGCCTGCAAACCAGGAGTGAGGAGAACTCCCAGGGCTGCAGCCTGAGGCAGAAAAACGCTTGGAAAGTACAAAGGTTATTCCCAGAGCAGGATTATTCCTGAAGCAGGATTATTCCCAGAGGCCCAGGATCAGACACAACCTCCCCCTGCATTCCAGGAATTCTCCCCTCTGGGAAAACTCTGGGCTCTGGCACAGACAGAGGCTGAGCTCAGCTTTGTCCCAGGATTTATTTTTAGACTCTGGCTCAGGGGAGAATCTGTTGATCCAAACAAGTTTGAGCGGCAGCCGCAGCCCCTGGAAGGGACAGGAATTATTCCAGCAGGAATCCAGGCCTGGCCTCCGCTCCGGCAAGGAATTCTGAATGCTCCAGGAGCGATCCAGCCTGCCAGGAACGGCCCCAGCTGTGCAGGGGGGGGAAACTTCCCTGGGAGGGTGGGGAGGGGCTGGGATGGGATTCCCAGAAAATGTGGCTGTCCTGGATCCCTGGAATGTCCCAGGAAAGGTGGGATAAAAGAAATTCCAGGGAAACCTTGGATCCAATTCCAGAGCCTTAAGGAGCTCCAGGAGAGCGATTTGGGCTGAGGGATGGAATTCCAGGACACAGGGAATGGATTAAACTGGAAAAGGGGAATCTGGGTGGGATTTTGGGCAGGAATTCCTGGCTGTGAGGGCAGAGACGGAACAGGCTGGAATTCCCAGAGAAGCCCCGGGATCCCTGGAAGCGCCCAACGCCGGGCTGGAGCAGCCTGGGTGGAGCTGGATGAGGTTTGAGGTCCTTCCAACCCAAACCACCCCAGGATTTTGGGATTCTTCCCTTCTCCCCAGCGCCAGTTTCAGGTCAGGAATGTCCACATTGAAGCGCTGAATCCCAATTTTCCCAAAGCAGCAGCAATTCCAGGCCAGCCCCAGGATGTCACTGCTCCTCCTTCTCCTCCTCCTTTTCCTCCTTCCTCCTCCTCCTCTCCATCCTCTTCTGCAGTTTCCTCTTCAGCCGCAGCTGCTTCCTCCTCTCCAGGCTCTGCTGCACCTTCTCCCGACATTCCTTGTTCTTCCTCCTGATCTTGGCCAGCTCTGCTCTCCTCCTGGCCTCCAGCTCGGGGTCCTGCAGGGAGAAACGCCGGGACAATGGGGACACTGGGCACGGGGACACTGGGGATAGGGACAGTGGGGATGGGGACAGGACACTGGGGATGGGGACAGGGACGGGACACTGGGGACAGGACATCGGGGACAGTGGGGACGGGACATTGGGGACACTGGGGATGGGGACAGGGACACTGAGGACACTGGGGACAGGACCTTAGGGACACTGGGATGGGGACAGGGACACTGGGGACAGGGACGGGACATTGGGTTGGGGACACTGGGGAACTGGGGACAGGACATCGGGGACAGTGGGGACGGGACATTGGGGACACTGGGGACAGGGACACTGGGGATGGGGACAGTGGGGATGGGGACAGTGGGGACAGGACACTGGGGACAGCCCCAGGACACTGAGGACAGGACACTGGGGACAACCCCTCAGCCTTTTCCAGGTGCCCACAGCTGAGGAGGCTCCAAAGCTCAGCCCCTTCTCCATTCTCCCCAGAGCATTTCCCACATCCTAACACAGGATAATGTATTTAACATCGTGATATTTAACACATTTTGATAATATTTAATAATGTGCACGTAATGGCTAATATTTAAACATAACACCTAATGTCTTAATACAATAATATTTAATAGGACAATATTTCATTTTAAATTGAATACCGGTCAAATTTTTAATAGAATACCATTCAAATTATTAATACAATAGTATTCAAAAATTTTAATAGAATAAGTTATTTTTAATAGAATAATATTTTAAAATCTAATAGAATATTTAAATTTTACTCGAATAATATTTAAATTTTAATAGAATAATATTTATTTTTAATAGATTAATATTTAATGTTTATTTTAGGATTATTTTAAATAACCTTTCCCCACCCAGAAGAGGGAGTGAGCCCAGCAGGGAGGGAGGGACTGTCCTTCCCTTTCCCTTTCCCACATTTTACCAGCCCTGAGCAGTCCATAAAGCAGCAGCTCTCACCTTCCCTTCCAGAATCATCTGTTTCCTTTTATTGATTTCCTTCTTCTCATCAAAATCCATCCCCTCCAGCTCCTGCAGAGGGAAGAGCAGCGCAGCAGGGCTGGGCGTGGCTGCACACCCACAAACCTCAACCCTCAGCACCAAAAAACCCCCTGAGAAACGGTGAAAAAGCCCCCAAAAACCCCGGGGAGAACCCCAGAGAGAGGCTCCCCGCGCATCCGAGGGCTCCTCCCGCGGAGCTCTGCCGGGATTTCCCCGGGAACACTCACGATCTCACACTCCCTCCTGGTGACGTTCACTTGGGTCAGGATGTCCAGCACCTGCTGCTCCTCCACGGAGAACTCCTGCAGCTTCAGCTCTAAGGCAGGGCGAGACATGGAGAGAGTCACAGAACAGGGAGAAAAAAGAAAGGAAATCAATCCCTGGAATGAGGGGAGGGATTGCTCTGTGTTGTTGTTAAATGTTAGATTGGGACACGCTGAGATCCTCGACTTCCTCAGCCCCCGAGGGATTCACCCCTCCCCTCTGCCAGCACAGAACACTGCATCGTTTGGGTCTGCTTCCCAAAAAAAAATCATAGGGAATGTGAACCTGGAGAGGGGAATGGGAATGGGAACCTGGAGAGGGGAATGGGGAATGGGAACCTGGAGAGGGGAATGTGAACCTGGAGAGGGGAATGGGGAATGGGAACCTGGAGAGGAGCTGAAATCAGGGATTCAGCTGCTCCTGCTCTTTTTCAAGCTGGGGAAAAGGGGGAAAAAAAAAGGGGGGAAAAAAAGGGGGAAGGCCCACTCACTGATCTCCTCCTCGATGGCGTGCACCAGGTGGATGTCGTACTGCGTCACCAGCGTGATGGCCATGCCCCTCCGCCCTGAAACGGGACAGAGCCGGGCTTGGGGAACGCTGCGGGCAGGGAGGGATGAACCCCAGCCACCCCTGAGACACACGCTGGGGCGCTCAGAGAGATCTTTTTCCTGAAAAATTGTCCTGTGAAAAGCTCTGTCCAGTCCAACACTTATAAAAGCGTCAGGCCTCGTGACCTGGGGTCCATTTTGTGTCCATTCTGTGACCATTTTGTTAACATTTTGTGTCCATTTTGTGCCCACCTTGCGTGCAGCCCTGGCCAGGATCTTGTCCTGCCCAAGCCGTACCCTAAAGGCTTTTCATTAAATATCTGCTTCACTCTCCAGCTCTGTCCAGACTAAAACTTATAAAAGTGTGAGGCCTTGTGACCATTCTGTGTCCATTTTTTGACCATTATGGGCCCATTCTGTGTCCATTCTGTGTCCATTTTGGGACCATTCTGGGACCATTTCATGTCCATTTTTTTACCATTTGGGGCCCATTTTTTGACCATTTTTAGTCCATTTTTTGACCATTTTGGGACCATTCTGTGTCCATTTTGGGACCATCTTGGGACCATTCTGTGTCCATTTTAGGACCATTTTGTGTCCATTCTGTGTCCATTTTGGACAATTGTGGGCCCATTCTGTGCCCATTTTGGCACCATTCTGTGCCCATTTTTGCACCATTTTGAACCCATTCTGGTTCCATTTTTTGACCATTCTGGGTCCATTTTTTAACCATTTTTTTGACCATTCCGTGCCCATTCTGCCTCCACCTCCTGCGCAGCCCTGGCCAGGCTCTCGCCCTGCCCAAGCTTTGCCCTTAAAGCACTCCAACAATCCTCTCCTTCATTCTCCAGCTCAGCCCCCCAGGGCCCCGGGGTGGGAGGAGGTTTGATAACCCGGGCGCTCACCGGCGCGCGCCGTCCGCCCCACGCGGTGGATGTAGATCTTGGGCAGCCCCGGCGTGTTGTGGTTGATGACGAGCTGCACTGCAGGGATGTCCAAACCTCTGGGATTCAGGGGGAAAAAATTAAAAAAAAAATTAAAAAAAAAAAAAAAAAAAAATCATCCACCCAGTTGTGGTCAAACGGCTTAAATGGTGTAGAAATTCAACGCCCGAACGGTTTGGGGTGGGAGGGGATTTAAAATCAGTTTGGTTCCAGGCTTTGCTTTGGGTAGGGACGCTTCAGTTAAAGCAGGGGTCTCGGTTTGATTCCTGCTTTCTCCAAAAGCCACAGATTTTCATGGGTGGAGTCTTTATTGGCTGATTGGAGGATAAATTCCTCCCTCACAGAACTCAAAAATTCCCTAACTCCTCCATCACAGATTCAACAATTCCCTAATTCTTCCCTCAGAATTCAACAATTCCTTGACTCCTCTCCCACAGAACTCGACAATTTCCTAATTCTTCCCTCAAATATTCAACAATTCCTTAACAAATTCAAAAATTCCCTAACTCCTCCCTCACAGAGTTCAACAATTCCCTAACTCCTTCCTCAGGAGTTAAACCCCCAGATTTGGGGGAGTTGAGGGTCTGCTCTTGCTAAGCTCAGCCTAAGCTGGTTCTGGTGAACAAACCTGGCAGCCACATCGGTGGCGATGAGGATCTTGAAGATGCTGGACTTGAACTTGGCCAAAGCCGCAAATCTCTGCTTCTGTGGGGAGAAAACTCCAGGTGAGAGGGGTGGGACCCAGCTCGGGGAAGAAAATTCCAGATTTCCATCCCAAATCCCTGAACCTTTCCCTGAGCTCCATCCCAAATCCCTGAACCTTTCCCTGAGCTCCATCCCAAATCCCCTGAACCGTTCCCTGAGCTCCATCCCAAATCCCCTGAACCGTTCCCTGAGCTCCATCCTAAATCCCCTGAACCTTTCCCTGAGCTCCATCCCAAATCCCTGAACCTTTCCCTGAGTTCCATCCCAAATCCCCTGAACCTTTCCCTGAGCTCCATCCCAAATCCCCTGAACCATTCCCTGAGCTCCATCCTAAATCCCTGAACCTTTCCCTGAGCTCCATCCCAAATCCCTGAACCTTTCCTGGGAGCAGCCAGGATCCTTCATCCCTCACCTGCTTCATCATGGAATGCAGAGCCACGGAAGGGAAGTTGAATTTCCTCAGCATCATGTTCAGCACCTGGCAGTCCCTGGAAAAGAGGTGGGGGGGAAAAAAAAAACCCAGGAAAATCCTCAGGATGCACCGAGGGGATGGATCAGGACAGAGCTGGGACAGGAAGGGATTGTCCCACTGTCCCAGGGTGTTCCAGCACGGCCTGGGACAATTCCAGGGGTGGGAAAACTGGGACAGGGCTGAGTGCCTGGGAAAAGCGAAGGAAAAGCCATCTCACTTGCAGGTTTTGGTGAAGATGATGATGGCCCAGTCCTGGTGCAGGTCCTGGAAGCTCTGCACCAGGTGCACCAGGTAGGCGTCCTTGAGCGCCTCGGGCACCAGCAGGTACCGCTGCTCCAGCTCCTCCACCGTCCTCACCCTGCGGAAAAACAGGGAAAAACCAGGGAAATCCCGGGATTGGCGAGGCTGTAAAAGCCCCCCGGCGCCGTGGCAGGTAAGAGAATTACAGAATTGTAAACGAGTTGTAAGAGAAAGGCCTCATCAGGCCTGCTCTGCTGAAGTGCCAAAGCCAGCCTGGCACTTCTGAGGGACTTCCAAACTCCCAAGCAGAAATAATCCGGGTATAAAAACTCTTTAGCACAACAGCCTGGGTTGTTAACAGCCAACAAGTGTCCCTGGGCTGGAAAATAAATGCACCTGGAATAAGAAGGGATTTGTCCCATGGGAATCAGTAAAGAAAATACCTGAACAACCCAAGAACAGAGAGACCTGATGAATTCCCAGCCCCCTCAGGAATTCTCTATCCCCTTTCCCAGCTCCTCAGCCCCTCCACATCCTTGTCCCAACAGGCCTGGAGGCGCCTCAGCAGTGCCAGCACAGAAAAAAAGCAGGAAAAAAAAGATAAAAAACCCAGGGAAAACCCGGAGCTGGGGGCACTCACTGGGCCTCAGCCTCCCAGAAGAAGGGGCTGTTGGCAGCCAGGGCCCGCAGCTGGCTCAGCGTGGCCGTGAGGGTGGCACTGAAGAGGAGCGTCTGGCGGCGCGCGGGCAGCGCCTCCAGGATCAGCTCCAGGTCCGCGCTGAAATCCGCACAGCCCTGCTCCAGCAGGCGGTCAGCCTCGTCCAGCACCTGGGAGACGGAACGGAGCGGGACAGAACGGAACTGAATGGAACTGAACGGCTCCCCAGGCTGGGCTCCCCTTCCCCTAGCCTGGGCTCCCCTTCCCTGGGCCGTGCTCCCCTTTCCCAGGCTCTGCTCCCCGCTTCCTGTGGCTGTGTGCACCCCTTCCCTGGGCCGTGCTCCCCTTTCCCGGGCTGTGTGCTCCCCGTTGCATTCCCAGCTGCATTCCTGGGAATGCGCCTCGGGTTGCAATGCTGGATGTCACCAGCAGTGTGTGTTCTACTGCCAGCTGTTAACACCGGCTGGGGAGGGGTTTCTTCATCCCTTCTAGGACCCATCCCTCATAACTCTGGGGGATATCTGCTGTCAAACCAGCTGGGTCACTAGTCTTTATCTCTTCCAGGACCTATCCCTCATAATTCCAGGGGAATATCATCTCCTGTTAAACTAGCTGGGTCACTATTCTTTATCCCTTTCAGGACCCCTCCTCCCAGGGGATATCTGACACCAGGGAATGAGGAGTTCCCAGAGAATTCCCTTTCCCAGGGAAGGAGGGGTTCCCAGGGAATTCCTGTTCCCAGGACATTCCTGTTCCCAGGACATTCCCGTTCCCAGGGAAGGAGGGGTTCCCAGGGAATTCCTGTTCCCAGGACATTCCCGTTCCCAGGGAAGGAGGGGTTCCCAGGGAATTTGGCTTTACCAGGAATTTGATTTTCCT
Organism: Progne subis subis; assembly: GCA_022316685.1. Taxonomy (NCBI): domain Eukaryota; kingdom Metazoa; phylum Chordata; class Aves; order Passeriformes; family Hirundinidae; genus Progne; species Progne subis. The sequence goes on from JAKJHU010000276.1 coordinate 14,527, forward strand.
GAGGCTGAAAGTGCTGGAGCTGCGCAGGTGGTCAGCGAGGCGGCCGGGGGTGGCGATCACCACGTGGGGCTTGCGGGCCAGCTCCAGGGCCTGGGCCACCATGTCTGCAGGGAATGGCAGGGAAAAGCTGGGGAACGGGGCAGGGAAAAGCTCGGGAACGGGGCAGGGAAAAGCCGGGGAACGGGGCAGGGAAAAGCTCGGGAACGGGGCAGGGAACGGGGTGAAGCAGCAGCTCAGGACTCACCCAGGCCGCCCACCACCACACAATCCTTCAGGCCCAGGGGTTTTCCCAGCACTCGGAACTGCTCGGCGATCTGGTATGCCAGCTCCCTGTGGGGAGGGACCGGGAGAGGCGGCTCAGCCCTGCCCAGAGCCTCCCGGGGCCCTCCCGGAGCCTCCGCGGGGGTTCGGTACCTGGTGGGGGTCAGCACGAGGCAGAAGATGCCGTAGGGATCCTCGGAGAGCACCTGCAGCACGGGCAGCACGAAGGCCGCCGTCTTCCCGCTGCCCGTCTTGGCACAGCCCAGGCAGTCCCGGCCTGCGAGGGCAGCGGGGCCGCCTCAGCGCCGGGAAACGGGAAACGGGGGAAAACGGGGCACCGGGGGAGAGCGGCCGGGCCGGGAGGGAGGAAAGGGGAACGGGAAGGGGAAAAGGGGAAGAGGAAAAAGAGAAGGCGGAAAGGGGCACGGGAGAAGAGCGGCCGGGTCCGAGGGAGGGATGGGGACCACGAGGGGTCATTCCCGGGGATGGGACGGGGACTGTGAGTGGAATTCGGGGGGATGGGACGGGGCCCGTGAATGGAATTCCCGGGGATGGAACGGGGACCGTGAGCGGAGTTGCCGGGGACGGGACCGGCCGCACAAGCGCCCCTTCCCGGGTGCGGTGATGGCCCGCGGCGCTCACCCTGCAGCACGGGCGGGATGCAGGCGGTCTGCACGGGCGTGGGCCGCAGCAGCCCCACCTGCCTCGCCTGCTCCGCCAGCCACGGCGCCAGCCCGAGCGCCCGGAACTCCGCCATGCCGGCTCCGCTGCGCCGCGCGCCCTGATGGCGTCACAGCGGCGAGCGCCGCTGATTGGCCGGCTCTTTCTAACCCCGCCCCCGCACTGTACGGAGCGTCGCTTTGCTGACGTTACAGCTCCTCGCCTTGCTATTGGCGGTTTCCATGGAGACGGCGGCTCCCGGCGGCCCCCGCGGCGCGGGCGCTTCCGGGGACGTGTCTGAGGGCGATGGCGGCCGGGACGGGCGCGGCGGCGCCGGGGGAGGCGGACGAGCTCTTCGACCTCCGCAACAACTTCTACATCGGCGCCTACCAGGCCGCCATCAACGAGGCGCAGCGGGCCAAGGTCGGGCAGGGCTGGGCGGCGCTGCCCGCGGCCCAGCGCGGCTCTGCTGGGGCTCCCTCGGCTCAGCGGCGCGGCCCGGGCGGGATTGGGGGCTCCGGGAGGGTCCGTGTGGGGCCGGATCGGATTTGTGTGGGGTGGATTTTGGGTTGTGTGGGGCGAGTTCGGGTTTCTGTGGGGCGGGTTCGGGTATTTTTGGGCTGGGTTTGTGTTTGTGTGGGGCCGGGGTTGGGTTTGTTTTGAGCTGGGGTTTGTTTTGGGTTTGGGTTTGTTGGGCTCCTGCGGGGTTTCGGGTGCCCACAGCCCTGAGCGGTTTCTGTCTGTGCCGTCCCGCAGCCGTCCAGCCCGCAGAAGGAGCTGGAGCGAGACGTGTTCCTGTTCCGAGCCTACATCGCCCAGGTGAGGCCTGGGCTCGGGGCTTCGGGGCATTAATTACACTTTCATTGATTAATCCACCCTTCCATTGATTAATTCCATTGATTAATTCCATTATTCCATTCCGTTATTTTATTCCATGGCTTAGTATTTTCATTTTTTCATTCCGTTATTTAATGATTTCATTCTTAAATTCCATGATTTAATTTCATTATTTTATTCCACTTTTATTTTATTTTATTTTATTTTACTTTTTTAGTTCATTTTAATTTTTATTTTATTTTATTTTACTGTATTGTATTTTATTTTATTTCCTCCTTTTTTAAACCCGTTTCCATTCCCACATCCCACCTAACCCTGCCCTGTGAGGAGTCACTCGCTGTGCCCTGTCCCTGCAGATCCCTCACAGTTCTGCTCAAACTCCAGCCTCCCTTTTTTCCCTGTTTTCCTGTTTTCCTGCCTTTCCCAGAGGAAGTTTGGAGTGGTCCTGGATGAGATCAAGGCCAACGCCAGCCCCGAGCTGCAGGCAGTGAGGATGTTTGCAGAATTCCTGGCCAAGGAGAGCCAGAGGTGAGGGATGATCCAAGCCCGGTCTGGGGTCACAGTGAATCTGGGGAAGGCGGAATTCCTGAAATTCCAGGAGTTTTGGGGGTGGAGGGGATTTTAGAGATTATCCAGAGACATCTTGCCGTGTTCCAGGATGTTCCAGCCTGGCCTTGGACGCTTCCAGGGATGGAGCAGCCGCAGCTTCTCCCGTTTTCTTCCCCATCTTCTCTCATTTAATCCAATTTCCTCCCTGCTTTTCTCCCCAATCCAACCCCTCTCCCCTTCTCCCTCCCCACAGGGACTCCATCGTGGCAGAGCTGGACAAGAAGATGTCCAAGAGCGTGGACGTGGCCAACTCCACCTTCCTGCTGATGGCAGCTTCCATCTATTTCCACGACCAGAACCCCGACGCTGCCCTGAGGGCCCTGCACCAGGGGGAGAGCCTGGAATGGTGAGGGATTTCCCAGGATTGGGGAGAGGGATTCCCCAGGATTGGGGAGGGAATTCCCCAGGATTGGGGAGAGGGATTCCCCAGGATTGTGGAGGGGATTCCCCAGGAGTGGCATCGGAGCTCTCCTCCTCTCCAGGAACGGGGATCAGCCTCTGCCTGAGCTTTGGTTTCACTCTGAGGGGCTCTGAAAGCATCCAGAGGCTCCTCAGGGCTTTTTACTTTGGGGGATTTGGGGATTTTCTTGCATTTCTCTGGGATTTCTCTGGGAATTCCCTGGGGTCTGCTCCCAGGCTGGATCCCACGGGGATGGGGAATCCTCGATCAATCCCTCTGCTCTTGTCCCTGCAGCTTGGCCATGATGATCCAGATCCTGCTGAAGCTCGACAGGATCGACCTGGCCAGGTGCGACTGGGGCTTTCCCTTTATTCCCACTATTCCCTTTATTCCCTTTTCCCTTTATTCCCTCTATTCCCTTTATTCCCTTTTCCCTTTATTCTCTCTATTCCCTTTTTTCCCTTTTCCCTTTTCTTTCCCATACCTTTTCCCTTTCCCAGGCCTCTCCTGGTGAAATAAAACACAGAAAACTCGAGGGAGGAAAAAAGCCCCCAAGTTTTTGGTTTTGCCCCAACATCCCTTTTCCTTGTGATTCCCACTTTTCCCGCAGGAAGGAGCTGAAGAAAATGCAGGAGCAGGATGAGGACGCGACGCTGACCCAGCTGGCCACAGCCTGGGTGAACCTGGCCTTGGTGGGTGTCCAAAGTATTCCCAAAGTATCCCAGGCGAGGATGGGCAGCTGCTCTGCTGACCCTGGGGATGGAAATTGGGAATTACAGCTCAGGGAGTGACCTGGGGATGGAGATTGGGAATTACAGCTTGGGAATGACCCGTGGCTGTGATTCCAGCTCAGGGAATGACTCGTGGCTGTGATTCCATCTCAGGGAATGACCCGTGGCTGTGATTCCAGCTCGGGAATGACCCGTGGCTGTGGTTCCAGCTCAGGGAATGACCCGTGGCTGTGGTTCCAGCTCAGGGAATGACCCGTGGCTGTGGTTCCAGCTCAGGGAATGACCCGTGGCTGTGATTCCAGCTCGGGAATGACCCGTGGCTGTGATTCCAGCTCAGGGAATGACCCGTGGCTGTGATTCCAGCTCAGGGAATGACCCGTGGCTGTGATTCCAGCTCAGGGAATGGAATGACCCGTGGCTGTGATTCCAGCTCAGGGAATGACCCGTGGCTGTGATTCCAGCTCAGGGAATGACCCGTGGCTGTGATTCCAGCTCAGGGAATGACCCGTGGCTGTGATTCCAGCTCAGGGAATGACCCGTGGCTGTGGTTCCAGCTCAGGGAATGACCCGTGGCTGTGATTCCAGCTCAGGGAATGACCCGTGGCTGTGGTTCCAGCTCAGGGAATGACCCGTGGCTGTGATTCCAGCTCAGGGAATGACCCGTGGCTGTGGTTCCAGCTCAGGGAATGACCCGTGGCTGTGATTCCAGCTCGGGAATGACCCGTGGCTGTGATTCCAGCTCGGGAATGACCCGTGGCTGTGGTTCCAGCTCAGGGAATGACCCGTGGCTGTGATTCCAGCTCAGGCAGTGACCCGTGGCTGTGATTCCAGCTCGGGAATGACCCGTGGCTGTGATTCCAGCTCAGGGAATGACCCGTGGCTGTGATTCCAGCTCAGGGAATGACCCGTGGCTGTGGTTCCAGCTCAGGGAATGACCCGTGGCTGTGATTCCAGCTCGGGAATGACCCGTGGCTGTGGTTCCAGCTCGGGAATGACCCGTGGCTGTGATTCCAGCTCAGGGAATGACCCGTGGCTGTGATTCCAGCTCAGGAATGACCCGTGGCTGTGATTCCAGCTCAGGGAATGACCTGTGGCTGTGGTTCCAGCTCAGGGAATGTCTCTCCCGGTGTTGCAGGGCGGGGAGAAGCTGCAGGATGCATTTTACACCTTCCAGGAGCTGGCCGAGCGCTGCTGCCCCTCGCTGCTGCTGCTCAATGGCCAGGCCGCCTGCGCCATGGGCCAGGGCCGCTGGGACGAGGCCGAGGGGCTGCTGCAGGAGGCTCTGGACAAGGTACGGCTGCAGTTCCTGCTGCAGTTCCTGCTGCAGTTCCTGCTGCAGTTCCTGCTGCAATCCCACTGCAATCCCCCCTGCAATTCCCCCTGCAGCTGGGGTTTCCTGCTCCAGTCCATGGGGATGGCCAGTTACGGATCCACATGGCTGTGCCTGGGCTTCCACAGGGTTTTGGCTTGGGAGGGGTTTAAGGTTTATTTTATTTTATTTTATTTTATTTTATTTTATTTTATTGTTTTATCTTACTTTGTTTTATCTTGTTTCATTTTATTTTATCTTATTGTATTGTATTTTGTATATTATCTTGTTATGTTTTAGTTTTCTGTTTTCTATTTTATTTTTATTGTATTTCATTTTACTGCATTTTATTGTACTTTATATTTTATTTTGTTGTATTTTATTTTATTTTTCCTATTTTTTTTTTATTTTACTCTGGGTTTTAAATTTTTTTAAACCCTATTTTATTTTTTATTTCATTTCATTTCATCTTATTTCATCTCCACAACCCCAGCTGGCTCCAAGCTGGTGCAGCCACGGATTTCTCTGGGAATTCCATCCCCAGACCCGCCCTGGAATCCACTCCCTGGGGTCTGCCCCACTCTGTTCCTGCTGCCTTTTCCTGGGATAATCCCGGGTTTTTTTTGCAGGACAGCAGCCACCCTGAGACCCTGCTGAACCTGGTGGTGCTGTCCCAGCACCTGGGCAAGGCCCCGGAGGTGAGTCTGCACTGCTGCTGCTGGGGCTGTGCTGCAGCTCTGCAGCTCTGCCTCTTCCTGCAGCTCTGCCTTTTCCTGCAGCTCTGCAGCTCTGCCTTTTCCTGCAGCTCCGGGTTTTCCTGCAGCTCTGCAATTCTGCCTTTTCCTGCAGCTCTGCAGCTCTGCAGCTGTGCCTTTTCCTGCAGCTCTGCCTTTTCCTGCAGCTCTGCCTTTTCCTGCAGCTCTGCCTTTTCCTGCAGCTCTGCCTTTTCCTGCAGCTCTGCAGCTCTGCAGCTCTGCCTTTTCCTGCAGCTCTGCCTTTTCCTGCAGCTCTGCCTTTTCCTGCAGCTCTGCCTTTTCCTGCAGCTCTGCCTTTTCCTGCAGCTCTGCAGCTCTGCAGCTGTGCCTTTTCCTGCAGCTCCGGGTTTTCCTGCAGCTCTGCAGCTCTGCCTTTTCCTGCAGCTCTGCCTTTTCCTGCAGCTCCGGGTTTTCCTGCAGCTCTGCAATTCTGCCTTTTCCTGCAGCTCTGCCTTTTCCTGCAATTCTGCCTTTTCCTGTAGCTCTGCCTTTTCCTGCAGCTCCGGGTTTTCCTGCAGCTCTGCAATTCTGCCTTTTCCTGCAGCTCTGCCTTTTCCTGCAATTCTGCCTTTTCCTGCAGCTCTGCAGCTCTGCAGCTGTGCCTTTTCCTGCAGCTCTGCCTTTTCCTGCAGCTCTGCCTTTTCCTGCAGCTCTGCAGCTCTGCAGCTGTGCCTTTTCCTGCAGCTGTGCCTTTTCCTGCAGCTCAGGTTTTCCTGCAGCTCTGCAGCTGTGCCTGTCCCTGCAGGATTTGGGGATAACTGTGATCCTTTTGGGAACGGGGAGCTCACAGCTGCAGGGAAGTGCTGGGGATCGTGGGAATTTTCCTTTCCCACCCATCCTTAACCTTCCATCCCAAACATCCCATAATTCCACCTTACTGAGGAAAAAAAGCCAAAAACCCGGGCAGAAAAAAAGAAAAATTGGAATTCTAATTTCAGCTCTTCCCAATTTTGTTTTTTTAACTCAAAACCACCACTGAAAGTCGATTTTGAAGTATTTTGGTTTTTATTTCGAGCCTGTGCACGGATCCTGCTGGTTTCAGTTGGGACTGTGAGGAAATCGGGATTTTAGGTGTAAAAAAAAAAACACATTTAGGTGGGATTTGTTCCACTCTGAGATCTCAAAATTTAATTTTTTTTCGTCCCCCCAGGTCACCAATCGTTACCTGTCCCAGCTGAAAGATGCTCACAAAAATCACCCCTTCATCAAGGAGTACCAGGCCAAGGTAGGGAAGGGAAAAAACCCCAAATAATAATAGAAATAAATCAAATAAATTGAACTTTACCAAGGGGGTTCTTTACAAACAAATCCCCAGGGGGCAGCTCCGTCTCCTTCAGGGTTTTCCCAGTTTTTTGAGAATTCCAAGCCTGGAAGAAAAAACTCTTGAGATGCAGATTTTTTTTAAAATCCAGGTGGAAATTCATGATCCAAACAGGGGAAAAAAAAAACCAAAAAAAAACTGGGAGAGGGAATTTGGGGAGAGAGGAAGAGAAAAAGAGCAAATGACAAAAAAACCCGGATGGATGGGATTTGCTGCTGGAATTCCTTCAGGTCTGTTCAGCCAGAGGAGAGCTGATAAATGTGAATCGGAGGATGATTGATTGGTAATAGCTCGTTAATTATTAATTAGCGGCTAATTGGAGACGTTTCTTTTCTTGGCTGTGGTTGCAGGAGAACGACTTTGACCGCCTGGCCCTGCAATATGCACCCAGTGCCTGAGGCTGGGAGCTGGGATCCAGCTGGGAATTCCTCTGGGAGGGGAAAATCCCCTCTGGGATGGGAAAATCCCCTCTGGGACAGGGAAAATCCCCTCTGGAACAGGGAAAATCCTCACTGGAACACAGAAAATCCCCTCTGGGACAGGGAAAATCCCCTCTGGGATGGGAAAATCCCCTCTGGGATGGGAAAATCCCCTCTGGGACAGGGAAAATCCCCTCTGGGATGGGAAAATCCCCTCTGGGATGGGAAAATCTCCTCTGGGATGGGAAAATCCCCTCAAACATGGAAAATTCCCTCTGGAACACGGAAGTTCCCTCTGGAACACAGAAAATCCTCCCTGGAACACAAAAAAATCCCCTCTGGAACACAAAAAAATCCCTTCTGGAACAGGGAGAATCCCCTCAACATGGAAAATTCCCTCTGGAACACAGAAAATCCTCCCTGGAACCCAAAAAATCGCCTCTGGAACACAAAATTTCCCCCTGGAACTCAGAAAATCCCCTCTGGAACACAAAAAAAATCTGTGGAACACGGAAAATCCCCTCTGGAAGACAAGAAATTGCCACTGGAACCCAGAAATTCCCTCTGGAACATTCTGGAACCCAGAAGCTCCTCCCTGGAACACAAAAGATCCGCTCTGCAGCCCGCACCTGTGGGAACACCCAGGTTTGGGGTTGAAGCCCCACCTGAGGGCTGAACCGTGCACTTGAACCATTCCTGATAAATGGAATTCATTCCTGGATCTCTGTGCCCCGGAATTTCTGGGATTCCAGCCCTGAGGGACAGTGGGGAGGTGAAATTCCAGCGTCTCCGTGGATCAATCCCAAATTCTGCATCCTCTTCCAGCCCCTCTGACAATTCCTTTTGGGATTTAAAAAAAAAAAAAAAAAAAAAAATAGAGATCCCTGGGCTCGCTGCTGGCCGGAGGGAAAATCCTCAAATAAAAATAATACATGAAAATGATAAAAATTATAAAAAATAAAAACTATAAAAATAAAAATGATCCTTCTGTAATAGGCTCAGACTGAGTCTGACCCCTCCTGCAGGTTCCTTGTCACCAATCCCTGCCACGTCCAACCTGGAATTTTAGGAATTCTTGTGGCAGAGATCCCCATGGAATTTCCCCCAATCCCAACCTGGAGTTTTTAGGATTTCTTATGGCAGACATCTCCATGGAATTTCCCTCAATCCCTGCCAGATCAAAGCCGGATTTTTAGGAATTCTCATGGCAGAAAGTCCCCTGGAGTTTTCCCCAATCCGTGCCGTGTCACACCTGGATTTTTAGGAAATCTTGTGGTGGAAATCCCCATGGAATTTTTTCCAATCCCAACCTGGATTTTTAGGGAATCTCGCGGTGGAAATCCCCATGGAATTTTTTCCAATCCCAACCTGGATTTTTAGGGAATCTCACGGTGGAAATCCCCATGGAATTTTTTCCAACCCCAGCCCGAATTTTCAGGAATTCCCATGGCAGAACCCCCCCTGGAATCTCCCCCAGTCCCTGCCGTGCCACAGCTGGATTTTATTTTCAGGAGGCCCTGCCGTCCCCCCGGAGCCCGAATCCCGGGGCTCTCTGGAATCCCCGTGTCCCGGCTCCTGCTTTCCCCCGGCGCTGAAGGGTTCCTTTGTGCCGCTGGGCCCCGGGATCCCGGCGCTGAATGTGCCCTTTGTGCGGCCCTGAAAGGCGCCAGTGTGCCGGGAGCGGCTCCTGGGAGGGAGAAATTCCCTGGAAACCTCCGCGATCCCTCGGCGCCAAATCCGCCGCAAACCCGGGCTTCTTTGGGGTTTGCCCTCCCCCGGCTGCCTGCGGTGATGTGGCGGTGATGATGATGGTGGTGGTGATGGAGTTCAGCGAGGTCGTCTCGTCAGGGGTGACCCTCGGGAGGTTGGTTGATTTTTACAGGTGCATTTTGTTTGCCCGGGCCCATCTTCAAGGTGCATTTCATGACTCCAGGCCCATCTTAAAAGTGAATTTTCATGACTCCGGACCCATCTAAAAGTAATTTTTTAAATTCTAGATCCAGCTTAAAAGCTAATTTTATGAATCCAGACCCATCTTAGAGGTAAATTGTATTCCAGACCCAACTTAAAAATTTATTTTGTTCCAGGCCCACATTTAAGGTGAATTTCATTATTCCAGGCCTATCTTTAAGGTGAATTTCATTATTCCAGACCCATCTTTAAGGTGAATTTCATTATTCCAGGCCTATCTTTAAGGTGAATTTCATTATTCCAGACCCATCTTTAAGGTGAATTTCATTATTCCAGGCCCATCTTTAAGGTGAATTTTATTTTTCCAGACCCTTGAACTGCTGGGGGAACCTGGGACCCGCTGGAGGCTGCTGAGGAGGGAAGGGCTGCAGTTCCTCCCAGGCTTGTGCTGAGGGAGGGGAGAAAAAAATACCTGGAGGAAGAATTTTGTGTATCAAAGGGAAAAAAACCCCAAAAAACACTGGAAGGAGGAGGTTCGAGCAGGGGTTCTGAACAGGCAGCTGCATGCTCTCGAACCTGCCCAAAACGGCTCCTGAGACCCCAAAATTCACACCTGAGACCTCAAATTCACACCTGAGACCCCAAAATTCACACCTGAGACCTCAAATTCACACCTGAGACACCAAAATTCACACCTGAGACCCCAAATTCACACCTGAGACCCCAAAATTCACATCTGAGACCCCAAATTCACACCTGAGAGCTCAAAATTCACAACTGAGACCTCAAAATTCACACCTGAGACCCCAAAAATTCACATCTGAGACCCCAAATTCACACCTGAGACCTCAAAATTCACAACTGAGACCTCAAAATTCACAACTGAGACATCAAAATTCACACCTGAGACCCCAGATTCACACCTGAGACCCCAAAATTCACACCTGAGACCCCAGATTCACACTGAAATTCCCCAAACCGGCGCTGGGACCCCGAAATCCGCAGCCCCGCGCTGTCCCAGCCCCGCGCCCGCTCCGGGGGCACAGGAATCTCCCCCGCTTCCCTCACCCCCGGCGGCTTTTTCCTCTCCAGAGTCACCTCCAGCTCGTCTTTTGGGGTTTTTTCCTTTTCTTTTTTTTTGCTTTTGGTTGGTTGGTTGTGGGGTGGTGGTTTTTTTGTTTGTTTGGGGTTTTTGGGGTGTTTTTGTTTTGGTTTGGGTTTTTTTTGGTTGTGTTTTGCTTTTGGGGTGGGGTTTTTTTGTGTGTTTTGGTGATTTTTATTATTATTTTTTATTTTTATCGTTTTATTTTTATTTTTTATTTTTTCATTTTTAACTTTTTATTTTTAAAAATTATTTTATATTTATTTTTATTCTTTTTATTCTGTTTTAAATTTTATCATTTTATTATTTTTATTTTTTAATTTTTATTTTTTAATTTTTAAATATTTTTAAATTTTTATTATTTTAATTTTTATTATTTTAATTTTATTATTTTTATTATTTTATTATTTTCATTTTCATTTTCATTTTCATTTTCATTTTCATTTTCATTTTCATTTTCATTTTTTATTATTACTGGGGAGGGGGGTTTGTTGGGTTTTTTTTGTTTTGTTTTGCTTTTCAATTTCATTCCATTTCCTCCTTTCCCTTCCTCTCCCCGCCGAGGCGCTGTCCCCTCCGGGCGCCGCGGCCGAGCCCCGCGGGGCCGGGCCGTGCCAGGGGGCGGCTCCAGCCCGCTCCGCTCCGCTCCGCTCCGCTCCGCTCCGCCGCGGGGGGAGCCGGAGCCTGCGCGGGGCCGCGCCGCGCCAGCTCCGCGATGCCTCCTCCGGAGCCCGCGTACGGCGAGCTGCTGGGCCGGGCGCTGCGCAGCCTGGCCGCGGCCGCGCGGAGCTGCGGGGACTGCGGCTGGGAGCGGGCCGGGCGCGCCTGGGCGGAGAACGCGCACCTGCGCTGGGCCGAGGTGCTGCTCTGCGGGCTCTGCGCGCTGGGCTGGACCGCGCTGCGCCGCCTCTGCTCCCGCAGGATCTTCGGGGTCAGTGGGGTGCGGGGATCGGGGAGAGGGATGTGGGGGTTTTCTTTAGGAGGGTGGGGGGCTGCGCCTCGGTTCCCGGGGGAGCGGGGGAGCCGCCCCCCGCCGCCTCCCCCCGCCGCCCTGGCAGCGCCGCAGCCCCGCAGGGTTCAGCGCTTTTCCTTCCAGGTTATTCCCGGCTCGTTCCGCGCCTTCCTCTGGCGCTGCGTCCCTGAGCATGGAGCATCTCTGCTGCTCCATTTCCCCTTGGATCCATCCCTGCAGCCATCCCTGCAGCCATCCATCCATCCATCCCTCCATCCATCCATCCCTGCATCCATCCCTCCATCCATCCCTCCATCCATCCATCCCTGCATCCATCCCTGCAGCCATCCCTGCAGCCATCCCTGCAGCCATCCCTGCATCCCCGCAAGGATGAGGCGCTTTCTCCCTGGTTATTCCCAGGTTATTCCCGGGTTTTTGTGCCTTTTCCGGAGCTGCATCCAGAAGGATTTGAGCATCCCGGCAGAACCCCCCTCGCTGCTTTTCCTTTATTTCCCCACCCTTCCATCCCCACAAGGCCGAGGGATTTTTCTTCCCGGTTATTCCACATTTCCCTGTGGTTCCCTGCCTTTCCCAAGGGCTGCATCCCGAAGGATTCGAGCCCCCCGGAGCTCCTTTCCCCTCATCCCCACAAGGTCAGGGATACTTTATTCCCGCTCATCGGGAAGAACAGCAGACACATTCCTGCAGGGATTTTTTTTATTTTCAGGGGAAAATCTGACCTCCGGAGCTCGGGGCTCCATTCCCGCCCGGCCCCGCCGTGTCCCCCGCCGCTGTCACCCCCGGCCGGGGACAGCAAGGTCCCGTTTTCATTTCTGGCAGGAGAGCGGAGCTCCCTCCCCGTGCCGCGCCTCCTCTTCCTCCGAGGCGCTGCGGGCTCTGCTCGGAGCACAAAACCGGTGGAATCGGGAGGATTTTGGGGTTCAGGGCACAGCCCCGAGGTGTTTTGGTCACCTCCCGGGGCCAGGCCTCGCTCTGCGTTCCCTGCCTGAGCCGGATCCTCTGGCAGCCGCTGCTGCCCCCCTGCCCTAAAGGTTTTATTTGATTTATTGGGGTCCTGACCTTGTGCGAGGTCCAGCCTGAGCCCTCTGGGGCTGCTGATGGGGAGGAATCTGCTGGGAATTTTGTGCCAGACTGGATTTCCCTCATTCCCTCCCTGTCCGTGATGCACTGGAGGAGCTGTGGGTGAGGAATCTGCCAGGAATTTTGTGCCAGACTGGATTTTTCCCTCTTCCCCTGCCCCATCTGGCTCTGAGACAGTGCTGGATTGAGGCTGGAACGAGCTGGAGTCCGTTCCCAACTCCCCCAGAGCAAGGGCTGAGCCCTGGGAGCCCACCCGGAGCTCTGGGAGGCTTCTGGCAGCTCCTGACAGGTCCTGGCAGCTCCTGGCACCTCCTGGTAGATCCTGGCAGTCCTGGTAGATCCTGGTAGCTCCTGACAGCTCCTCGTATCTCCTGACAGCTCCTGGCAGCTCCTGGTAGCTCCTGGTAGATCCTGACAGCTCCTGGCACCTCCTGGTAGCTCCTGGTAGCTCCTGGTAGCTCCTGGTAGATCCTGGCAGCTCCTGTTAGCTCCTGGTAGCTCCTGGTAGATCCTGACAGCTCCTGGCACCTCCTGGTAGCTCCTGGTAGCTCCTGGTAGCTCCTGGCAGCTCCTGGCAGCTCCTGTTAGCTCCTGGTAGCTCCTGGTAGATCCTGACAGCTCCTGACAGCTCCTGGTAGCTCCTGGTAGATCCTGGCACCTCCTGGTAGATCCTGACAGCTCCTGGTAGCTCCTGGTAGCTCCTGGTAGCTCCTGGCAGCTCCTGGTAGATCCTGACAGCTCCTGGCAGCTCCTGGTAGCTCCTGGTAGATCCTGACAGCTCCTGGTAGCTCCTGGTAGCTCCTGGCAGCTCCTGGTAGCTCCTGGTAGATCCTGACAGCTCCTGGTAGCTCCTGGTAGCTCCTGGCAGCTCCTGGCAGCTCCTGGCACCTCCTGGTAGCTCCTGGTAGATCCTGACAGCTCCTGGTAGCTCCTTGCAGCTCCTGGCAGCTCCTGGTAGCTCCTGGTAGATCCTGACAGCTCCTGGTAGCTCCTGGCAGCTCCTGGCAGCTCCTGGCACCTCCTGGTAGATCCTGACAGCTCCTGGTAGCTCCTGGCACCTCCTGGTAGCTCCTGGTAGATCCTGACAGGTCCTGGTAGCTCCTTGCAGCTCCTGGCAGCTCCTGGCACCTCCTGGTAGATCCTGACAGCTCCTGGTAGCTCCTGGCAGCTCCTGGTAGCTCCTGACAGCTCCTGGTAGCTCCTGGTAGCTCCTGGCAGCTCCTGGTAGCTCCTGGTAGATCCTGACAGCTCCTGGTAGCTCCTGGTAGCTCCTGGCAGCTCCTGGCAGCTCCTGGCACCTCCTGGTAGCTCCTGGTAGATCCTGACAGCTCCTGGTAGCTCCTTGCAGCTCCTGGCAGCTCCTGGTAGCTCCTGGTAGATCCTGACAGCTCCTGGTAGCTCCTGGCAGCTCCTGGCAGCTCCTGGCACCTCCTGGTAGATCCTGACAGCTCCTGGTAGCTCCTGGCACCTCCTGGTAGCTCCTGGTAGATCCTGACAGGTCCTGGTAGCTCCTTGCAGCTCCTGGCAGCTCCTGGCACCTCCTGGTAGATCCTGACAGCTCCTGGTAGCTCCTGGCAGCTCCTGGTAGCTCCTGGCAGCTCCTGGTAGCTCCTGACAGCTCCTGGCAGCTCCTGGTAGCTCCTGGCACCTCCTGGTAGCTCCTGGTAGATCCTGACAGCTCCTGGTAGCTCCTTGCAGCTCCTGGCAGCTCCTGGCACCTCCTGGTAGATCCTGACAGCTCCTGGTAGCTCCTGGCAGCTCCTGGCACCTCCTGGTAGATCCTGGCACCATTCCCCAGGGAAGTGGGTCACTCCTGTAACTGCAGAAGGCCGAGGGGGGCTGAGCGCTTCCCGTGGCTCCATCTGCATGTCCTGACCCTGAGGAGATGCTGGGCAGGATTCTGGCATCAGCTTTCCCCGGCCGCAGGGAGGAACAGCTCCGGCCCCAGGGCTGGCCTGGGAAGGGCTTGGGAAGTTTCTCCTCGCTGGAATTGCTGCGGGAGAGGCTGGGAATTGTGGCTTTTCTGTAAAAAGACCCTCGAGATTCAGGAGTTTTCTTCCAACTTTGCCCTAAACCAAAACCACCCCAGCAGCAGCAGCAGCCCTGTGCCTCAGTTTCCCCACCCCGCACCAAGCTCTGGACAACATTTTCCCACCAAAATATTGATATTATTATTATTATTATTATTTTAATGTTCCCCTTGATCCCGTGTCCCTGGAGGGCCGAGGAGCAGCGGGAGAGGCTCTGAGGACGCCCGGTAGCTGACACAGCAGAGCTGTGGGAATAAAGAGCCTTTTGTTGTGGCTTTTGTCCCCTCCGGAGCTTCCAGGGTTTGTGCTGGGAGGAGGAAAAAGCAGAGCCTGCCCCCAGCTCGGTGTCCTCTGCCCCCAGACTCTGCCTGGGGTCACTTCTGGGGATATTTCCTGCTCCAAGTGACCCCCAGAGTGCCGGGCATGGGAAAATTCAATCCTGGACAACTGAGCCGGGGAAAAGTTCCCTCCCTGGGCAGGGAGGTGCTGGGCACTGGGGAGCCGCTCCCAGGAGAGGAACAAAACCCCAGGGAACAAAACCTTCAGCGGGGGACTTCTCCTCTGCTCAGCTTAATCCCAAAAACCCAGGGCTGTGCCTTGCTGGGTCAGTTTATTCCCAAAAACCCAGGGCTGTGCCTTGCTGGGTCAGTTTATTCCCAAAAACCCAGGGCTGTGCCTTGCTGGGTCAAGTTTATTCCCAAAAACCCAGGGCTGTGCCTTGCTGGGTCAGTTTATTCCCAAAAATCTGAGGCTGTGTCTTGTTGGGTCAGTTTATTCCCTAAGCCATTCTTCCAAGCCATTGTGGGATCCTTCGGGAGCCCCATTCCTGGCGTGGCCAATCCAGGGACAGAGGGGACAGACAGAGGGACAGAGGGGACGGACAGAGGGGACAGACAGAGGGGACAGACAGAGGGGACAGAGGGGACAGACAGAGGGAACAGAGAGAGGGGACAGAGGGGACAGAGTCCCTTGGGCCGCCCCCACAGCCCCGGGACGCCCTGGGCAGGGGCAGGAGGCTCTGGATGAGGCCGGGCTGGCCTCGGGAGCTGTCCTGGCTCCTCTGTGCCCCAGGAAAAGCTGCCAATCCCCAGGATGCTCGGTGCCAGCCGCTCCTTTGTGTCCCTCGGGAACGCGCTGTGCCCGCCGCCGGCCCTGGCACCGCTCCGGCCCCGGGATCCAATTCCTCCGCAACAAACCCCAACTCAACCCCCCCGGGCCCTTCCCGCTGCTCCCAAGCCCTGCTCTGGGGCTGGGGCTGGATCTGGGGATCCCTGGATGCAGATTTGGGGATCTCTGGGGCTGGGGCTGGATTTGGGGATCTCCTGTATTGGATTTAGGGGTCCCTGGAGCTGGGAGTGGATTTAGGGATCCCTGGCTGAAGATTTCAGGATCCCTGGAGCTGCTGAGTGTGGATTTAGGGATCCCTGGCTGTGGATTTCTGGACCTGGGAGTGGATTCAGGGATCCCCGGGCTGTGCTGGAGGCTGGAAAAGGGCTCCGTGAGGAGGAGGAGGAGGAGGAGGAGGAGAAGGAGGGGGAGGTTTCCCTTTAAGCAGATCCCCATGACATCACTCTCCAGCAGCCCTGGGCTCTCCCAGCCCCATCCCGGCTCCGGTTTCCCGTGGCAACAGGCATCCTGTGCCGTCACCATGGCAACGGCGGCCGGGTGATGGGAGGACATCGCCAGCCCCCTCCCCACCCCACAGGGCAGAGGTGGCTCCTTGGGGAGCCCCGGGACACCCCCGTGTCCCCCCGTGTCCCCCTGTGTCCCCTCCCTCCTGCGCCTGCTCCAGAGGCGGCTCCCACTGCTGGAGCCCCTGGAACTGGGGAAGGGCTGGGACTGGATGGTCCCTGTGGTGCCTCCAACCCCAAACCCCTGTGGGGTGAGCGGGGATTTGAGGCCGAGCTCAGATCCCAAATCCACCCTGGGATCCCCATAGATCCCTGTGGTGCCTCCAACCCCAAACCCCTGTGGGGTGAGCAGGGATTTGAGGCTCAGCATCCCAAATCCACCCTGGGTTAGGGGAAGGGTTCCCACAGATCCTTTTGGTCCCTCCATCCCAAACCTCTGTGGGCTGAGCAGGGCTTTGAGGATCCCAAATTCCCCCTGGGATAGGGGCAGGGCTGGAACTGGATGATCCCTGTGGGGTGAGCAGGGCTTTGAGGATCCCAAATCCCCCCTGGGATAGGGGCAGGGCTGGAACTGGATGATCCCTGTGGGGTGAGCAGGGCTTTGAGGATCCCAAATCCCCGTGAGCCGTCCCCGTGCCCACTCCAACAATCGGCGCTTCCCTTGCCCATGACTTTCTGTCTCTGCATTATTTATTCCCCCTCCGAGCTTCCTCCTCTTTCCTGCCGTTGGAAAAGGCCTTGGCAGCGGCTCCAGGCCTGGGAAATCCGGAGCTTTTTGGGATGGGAGCCCCTGGAAAAGGGGGCCCAGCCAGAAATGCGGGGCAGCCGCAGCCTGGGGACAGCTGGGACCTTAATTTAGGAGCAGAAAGTGCTGACCCGGGGCAGGGTCCAGTTACTCTCCACGAGTTTTGTTTTCACCTCCGGCTCATCTGGAGGTTCCGAGGGGGGATCTGGGGGTTGGCAGCGCTTTGGTTCCCCCAAACCCTTCCCTGTGCCCTGCCCTGGGCCGTGTCCCGGGGGCTCCGGAGCGCCTCTGGCGCTGTCACCGCCCTGACGGGAGGCAGGAACGGGATCTGGAACGGCTCAGCTGCCACCCAGGGGCAGGAAAAGCTCCCGGCCGGAACCCTGGGAGCACACGGGGAAAGGCAGCGCCACCTGCTCCCTTTGTTCCCAAAAAACCCGGGGCTGTGCCGTGCTGGGTCTGTTTATTCCCAAAACCCGGGGCTGTTCCGTGTTTTCCTGCGATTCCCGGGCTGTTCCGTGTTTGTTTTCCTGCGATTCCCGGGCTGTTCCGTGTTTGTTTTCCTGCGATTCCCGGGCTGTTCCGTGTTTGCTTTCCTGCGATTCCCGGGCTCTCCCTGGCAGTCCCTGTCCCCCTTGGAAGCCGGGATGAGGAATTTCGTTCGGATCAACCCCAAGCCAGAGCTGCCCGTTCCTCCGTGCACGGATTTTGGGCAGCTTTGGGGAAGTTTGGGCTCCTCTGCGGGTGGGAGGGAGCTGCAAACACCACGGGGGGAAAAATCCCGGCGGGATTCGGGCTGGAAAAGCCGCTGGGAACGCGGGGAGGGGCGGCCCAGCACTGGTGGCACTGGTGGCACTGGTGGCACTGGTGGCACCTGGTGGCGGTGCCAGCGTGTCCAGGGCTCTGCCGAGCCTTTCCCTGCCCATCCAGAGGTTTTTTTTTTTTTCCCGGGAGCAGGCGGCGCCGCCGGCTCCATCTGCCCGGGAGAACGTTGTTACGGCCTCTGCCTCCGGGGGCTTTTCCTGGGCTTTATTTTTATTGTTATTTTACGAGTTCTCGGCTCCACCCTGCCGGAGCCAGCCGTGAGCGGGATGCTCCCGGGATGGGGGAGCATCCTCTGGGCTCCACTTCCACACCTCCAACCTCCTGATTTTCCCTTTCCCCAGCCTCTGCAGCCTCTTTCCTGCTGGAAAAACGGGGATCTGAGCCTGGCTGGCACCACGGGAGCTCTGGGAATGCTGCTGCTCCCCGCCCTGGGGGTGCTCCTGTCCCCTCCCTGATGAAATTCCCGTTTTTTCCCTCGCAGCCCTTTGCGGAATGGTGCAACCTGCAGCCCAAAGATGCGGCCAAGATGCCCGAGAGTGCCTGGAAGTTGCTTTTCTACTCCCTGTCCTGGTCCTACGGCGCCTACCTGCTCTTCGGCACCGACTACCCCTTCTTCCACGACCCCCCCTCTGTCTTCTATGGTGAGGAAAACGGGAGGCAACCCCTAAATTTCCATGTTTTTATCGTGCCCTGGGTGCAGAGAGGGCGCAAAGGGGTGTCTGAGAATTTCTTTCAGTCACTCGGTGGCTGCTGGGGGGGCTGGGGAGGTAAATCGGGATTTAAATAATCAGGATTAAATAATGGGATGGGATGGGATGGGATGGGATGGGATGGGATGGGATGGGATGGGATGGGATGGGATGGGATGGGATGGGATGGGATGGGATGGGATGGGATGGGATGGGATGGGATGGGATGGGATGGGATGGGATGGGATGGGATGGGATGGGATGGGATGGGATGGGATGGGATGGGATGGGATGGGATGGGATGGGATGGGATGGGATGGGAAGGATCTTGAAGATCAGCTCATGGCCACAGGCAGGGGCAGCAAACCAGAGCCTAAAAATCACTTCAAACTCCCTGCACCAAGCCAGGGGTTTAAAACCCCCTCATTCCAGCCCCTGCTGTGGCCAGGGACACAAACCTCGATGCCAGTGTGACAAGTGTCCTTGATGCCAGTGTGACCAGTGTCCCTGTGTGACCAGTGTCCCCGTGTGACTGGTGTCCCCATGTTGGTGTGACCAATGCCAGTGTGACTGGTGTCCCCAGTGCCAGGTGTGAGCGGTGTCCTGGTGCCACAGTGCCGGTGTGAGCAGTGTCCCCGTGTCCCCCCAGACTGGAAGCAGGGCATGGAGGTGCCCAGGGACATCGCCATCGCCTACCTGCTGCAGGGCAGCTTCTACGGGCACTCGCTCTACGCCACCGCCTACATGGACACGTGGCGCAAGGACTCGGTGGTGATGCTGCTGCACCACGTGGTGGCCCTGACCCTCATCGCCTCCTCCTACGCCTTCAGGTGAGCCCCAGAGCCCGGCCAGGCCCTGGAACCCCCCGGGAATCCCATGGGGATCTCCCGTGTGAGGTCTGTGTCCCTCACCCCAATCCTGACCTTTCCTGCTGGAGTTGTGTCCCTCACCCCAATCCTGACCTTTCCTGCTGGAGTTGTGTCCCTCAAACCAATCCTGACCTTTCCTGCTGGAGTTGTGTCCCTCAAACCAATCCTGACCTTTCCTGCTGGAGTTGTGTCCCTCACCCCAATCCCCACCTTTTCCCTGATCCCAGTCCTGGGCTCGGGGTGGGTTCTCCATGCCCCAGAGCCCTCTGGACACAGCAGGTGTGGGTGCCTGGGTCACGCAGGGAATGGCAGATTGGGGTGCTGGGATCCAACATCAGCATTCCTCCATCTCTGCTCCTTGTTTTTCTCCCTTTTTTCCCGTTTCCCCCCCGCCTTTTTTCCCCCATTTTATCCCATTTTCCTCCCCCCATTTTTCCACCCTGTTTTTCCGCCCTGTTTTTCCCTGTTTTTCCCCCTTTAATCCTGTTTTCCCCTCCTTTTTTTTTTTGCCCCTATTTTTTGTCCTTTTTCCCCCTTTCCTTCCTCTTTTTTCCCTCCCACTTTTCCCCCCCTCACGTTTTTTTCCCGCCCTTTTTCCTCCGCCATTTTCCCGCCCTTTTTTCCCGCCCTTTTTCTCTCCCCTTCCCCCCCCCTTTTTCTCCCCTTTCTTCCTCCTTTTTTTCCTCCCTCTTTTTTTCTTCCCCCTTTTTTTCTTCCCCCTTTCCCCCCCCACCCTTTTCCCTGCCGTTTTTTCCCGTTTTTCCCCATTTTCCCCCTTGTTTCCCCACAGGTACCACAACGTGGGCATCCTGGTGCTGTTCCTGCACGACGTCAATGACGTGCAGCTGGAGTTCACCAAGCTCAACGTGTACTTCAAGCACCGTGGTGGGGTGTACCACCGCCTCAACGACGTCGTCTCCAACATCGGCTGCCTCACCTTCAGCGTCAGCTGGTGTGTCTGGCCCTGACCCCCGTCCTGACCCCTGTCCTGGATTTGTGTCCCTGACCCCCGTCCCGATCCTTCGCCCTGCTGGATTTGTGTCCCTGATCCCAGCCCTGATCCCCATCTTGGATCTGTGTCCCTGATCCCAATCCTGATCCTCCCTGCTGGATTTGTGTCCCTCACTCCAATCCCAATCTTCTTCCCTGCTGGATTTGTGTCCCTGATCCCAGTCCTGATCCCCATCCTGGATTTGTGTCCCTGATCCCCGTCCTGGATTTGTGTCCCTGACCCCACTCCTGATCCTTCTCCCTGCTGGATTTGTGTCCCTGACCCCAGTCCCGATCCCTGTCCTGGATTTGTGTCCCTGATCCCAGTCCTGATCCTCCCTGCTGGATCTGTGTCCCTCACCCCAATCCCAACCTTCTTCCCTGCTGGATTTGTGCCCTGGATCCCAATCCTGATCTTCCCTGCTGGATCTGCGTCCTTCACCCCAGTCCTGACTTTCTTCCCTGCTGGATCTCTGTCCCTCACCCCAATCCCAGCCTTCTTCCCTGCTGAGCTTTTGTCCCTGATCCCACCCTGACCTTGCTCCCTGCTGGGTTTGTGTCTGTGATCCCAATCCTGACTCTTCCTGGTGGGTTCAGCTCCCTGATCCCACTCCCCAATCTCTTCCCTTATGGATTTTTCTCCCTGATCCCAACCCTGACCCTCCCTGCTGAGTCTGTGTCCCTGATCCCAGCCCTCCTCCCTGCCGGATCTGTGTCCCCCATCCCAATCCCGACCTTTTCCCTGTGGGATCTGTGTCCCTCACTCCAATCCCAACCCTTCCCCTGCTGGATTTGTGTCCCTCACCCCAATCCCAGCTCTTCCCCTTCTGGATTTGTGTCCCTCACCCCGATCCTGACCTTTTCCCTGCTGGATCTGTGTCCCTCACTCCAATCCTGACCTTTTCCCTGCTGGATTTGTGTCCCTCACTCCAATCCCAGCTCTTCCCCTGCTGGATTTGTGTCCCTCACCCCAATCCCGACCTTTTCCCTGTGGGATCTGTGTCCCTCACTCCAATCCCAACCCTTCCCCTGCTGGATTTGTGTCCCTCACCCCAATCCCAGCTCTTCCCCTGCTGGATTTGTGTCCCTCACCCCAATCCCAACCCTTTCCCTGCTGGATCTGTGTCCCTCACCCCAATCCTGACCTTTTCCCTGCTGGATCTGTGTCCCCCATCCCACCCCCGACCCTCCCTGCTGGCTGTTCCCCCCGATCCCGATCCCGACCCTCCTCGGTGGATATTTTTGTCCCCCTGCTCGCACTTCCCCACCCTCCCGCCGGTTTTTGGGACCCCCCCTCCATCTCCCGGGGGATTTTGGCGCTGGGAGGGGATTTGTGCCGAGCTCCCGCAGAGCCCGGCCCCACGCTGGGCTCGGAATCCCTCTGTAGTGCGGGGCCGTCTGTCACCGCCGACACTGTGACACCGCCGGCGACACCGCCAGCGCGACAAACGACCCCGGGCAGGGGCGGGAGGAGGAGCGATCTTCCAGGCAGGAAAAGGGAGCTGGGGCTGTCCCAGGGTCCAGCTGCTCCCGGGGAGAGGAGGGAGGAAAACAAAGAGGATGGATGATGGATGAATGGATGGATGGATGGATGAGGGATGGATGGATGATGGATGGATGATGGATGGATGATGGATGATGGACAGATGGATGGATGATGGATGGATGATGGACAGATGGATGGACGGACGGATGGATGGACGGACGGATGGATGGATGAGCCACAGCCTCAGTTTTGGGGGAAGATTTTAGGTGAGGAATTTGGGTTGCACAGGCCTGGACAAAGCTCCCAAAGGTTTTCCCACCCCGCCCCGCAGCGCGGCCCTGCCTCGGCACCAAACTTTGGGAAGTGCTGCTGCCCTGCCCCGTGCCAGGAGCGGGGATTGGGGCACCGGGGGAGCTGTGCTGGCCCTGTCCCCTGCCAGGGGGACACTAAACCCTGTCCCTGTCCCTGGCAGGTTCTGGTTCCGTCTCTACTGGTTCCCCCTCAAGGTGCTCTACGCCACCTGCCACTCCAGCCTCCAGTCTGTCCCCAACATCCCCTTCTACTTCTTCTTCAACGCCCTGCTGCTCGTGCTCACCCTGATGAACATCTACTGGTTCCTGGTGCGTGCCCTGGGCTCGTGGCCACCCCACAGGGAGCTGCCCTGCCTGAACTTGGGCTTGAAAATGTCCCCTCTCCTTGGGGTCAGCCCCATCCTCGCTGCTCCTGTGGGATTGCAGGGCTGGAGGAGGTTTTGGGGATTTCAGGGGACGGGGTTTTCGGGATTTCAGGGGATGAGGTTTCGGGGGGGGGTTCCCTTTGGAATTCAGACCGTCTGCCACCCCGGGGATCCACAGGGAGGGAGTGATAACAGCAGCGGCAGTTGGAGAGAGGTGTGAACGTTTCTGGGAATGTTCCCTGCATTCCTCAGGCTTTGGGGAGGGGGGAAAGGAGGGATACCGTGGGGCAGGGCAGGGCAGGGCAGCTGCTGATTCCATCATCCCGCGGGATGAAATCAGGGAAGGCGAGTTCCGGGAATTCTGCTGCGAGTCACAAACCCCATCCCTGCCCCAGTGGGGTGGGGACAGCAGGAAAAGTTCCCCCCAGCTCTCTGAGGGTCTCTGTCCCCCCCAGTACATCGTGCTGTTCGTGGCCAAGGTGCTGCTGGGGCAGATGCAGGAGGTGAACGACTGTCCGCGAGTACGACTGTGGAGGAGAGCAGGAAAGCCGGGAAGGAGCCCGGGATCCAACTGCCCCGGGCTCTGAAGGAAAGGTGCGTGAGTGGCACACCTGGAGCACCACACCGGTGTGGGTTGGAAAACCCTGAAGTTCCACCCCTGGGACGTCTTCAAACCATCCCAGGGTCTGGCTTTGGGTACTTCCAGGGATCCAAGGGCAGCCACGGTCGCTCTGGGAATTCCAGCCCAGCCCCTCCCCACCCTCACAGCCAGGAATTCCTGCCCAAAATCCCACCCAGATTCCCCTTTCCCAGTTTGGAGCCATCCCCTGGGTCCTGGAATTCCATCCCTCATCCCAAATCCTCTCCAGCTCTCCTGGAGCCCCTTGAGGCTCTGGAAGTGGCTCCAAGGTTTCCCTGGAGCTTCTCTTTCCAGCCTGGCCTTGAATCCTCACAGGGAGGAATTCCTTCCCAATGTCCCAGCCATCCCTGCCCTCTGGCAGTGGGAGCCATTCCCTGTGTCCTGCCCCAAATCCCTCCCCAGCTCTGCAAGGGGCTCTGAGCTCTCCCTGGAGCTTTTCCCTGGATCTGTGTCCCCCTGGATCACAACTCTGGGGACAGGGAAACGAGGGAGGGAACTTTGGGGTGGGGCAGCGGGGCTGACCGGGGGCTCTGCTCTTCCCCAGGCTGCACCTCAAGAACGGCCTCGTGAAGGACAAGAGGTTGTGAGGCCAGCGGCTGCCGGGGCCCCGCGCTGGGACCCTGCACAGGACAAAGGACGGGTCCCAGGAGAGCTTCACCCCTGTCCCCTGCCACCGCCTCTGCCAGGACCATGCCCCGGCCTGGGCTGTCCCCTGTGCCCTGTGACCCGGGGCTGGGCTGTCCCCTGTGACCTGTGCCCTGTCCCCTGTGACCTGTCCCCTGTCCCCTGTGCCCTGTGCCCTGTCCCCTTTCCCCTGTCCCCTGTCCCCTCTCTCCTCTCCCCTGTGCCCTGTCCCCCGGGGCTGGGGGGTCCCCGTGGCCCCCTTGGGCCAGCACACCGGTGGCTCTGCTGGCCCAGGTAGGCTTTGGGGCTGGCTTTGTGTCCCCAGGTGTCACTCCACGCTCTCAGCCCCGCCGTGATTCCCCCCGGAGCCTCCCTCTGACCCTTCCCCAAACCCCACGGAAAAGCTCCTGCCCTGCCCTGGGAAGGGGAGCCCGAGGCCAGCCCCGCTCCAGCTGCCACCCACTGTCACCTGCAGCTCCCTCGGGCAGCTCTGCCTGGAAATCCACCTCGGGAGCTTCATCCCAGCCCTCTGCAGGAGGCCCACGAGGTTTAATTGGCTTCGAAAAGCCCCGTGTGGGTCCTGGGGTGGCTGAAAAAGGGTCCTGCAAGTCCCTGCCGGGGGAGTCCCCCCAGGACTGTCCCCTGCTGAAGGGAGAGCAGAGAATTCCTGTTCTCCAGGCTGGATTTCCAGGGAGAACAGAGAATTCCTGCTCCCTGACTTGAATTTCCAGGCAGCTCCAGCCGTGCAGGTTCCCGGGTCCCAGTCCTGGGCAGCTCTGCGGGTTTGGGTCCCTCAGACCCCGCTGTCCCCTCGCTGTCCCCTCGCTGTCCCCTCACTGTCCCATCCCTCAGGACCCACAGCTCCCTCCCCAGAGCAGCCAGGGGAGGGAGGGGGATCCAGTTAATTCCGGGTGTGGGAATTTGTGGGGTTCTCCCCGCATTTTGTCTGTTGTGTTGATTCCCCTCCAGTCTTGTTGTGTCTGAGCCTGACTTGGGGGCTGCTGGAAATGTCCCCGAGCTGTGGCAGCGCCTTGTCCCCTCCCCGTGGCTCTCGGGGTGCCGGAGGAGCAGCCCCGTGCCGGAGTTCCTTGGTTTTCAGCGGGATTTGCAGGACAGGAAGGGAGCGGACACCCCAGGATGGGCCGGAGCAGAGCTTGGGGAGATAAAACTGAATTTTCCAGTGCTGGCGTCGAGCTGGGGGGGCTCCAGCTGCTGCGGGGGGGTGACATCGATGTGGCAGCTCTGCTGTGATGGCCAGGAAGGGACCGGGGCGCCTGGGGGTGCCTGGCTGGGGCAGGGACCCGGCACCGGCTGGGGATGATGATTTGGGGATGATGATTTTTTGGGGCCGATGGTTTTTTGGCCGATGTTTTTTGGGGCCATGTGAAGCAGGGCTCCAATGGTTTGACGTGCTGGAGGCTGATGGCTTTAAGAGACAAGCGTTGGACGCCGTGATTGAGTTTAAAAAGGGATTTTTGGGGGAGGAAGAGCCAGCTCCTGGTCTGCCCGCAGCTCCGGGCAGGGCTTTCGGGAGCAGCGCTGGATTTTCCATCCTCATCCCTGAGCTGCTGAAAGGGTTAAGGGGTGCCTGGAAGGGATCCCGGGCTCTGCCCAATCCCGGGAATCCCGCGGTGCTAATTGAGCACCGAGCCCATCAAAGGCTGGAGCGAGGACTCGAGCCCGGGCCGAGCCCCTCTTTGTCCGGGCGAGCAGAGCGGCGATGTGGCTCCTCCGCAGCCTCGCCTGGGCTCTGCTGAGCCCCGTCCTGGCCGCCGAGCTCAGCCGGCAGGAGAGCTCCCTCTTAAAATCGCTGGGCCTGAGCGCCAAGCCCAGCCCCAAAAGCGGCGTCCCGGTGCCGCCCGTGCTCTGGAGGATGTTCCAGAGGAGGAAGACTCAGCCGCGGCCGCAGGAAGAGCCGGATTCCTGTAGGGTGGAGGAGTTCAATGTCCCCGGGAACATCGTCCGTGTCTTCGCTGACCAAGGTACAGCCACAGCTTTCCCTGGCATCGAGCCGGGCTCCGCTCCTCCCTCCCTCCCTTCCTCCTTTCCTTCCTTCCTTCCTCCCTCCCTTCCTCCTTTCCTTCCTTCCTTCCTTCCTCCTTTCCTTCCTTCCTTCCTTCCTTCCTTCCTTCCTTCCTTCCTTCCTTCCTTCCTTCCTTCCTTCCTTCCTTCCTTCCTTCCTTCCTTCCTTCCTTCCTTCCTTCAACACCCCGAGGTGGGGGTGACGGCTGGGCAGCTGTGCCTGGAGCCCCCTAAATCCCAGCCCTGATCCCAGCCCTGATCCCAGCCCTGATCCCAGGCTCTGGGGTGCACGGTGCTGGAGGTGAGTGGGAATGTGGGTGCAGGAATGGGATCAGCCCCAGCTCGGGCAGGGATGGGAAGCTCGGATTTGTCCCTCCTGTCCTCACTGTCCCCACGCCTCTGGCTGACCCCAGGGCACATCTGGCTGACCCCAGGGCACATCTGGCTGACCCCAGGGCACATCTGGCTGACCCTAGGGCACATCTGGCTGCTCTGAGCCGTTCTCAGCTCCCTGGGGATTGTTTGATTCAGCCACCCGCACCCGTCTCTCTCTCCTTTGCCAGGCCGCTTCCTCCCCGAGGGGCAGCCCCGGGGGCGGCTGTGTCTGCGGAAGCTCCTGTTCTTCAACCTCTCCGCGCTGGAGGAGGGCGAGCGCCTGACCATGGCCCAGCTGCAGCTGCAGTTCCGCCACAACTCCTACCAGCCGCCCGGGCCGGGGCAGGCTCTGGAGCTCCGGCTGTACCCGGTGTCCCCCCGGGGGCCGCCGCAGCCCGGCCGGAGGCCGCTGCTGGAGCGATCGTTCGTGCCGCTGCACAAATCCCTCCTCTTGGAGCTGAGCGCGGCGCTCAAGGACGGCAAAGTGCCGGGCGGGAATTTGGCCTTGGTGCTGGAGATCGCCGCCGCGGACAGCGGGATCCCGCGGAGCCCCTGCGCCGGCAGCGACGCCTTGGTGGCCACCTCGCTGCTGGCGGTGACGCTGGGGCAGCAGTGCCAGGCCCGCAGGAGGAGGAGGAGCGCCCCGAGCCCTCCGGTGAGCCCCAGCCCGCTGTGCAAACCCCGCCGGCTTTACATCAGCTTCAGCGACGTGGGCTGGGAGAACTGGATCATCGCGCCCCAGGGCTACCTGGCCAACTACTGCGGCGGGGATTGCCCCTTCCCGCTGGCGGCCGAGCTCAACAGCACCAACCACGCCGTGCTGCAGACCATGGTGCACTCGCTGGACCCGCAGGGCACCCCGCAGCCCTGCTGCGTGCCCGTCCGGCTCTCGCCCATCTCCATCCTCTACTACGACAACAGCGACAACGTGGTGCTGCGGCACTACGAGGACATGGTGGTGGACGAGTGCGGCTGCAGGTAGCGGGGGAAGGAGCGGAACGAACCCCGAACGAACCCCGGCCTGTGAAATCCCCGCCGTGCTCGGGGCGTCTCGGGGCGCCGGGGCTGCCGTGGGCAGCGGGCTTGGTTCTGGGTTGGTCGGGACGGGGTTGTGGGGTTGTGAGGTTATGGGGTTGTAGGGTTGTGGGGTTGTGAGGTTATGAGGTTATGGGGTTGTGAGGTTATGGGGTTGTAGGGTTGTGGGGTTGTGAGGTTATGGGGTTATAGGTTATGAGGTTATGGGGTTGTGAGGTTATGGGGTTGTAGGGTTGTGGGGTTGTGAGGTTATGGGGTTATAGGTTATGAGGTTATGGGGTTGTGAGGTTATGGGGTTGTGAGGTTATGGGGTTGTAGGGTTGTGGGGTTGTGAGGTTATGAGGTTATGGGGTTGTGAGGTTATGGGGTTATGGGGTTGTGAGGTTATGAGGTTATGGGGTTATAGGTTATGAGGTTATGGAGTTATGGGTTTATAAGGTTATGAGGTTATGGGTTATGGGGTTGTGGGGTTATGAGCAAGCCTGGCGCCGATTCCCTCCCGCGCAGGGGGTGGTGGCTCCGCACTGTGAACCCCGGGCCCCCCCAGGGATGCGGCTTTTTTGGGTGGGTTTTTTTCTTTTTTTTTCTTTTCTCTTTTTTTCTTTTTTTTTTTTTTTTTTTTTTTTTTTTTTGGCCGAACTCTGCAGATTTCTCAGGGTATGAATGACTTTTCTGGGTGAAACGGGCCCGGGGTTTGATCCAGCTGCAGGGACAGGGACGGGGTGACCAAATCCCCTCGCAGAGGAGGCAGAGCCGGGCAGGAGCTCAGGAGCTTCCTCCTGTGCTCTGGGAGCTCCTGGCAGGATGTGCTTGGTGACGGGGCCGTGTGGGGACAGGGCGGCCAAATGCACTGGAGGTTTTGCCTAAAAATTGGAGATTTTATCTTAAAAAAAAAAAAAAAAAAAAAAAAAAAATAGCCCTGGGAGCCGTGTGCCAAGGGCAGGATCCCGCCGGGAATGTGGGAATCCGGGGGTGCGGCGGGGTCCGCGGCACCTCCTCCCTCCCAGCCCGCTTCCAGTCAGTATTAATTTACCTCATTTGCAAATCGATGAGCCCGGGGTGTCCCGAGTGTCCCGGGGTGGCAGCCGAGCCTCAGGCAAGGGCAGAGCGCAGAGCTCTGCGCATTTTTGCTTTTTGGGGTTATTTTTGGTCGATTTGTTGGTTTCTGGGTGGCCCCAGGCTCTTCAGGAGTGGCTTGGAAGCGCAGCAGGGACCCAAATTTGGGCCATTTCCCACCCTAGACCGCTTTTCTCCATTCCCAGAGTGCTGGGCTCGGGGTTTTGCCAGGTTTGGGGCCCGGGCCCAACTCCCGAGCTGTTCCCTAAATGTGTAAAATCACCACAGCCAGGCTTCCCTGCCACCTCTGGGATTCTGGGAGAACCACAAAGGAATCCCAGTTAGACTTGAATTTTTTCTCTTTATTTTCGAACTGTGAAGGCGTAGTGCAGCTTCGGGGTTTGGTTTTTTTCGCTGTTTCCCTGTGGCGTTGTGTCTTTGAGGTCTGATGAAGTTTTCCCTCCTCCTCCCCCAGGGGAAGCACTGAGGGTTTAACCACTGCGGGTCCCTTGTGATGTTTTTTTGTTTGTTTGTTTGAACACCCAAAATGTGGAGCTGAAGACCCAGCCTGGAGCAGCTTGAGTTGGATTCACATTCCCAAATCCAGGTGTTTCCCACCCAGCCCTGCCCTATTCCAGTGTTTTAAGGGCTTAGCTCCAGCCAGCAGGAGCCATTTAATTCTCATTTCAGACGGGCAGAGGAAGAAAACCTTCAAGTATTCCTGGGTTTGTGGCCCCACAGGGGGAGCGACAGCCAGGACAGGAGTTTGTGCCCAGGGTGGTGCCAAGGCCAGGCCTAAACCCCGGCCCAGGCCCAGCTTTGAGCCCCCAGCCTGTTCCTGTGCTCCTCCCAGGCCGGAAGCTTTTCCCAAATCCCGGGGCTGGAAGAGGGAGGGGGCACTTCCCAGATTTCCCACTCCTCCCAGTTGAGTTGCTACCCCCCTCTGCTATGCACACCCCCACTTTTGTACTAGTCTTGTGTTTAAAAAAAGTAATAAACTGGAAGTTTATACAATCAGACTAAAGCTTTAATGAACGTTGCATGGTTTCCTCATTGAAACTTAGGGGCCACCTTGAATGCAAGAGCTGTTTATTCTTTTTTTTTTTTTTTTTTTATTGATGACAAACAGGTTTTAAAACAAAACTGAGACAAAAAAAAAAAAATCATTAATTAAAAAAAAAAGTTTTTAACACCGTGCTAGCACTGATGTCTGGATTTGTGAAACTCAAAAAGAGTTTGAACTGCTACAAAAGGAAAAAAGCAGCACGAAGCAGAGGCAAGCATTCCCAGCAGTGAAATCGAGGGTGAGGGCAGAGGAGGGGGCTACAATACTCATGGATAGCTTTGCACAAGAGGGCTCAGCTTAAACCTACCCGAAAATTCTACGCCACTACGCAGCCTACGAAGGAAAAAAAAATTAAAAAAGCCCTTCGGCAATGTTAATAAATAAAACAAGTCCATCTCACGAGGAAGGAAGGTGGCCTGTGTCTCCATTCTTTCACTGTTTTAGGAGTCTAAACTCTGGAGGCTTTGGATGAGAAAAGAATGGGGTTTGTGAGTTGAGTTCTTTGTGGTTTTTGCAGTTTCCCTGCACGCCCCTCCCGGGCCGGGGGTGTTTCACTCCAGGGCTGCTCTGGGGGCAAATCCAGCAGATCCAGGGCAGGGATCTCCGGGAAGGACAGGAATGAAAGGGTTTCCCCCCTCCCCGGGTACAAAAATGGGCTTTGAGCTGTTTGAAGTACATTCAGATGAGAGGGATTTGGAGTTTCCCCCCCAAAATCCCAAGGACTAGAAACTCTTGGAGCCCTTTGAGCGTTAAAGCTGAACTCCAGGCTGAGGAGCGCCCAGGTTCTGCATCAATCTCTGCTGCTGCTGGCCAGAGGGAGGTAGAGGTTATGGTTACTCTAATTCAGGATCTGCTTAAAAACACGGGGCTGGAGGAACCAATTCTCTCTCTGCGCTGTCCCTAAAAAAGGTTTTGACAGGAATGAAAAGCTCCCGGGTGCTCCCCTGTGAGTGTCAGCCATGGCTACAGGGCTGGATGGCTTCTCCTCGTGGGCTGTTCTCAGTCCTGATCCCCAGCTGGGCTGAAAAACTTTGCATTTCACAAAGCAAAGCTTTTTTCCAACCTTTTTTTTTTCCCCTCCCTGAAAACACCTCGCTGTCCCTCCGCTGCCTCCGTCACCCCAAAGCCTGGCCCGTTCTCCCCAGTTAAACCCAGCTCTCTCTGAGGCCACCACCTTCCACCACCTGCCTGCTTTGTCCGTTTGTCCATCCTGCTCTTTACTTCCCGACCAAAATAATCCCCAATTTCCACTGCTCCTCCCCGAAACCCCCGGGGACCAAAGCAGGCCTGGCTGCACCTTCCCTCCAGGGCCGAAGGGCGCAGGAACCCGTCCCCCTTCAAGCAGAAAGTTCATCTCACAGAAAGGCTGTTTGTTCACAGAGTAGAGTCCAGACAGTTGCCAATTAAAGCAGACAGAAAACACTTTGAAACCCTCCTGCTCGAGCACGCAGGCTCCTCGCACTCTAAACTGCTATCCCATGTAGGAAGAAGAGGCTGATTGCTGCAACTTGAAATCACACTGAAAAGTTCTCAAGGATGGTGCGCTCTAATTTTTGTTTGAAACTTTTTTTTTTTGTTTTTTTTTAAGGTTTTTTTTTTTTTTTTTGTAATATAAGCTTCTCAGAACAAGGATCTAAATCTCCCAGGTCCACCACTAAGAATTCAGAGACAAAACTTCTTAAAAAATTCAGTGCTCCTTTTTTGTTTGTTTGGTTTTTGTTGTTTTCTTTTTTTTTTTTTTTGAAAGAATCTCTTTAAAACCACCTCGTTCAGAATGTGGGCGACACGATGACAACAAATTTCAGAGCCAGTGTTGGACAACAAAACCTGCACCTCAGAGCTGAGCAGCAGCTGGATTTCTGCTTGGCTGGCTGTCACCCAGGCAGGGACTTTCTCTCTTTTTTATTTCCCCCCCCTCTTTCAGATACTCTGCTTCTAAAACATAAACACAGTTCCTGCTAAAATATATCTATGTATATTTTTAGTACCCCTCGCACAACGAGCCCAACTCTGAGGTGAGGGTTTTCCTCTCCCCACCCGCTCTGAAAGGTTCGTGCCCTGCTCGCAAAGAGAAGTATGGAATGAAGCGAAACCTGCTGTTTAGTTTTGTTTGTTTAAGGCCCTTCTCCGGAGCTGGGGGTGTCTGGGGGAGCAGGGACTCAGCTGAGCTCTCCTCTCGGGGTGAGTTCCTTCCCAGCGAGGCGCCAGCCAGTCCTCAGGGCTCTGTCTCCTCTCGCTCGGTCTCCTTGTCTCAGTGAGCTCCAGCAGTGGCTCTCTCGCGCTCCTTTCTCTCTTTTTCTCCTTCTCTCTCTCCTCTCCGTTGGTTGGTTTCTCTCTCCTGTTGCTCTCACACAGTGGTGCTTCAGTTTTAGCAGTGGAAAACAGGTATCCATTTTATTTTATTTTTTTTATTACCCAGAATAAAATGCTGATGAACTAAGCTCCACGCAAGCTTAGCTCTTCTTCCTCAACCTGGGGGGCAGAGGAGAGCTCGGTTAGGGGGGGCCCTGCTCCACAGGGGGGTAAAATCAGGGGAGTTTCAGGTCCAGTTCAAATCAGGGGAGTTTAATTCCAGTTTAAATCAGGGATGAGGACAACTTAAATCAGGGAGTTTAATTCCAGTTTCAGTCAGGGATGGGGACAGTTTCAATCAGGGGATTTTAATTCCAGTTTAAATCAGGGATGAGGACAACTTAAATCAGGGAGTTTAATTCCAGTTTCAGTCAGGGATGGGGACAGTTTCAATCAGGGGATTTTAATTCCAGTTTAAATCAGGGATGAGGACAATATAAATCAGGGGAGTTTAATTCCAGTTTCAATCAGGGGAATTTAATTCCAGTTTCAATCATGGATGGGGACAGTTTCAATCAGGGATGGGGACAGTTAAATCAAGGGAGTTTAATTCCAGTTTAAATCAGGGATGAGGACAATTTAAATCAGGGGAGTTTAATTCCAGTTTCAATCAGGGATGGGGACAGTTTCAGTCAGGGAGGGGACTCGGGGCTCCTTACACTCTAATACTGTGACAGTCCCGTCACTCCACCATGTTGATATGCTCGTTCCCCCTGGTAAGTTGAGTCCTGTGACAGCGCCACGTCAATCTGGGATTTAAACTCATCACCAAGGTAACTGTCCTGCAGGGGGAAAGGTGAGGGAAGCCTCAAGATCAGTGTCCAGCTCAAGTGAAAAGCAGAAGTGGGTTCATGATAACGCTGAGAGCATTTGGGGTTTTTTAAATCTGCTCTTTTTTTGGTGCAGAATTTCCCCAGTTTAAGGGGTTTTTTGAGCTGCTCATCAGCTGAACATCTCACTTTCCTGCCCCCAAGAGCAGAGGGTGTAAATGCTGCAGCTGAGTCACTGGGAGCCCTTGCAACTCCATGTCCCTCAGGAAGGAGGAGGTGCAGGCACTGCTGATCACCACACAAATCCCGGGAAAAGCTCCCCATCTGCCCCAGACGCGTGCTCACCTGGGATAATTCCGGTTGGGAGAGCCCAGGCTGACTCATCTGTGAGGGCTGGCTCATGGAGATGTAGCCCTGGGTCAGGGGGCCCTGGGAGAAGGGCTGGGACACCACGTCCTGGCTGGCCTGGCTGTTGGGGAGGTTGGACTGGCTCGTGCCAGGAATCCCAAACCGATTCTTCTGCCGCCCGCCACGGCCCGTCTTCCCCTTGGGAGCCCCACGGCCTGCAAGAGAGTTCATCCCACCCGCCAGTGAGGCCTTCCGCAGGCACAAGGCCGTTTTTTGGGATATCTGCTCCCTCCCAGAGGCCTCCCGGGCCGTTCCCCCGTTACCTGCAGCGGGGCCGTTGGCCTGGCCGAAGTAGCCCGGGGGTGGCATCGGGGGCATGACCAGGTTGAAGGGGATGGGAATGTTCATGGCAGTGACGTGGCTGGGGCCAGCACTGATCATCCCGATCTGGTCGTGGGTCTGGAAGTACATGTTGGATGGGCGGCCTGGCAAAGGGGGAAACACCAGGGTTGCAGCGGTTCTGGAAGTTTCCGGGTCAGCCCCAAAGCCCTGGAGCAGGATGGAGCAGTGGAGGGAAGGGAGGAGCTCCCAGCGCCAGGGGCAGCAGCGGCTCTGCCTCGCTGCTCAGGGCACCCTGCAAACGCCATCAGAGCTCATCCCACACGCCCAGGGCCACAGCTCCTGCTCACGGCCCCGCCTGAGGCTCCTGAACCGCTCCTCACGCTCCTGCTGCCCTCACCAGGCACGGGGCAGGATGGGATCCTGCTCACAGAGAGCAAAACCCAGGCTGAACACTGTCAGCCCTCAAATCCACCCCAAACATTTTAGTTGTTAAATTAAATCCCAAACATTTCAGCCCCAAATTCATCCTGAACATTTTCAGTCCTTAAATCCATCCCAAACATTTTCAGTTGTTAAATTAAATCCCAAACACTTCAGCCTCAAATTCATCCCGAACATTTTCAGCCCCTCAACTTCATCCCGAACATTTTCCAGCCCCTCAACTTCATCCCGAACATTTTCCAGCCCCTCAACTTCATCCCGAACATTTTCCAGCCCCTCAACTTCATCCCGAACATTTTCCAGCCCCTCAACTTCCACATTTTTCTGTAGTTTCAAGTTTAAATCTTTAACAAATTCAAGTTTTTAACAGCTTTAAAAGCTTTTAAGAAAAGTGTGTAAGAAGTGACCCCTCAGGGGTTGGTTAGGGGAAAATAAATCTCTACAAGTGAGTTTTGGGGATTTCCTTTACCTTGGCTGCTGCGGTCGTAGACGGAGCCGGGGATGATGGCCTCACGGGCATCGTACATGGCAGTGGTCATGAAACGGGCACCCTGCACACATGTGGGGAATTAGGCATCCATCCTCCTTTTTCATCCCCAAAAAACCTCACACTGCAACCTCAGCGGAAGCTATTTGGGTAAAAACCCCCAAAACTCCTCAGATCACCTCTGAGGTGAAGAAATGGATTCATTCTAGCACATAGAAGAACGAGGATTGTTATTTCAGCCACATCCTGAACACCAAAAATAGGATTTTGCAGCAGCCTGTCCCAAAGTGTGAAACATTTGATGAGTTTTTAGTCTGTTCTGATGCCCTGGTATTTCCCCTGCTCCACTCATTGTCCTGTGGCGGCTGCCAAGCTCCCCCAGCAATAATTCATGTTAAAAATCAAATATAAAACTTGCAGTTCCAGGGTTAAAAGCGAGTTTGCCCTTTCTACACAAACCAGTTTGTTAATTTCATTCACCTCAGGGTTTCCCCCTCCTAAAACCCTGCAATTAAAAAGAAATAACGAAGTTTGCTCAATCAGGGGACAGGAGCAGCTGCTTCCCCCCACCCCAGAGTCACACTGCACCAAAAATGGAAAACTTCTGGGGGACGTGAGGCAGCGTGGGCGGCTCATCCTAGCCACTAATGATTAATTAACCCATCAGGGCCTAATTGGGCGCTGTCAGCAGCCCGGGGCAGGGCAGGGCACTCACGGGGTTGATGGTGTTGACCAGCTTGCGGGGTTTGCTGAACTGCATGAGGCTCTCGCGCAGGTTGTTCAGGGGCCCCTCCACCAGCACCTTCTGCTCCTTGTAGTAATTCAGGAGGTGATTCCAGAGGGGCTGCTTGGACAGGGCTTTGGGGTTGCCCACGATGATCACCCCGTACCTGCCAAGGGCACAGGAGCCACAGTGAACCCGCAGAGGTTCAAACAGGGAGCAGGGTTCCTCCCCTGGCAGCAGAAGGGAGCTGCAGGAGGAGCTGCTGCGGTCACAGCTGTCGTTCCAGATGTGGCTCAACACCTGGAAGGAGATTGGTGCAGCCGGTTCCTCCAGCAGCACAAAGTTCTGAGTCCAGGCAAACCCAGCCCGGGCTGGTTTGGAGGCCTGGGAACACCGGGGGAGCCAAGCAGCAGTGTGCTGGATTCCATCTCAGCCTTTCTGGAGTCAAACCCATTAAAATAAAAGCAAAATGGGCAAAAAATGGCTGCTGGGAGTGATAAAGAAGCAGATGAAGGGGAGGGATGTGAGCTGAGACTGGGAAGGATGTGGTGACATCTCCAATCTGCTGGTGTCAAATGGTGACAGGGGCTGAGGTGAGCGGATAAAAAGGGCACAGAATGGTTTGGAGGGATCCTAAAGCTCCTCCAGTGCCATGGGCAGGGACACCTTCCCAGCTGCTCCACTGCCAGGGGTGGAACAGCCAGAGTTTCTCTGGGAATTCCATCCCAACCCCTCCTTCCCAAAATCCCACCCACCCCTGCCGTTCCCAGCGTGCTGCAGCTCCCTCCATGCCCAGAGTTTCACCTGGCTCTGGTCAGGGCCACGTTGAGCCTCCTGGGGTCGTTGAGGAAGCCGATTCCCTGGTGCTCGTTGGCCCTCACGCAGGACAGGATGATGAAATCCTTCTCCCTGCCCTGGAAGGCGTCCACGCTAGCAATTTCCACTTCCTGCAACACAGAAAAACGTCTCAGTGACAGAGGCAAAGGGGCTCTGCCACCAGCAGGCACTGCCAAACGCACTGGCCACGCACTGAACCCTCCAGCAGCTGAGAAAAACGTTGTTTTTGGAGCGAGGAAGGATTTGGTAATTCCTCTGGGCGCTGAGCAGCTTCCCCAGAGGGGAGCAGCGAGTCTCAGCTCCAGAGAAATGCCTTTCATGTTCAGAGCTTTATGGTTCTCCTGTTTCCCCAAAACTGTGTAAAGCAGCTCTCTGCTGAGGGCGCTGCCAAGAAGTTCCCAGTGTTCCAAAACCCTGCAGGATGAGAGGTCCAAGTGAGCTCAGAGGAACCTCAGTGAGAGGGACACATCATTCCTGGCACAGGGAAAAATATTTCCACCAAGCTTCCCTGCAGAGAAAACAGCGCTCAGGCCCTGGATCTTGCAAAACAAGACCTGTAAAACACACGGCTGTCCTGTTTGTAACAGCTCCTTTTTCTGTTTGGAGGAGTCCACTGGTGGCAGGATGTGCTTCCAGGCCAATAAACTGTGTGGATTTATATAAAGCAGGATTTATTTGCTTGGTTTCCTGCACATCCGTTGGCATGGAGGGCTGATGAAGGCACAAGGTTTTCCACAATGACCTCTCCCTCCTCTGCCTCAGAGGATTTGCTGGAGCCTCTTTCCACACAGATTTTAGCAGCGTTTCCTCCTTTCCCTGCTTCCCAATGGTAACTCCTAACTCTTCTCGATTTGAACCAAAATCAACTCAAAAATTCAAAAAACCCCCAAGATATTAAACAAAACCAACTCAAAAATTAAAAAACCCCCCCATGGATATTAACCAAAACCAATTTAAAAATCCAAAAAACCCCCATCAATATTAACCAAAACCAACTCAAAAATCCAAAATAACCCAATCAATATTAACCAAAACCAACTCAAAAATCCAGAAAAACCCCATCGATACTAAGCAAAACCAATTTAAAAAAACCTCATCGTTATTAACCAAAACCAACTCAAAAATCCAAAAGAACCCCATGGATACTAACCAAAACCAACTCAAAAATCCAAAATAACCCCCATCAACATTAACCAAAACCAACTCAAAAATCCAAAATAACCCCCATGGATATTAACCAAAACCAACTCAAAAATCCAAAATAACCCCCATCAACATTAACCAAAACCAACTCAAAAATCCAAAATAACCCCCATCAACATTAACCAAAACCAACTCAAAAATCCAAAATAACCCCCATCAACATTAACCAAAACCAACTCAAAAATCCAAAAGAACCCCATGGATATTAACCAAAACCAACTCAAAAATCCAAAATAACCCCCATCAACATTAACCAAAACTAACTCAAAAATCCGAAAGAATCCAATCAGTATTAACCAAAACCAGCTCAAAACTCCAAACACCCACCCAGGCAGACCCAGCCCGACGAGGGAATGAACGCAATCAAATCAAGGAGCCCGCCGAGGGTGTGCCAGGGTGTGAGCTGAGGGTACCTGGTAGAGCTTGGTGTGCAGGGAGCCGCTGAACTGCATGTACTGCACCAGGTAGGAGCGCTGCCCCTCGTAGGGCGTGATGATGCCGATCTGGTCGGGCTTGGCGCCGGCCTTGAGCAGCTTGGTGGTAATCTTCTCCACGTTGGCAGCTTCGGTCCTGGAGAGGCACACTGGGTCAGCCAGGAGGGGCAGAGCAGCAGGGCTCGGATTCTACAGGCTGCTGGGGTTTGAAAGCCTCCCAACGCGAGGGTGCTTCGGTGCACAGATTAATTCTGCTCCAGTATTAATTGATTTCGGCTCCAGCTCCTCACTCAGGAGGAATTCGGGCCAAAACCAACATCTCAAAGGCCTCAGGAGGAGACAAATTTTACCTCCAGCTTCTCAATTTGCACAACAAACAGCAAAACCTCCTCAGTTTTCCAACTGGAATTTCTTGCTGGAGGTTAAAGGCACACGTGGAACTTTTCTAATCAACATCATTCCGAACATCCCCCAGATGCTTGGGTTGCTTTATCTTAAAGCTTTAAATATGGAATGTTTTGAATGTCAATGCCCCCTATCAGCCAAGCACTGTGCTGTTTGTCTGTGCCCCATCTGCTTCGCTCTATCCAGTCTTGCACATGTTGTTCAGGAAACAGACTGAAATTAAAAATATCTCAGCTGATATCCTTTTCCACAGGTTGGGCTGGTTTCCCTGCCAGGCACATGAACAATCATGACCCAAGGGGAGAAAATTTTAAGTTTATTGGTTGAAAAAGAAGGTGGAATGTACAGAAAAAAGATATGGGGGGAAAAAAAAGTTAATTTCCATCCCCTTTGGACTAAATCTGAGATTTAGGATTCTGCTTGAGGAGTTATTGGAATTCAAAATTTGACTCGATCAGCATTTCTTGCTGGCCCAAATTCATCCACATCAGGCATTTTATCATCCCTTGCTCCTTTCTACACCCAGTGAGGGAAGAACTCCCCCACACAGCAATCCCAGCTCTGAGCTGCTCCCACCTGCTGCCTTTCTCTCCTGCTTTGCTATAAAAGAAGCTCAAGGAAAAACCACCTCTGAAATCAGCCCCTGACGGAAGCTTTGGTTAAAGCAGCAAAGTTGGATTTATTCCTTGAGGAATCCCCAGCCCTGCCAGGTTTCATCAGTTCTGCTCACCTGTTCAGGTAAGAGGTGCCTGAGCTGGCAATCTCCTCCTGGCCCTGGGTCACGTAGAAGAACATGGGTTTGTCAGGCTGGGGCCACTGGAAATCAAAGCCTTTCTTCACCCTGTCAGCTGAGGAGCAAAGCAACCGAGCACAACACATCAGCAATTTCCATATCAAAGAGCCTCGGAGAGAAGCGTGATGCAGATTTTTTATTAAAAATCCAAACCCAGATGAGAGAACGCCTGCTTTGATCCCTGCTGAAGATCTGCAGCTCTCCCCCAAAGGCTCAGAAACCTTTAGTGTCACTCTCTTCTCAGATGATCATTTTAATATAAAATCTTACTCACTCTCCAAGTTGTTCCAAGACCTTCCAGGCCACGGACACAGAAATGAACAGGAGTGACCCCAAAAGGAAGGGGAGTGACCCCAAATGGAACAGGGGTGACCCCAAAAGGAACGGGAGCGGCCCCCAAAAGGAAGGGGAGTGACCCCAAAAGGAACGGGAGCAGCCCCCAAAAGGAACAGGGCTAACCAAAGTTCACAGCACTGACCCAACTGAAGTCAGTCACGTTTATGTTACAGAAAAGGAACAATTTCGTGTCTCCAGAGGGAAGGGCGCTGCCCAGAGCCCCCAAAGCCCACGCTGAGGGAACGCCAGCGCTGCCCCCGTGCCCAGGCGTGCAGCAGCCCCTCACCTGCCGTGACGCCGTTCTGCAGGGAGCCCTCGTAGAAGATGTTGGAGGGGAAGGCGCTGAGGGCGGGGTGCATGCGGTACTGCACCTGCAGGCGGATGGGCCGGATGCCCAGCACCACCAGCCGCTCGAACAGCGACTGCGACAGCCCGGCCTTGGCCGCCTTCTTGCACATCACCACGGGCCCCAGCTGGCAGTGGTCACCCACCAGGATCAGCTGCGGGAAGAGTTGGGGACAGATGGCTTTGGTGGCTGCACCTGGTTCAGAGTTATGGAAATACCCAGAACGGTGGTTTGGGGTCGGGGGGATCTTCAGTGGCAGCCAGTGCCAGCCCTGGGACACTTCAAATCATCCCGGGTGGCTCCAGCCCGGCCTTGGGCACACCCAGGGAAGCTGCTCTGGGAATTCCACCACCCTCACAGCCAGGAATTCCTGCCCAAAATCCCACCCAGATTCCCCTTTCCCAGTTTGGAGCCATCCCCTGGGTCCTGGAATTCCATCCCTCATCCCAAATCCTCTCCAGCTCTCCTGGAGCCCCTTGAGGCTCTGGAAGTGGCTCCAGGGTTTCCCTGGAGCTTCTCTTTCCAGCCTGGCCTTGAATCCTCACAGGGAGGAATTCCTTCCCAATGTCCCAGCCATCCCTGCCCTCTGGCAGTGGGAGCCATTCCCTGTGTCCTGCCCCAAATCCCTCCCCAGCTCTGCAAGGGGCTCTGAGCTCTCCCTCGAGTTTCTCCTCTCCAGCCTGGCCCTGGACACTCCCAGGGATGGATCAGCCACAGCTTCTCTGGGAATTCCATCCCAGCCCCTCCCCTCCCCGACAGGCAACGATTTCCCCTAAATATAAAATCCAAACCCACTCTCTGTCAGTTTAAACTATTCCCTGACATATTAGGAATTAATTAGTTGAACTTGTGATAAACTTCAGCTCTCCCCAAAGGCTCAGAAACCTTTAGTGTCACGCTCTTCTCAGATGATCATTTTAACATAAAATCTTATTCACTCTCCAGATTGTTCCAACACCTTCCAGGCCATGGACACAGAAAGGAGCGGGAGTGGCCCCAAATGGAACAGGGGTGGCCCCAAAAGGAACGGGGCCGGCCCCAACTGAAGCCAGTGATGGTTAAGTTATGCAAAAGGAACAATCCCGTGCCTCCAGCGGGCTGTGTGTGCTCGGTGCCCCGAGCCTGTTGTGACGGGAACGCCCGGCGTTACCTGCTTGGCCCCCAGCACCACGGGCACCATGCACTCGGGCTCGGTGGCCTGCGTGCTCTCGTCGATGAGGATGGAGCGGAACTGCATCTTGGCCAGGCGCGGGTCACCAGCTCCCACACACGTGCAGCAGATCACGTCGGCGTTCTGGGACACACAGCAGGGGTCAGCAATGGGATCGAGGTGGCAGCACTGGGATCTGCAGTGGGATCTGCAGTGGGATCTGCAGTGCCTGTAGGGATCTGGGGTGCCTGCACTGGGATGGCTGCAGGGATTTGGGGTGGCAGCACTGGGATGGCTGCAGGGATTTGGGGTGGCAGTACTGGGATGGCTGCAGGGATTTGGGGTGCCTGCAGGGATTTAGGGTGCCTGCAGGGATTTGGGGTGGCAGCCCCAGGCCCTCACCATCAGCAGCTCCCTCTCGGCTGTGCGCTTCAGCGCCCGGTAACGCTTCTCATCAGCAGAGGAAAGTTCTCCAGTTTCATCCTTGAGTTGCTGCAGCTTCTGAAGCTCTGGCATACTGATAAAAAAAAAACCCAGGAATTTTGGTTTACAGCCCCAACCAACTCTGTAGGATCGCAGCAAAAGTGATTTTTAACTAAAGCAAAATAATCCCAATCAAGCGAACAACGGCGCTGGGCTGACAAAAGCCCTCAGCTGTGTCCATCATGAACACTCCAAGTGAGGATTCTCCTCATCCCTCACCTGTCCATGTTCCTGATCTGGTTGTGCAGGGCCAGGAAGGACACGGGCGAGTCGATGGCCTCGCGGCTCTTGGCACACAGACGAACCACCTTGAGGCCGGTCTGGTGGATCTTCTCCGTCAGCTGATCCACAGCGATGTTGCTGGGGGCACACACCAGCACAGGCCTGCGAAAACCAGCCAAAAGTCAGCTGAAAACCAGCCAAAAGTTGGCAAAAAATCAGCCAAAAGCTGGCCAAAAATCAGCCAAAAGTCAGCTGAAAACGAGTCAAAAGTTGGCCAAAAAATCAGCCAAATGTCAGCTTAAAGCCAGCCAAAAGTTGGGCAAAACCCAGCCAAAAGTCAGGCAAAAAACAGCCAAAGGTCAGACAAAAAACAGCCCAAAACTCAATAAACTGGAATTCTTTCCCACTAGACTCACGATAAAATATAAGTAATAACACACCCTCTATAAATACACTGGTATTTTGTGCAAGGAGCCCAAGTCTCCTCAGAAAATACAGTTCAATGCCACAAATGATTTTTGGTTTTAAGATCAGGGCGGTTCTTTGCATGAATCAACCCCACCCACCAGGGCTCAGGGAGAGCAGCTCTCACCCATTGCCCTGCCTGGCCAGGTGATACACGATGGTGGCTGATGTCACTGTTTTCCCAGTGCCAGGGGGACCCTGGATAAGGCTCAGAGGACGCTGCAGGACAGTCTTGACAGCATAAACCTGAAAAAAAAAAAAGGGTTATTTCTATTTCTCATTCCAAGCAGAGGATTTCAGTGGTTTAAGCTGTATTTATAAATGTTTTCTGTCGTGCTGGGCGGTGAGGAGATGAGGTTACCTGAGAGTGGTTGAGATCAGGGAGGCCCTGGGCTGTGAAGCGTTTTGGCAGCTGGCATTTGATGATGACATCTTCCACCTCGTGGCCCAGCAGCTTGTGGTAAATGTACCCAGACACTGAGGTCTCGTCCACTGCAAACGTCTTCAGAGCACTCTGCATCCTGAAATGAAGGAAAAAGCAGGGAAATGATTCCTACAGGTGGGCGCGGCCTCGAGTGAAGCACCCACAGGTGCCAGACACAAATGGGAACAAGAACAACGACCGTAATTATTAACAGAATTAAAATGACAAAAGTTACACCCTGACAACACAGTTTGCTTTTTCCCCAGGTGAACATTACAAGGTGTTCCCAGAAAAACGTGGAGAGGAATGCCGGCCTTTGGTGACAGAACCTGGGACAGAAATTCGAGGTGCAAGAACCCGTGACAGCAATTTTGGGGCAAAATTTGAAGAAAATTTGCAGCCACAATGAATTAAATAATAAGATAAGAAAAGGTAATAATAATAGGATATGCTTCTAATAATTTTAGGAAATAAATTTAGGAAATGATAAGGAAAGTCTAAGAATATGATAAGAAGCCAACTCCTGTCTTACCAAACACAGACTTGGCTGAAGCCTGTGGGCTCCACAGCCAAATTTTGATATTTTAACTGCTTAAAGCAATTTCAGGAAGCTGAAGCGCAGAATTGTTTTCTTCTTATGCTTCAAGTATTACCAAACATAAGGTAAATTTCTCCCTTTGATGCCTTCGCAACAAAGCCCTCCAAAACGAGAACAACTGGTCACTTTATGTCATCAATTCCACTTCCAGCCTCTCTGAACCAGGTGTTCACCACACACCCACATTTCTGATGGCTGCTGCCAAAGCAGGACAATTCTTTTGCTGCTCAGAAACCCTCAGTGAAGGCCAAGAACAAGAAGCGACACCGAGTGCCTGCCAAGCTGTGAGGTGCTGCCCCAGTCAATACCTGTCAAAGGAAGTCGATTTCCACACAAAATCCACCTGGAAGTTGTGAGTGACCTCCACAGGAGCTCCCACGCTGCTCCTCAGCTCGA
Source organism: Progne subis subis (assembly GCA_022316685.1). Taxonomy (NCBI): domain Eukaryota; kingdom Metazoa; phylum Chordata; class Aves; order Passeriformes; family Hirundinidae; genus Progne; species Progne subis. The sequence goes on from JAKJHU010000276.1 coordinate 57,207, forward strand.
TGGCTATCTCATCACCATAATCTGTAGAACCTCGTTAAGTAGTAATTTCGAGCAAAAATCTGAATTTTATTCTCCCCAATTTTTTTTGTGATTTTCTTCGGCAGAGCCCCCTCCCCCCCCCTTTTAAATTAGCAGAGAATTACTTCTGGCCATAATTAATGACTTCTTAAGGACTGCAGCTTTGGCCTGGCCCTGCTGAGGGCTCTCTAAGTAAAGGATACTATCAGGAACTTTGATCACGTGCCCAATTCCCTTCCAGAGCGGGGCCAGGTCTCCCTTGTACCTCAGGCAGATCTCATCCCCTTGCATGAGGCGCATGTCTGCAAAGCAAGGGGGGAAAAAAGCTCTGAACAACCACAAAAACCTTCCAGAGCCACCCCAGGCCCACCCTCAGAGTGCTCTGAAGGATGATTTTGTTCAGAAGGCAGAAAAAAAAAATGCTGAGGAAGAGACAATCCAGGTGTCCTCACCTGAATCAGTCTTTGGCAAAGTGAAATAAGCAATTCTCTTCTTGTTCAAGCCCAGGTCCCACCTGACTGTGATGTTATCTTGGGTCTGAGGGGAAAAAAAAAACAAACCATCTATTATTTTCTTGAAGAGCTGTTTGCCAACCACCACAGTCCTGAGCTTCAAAACAGCGAAGAAATTACAAAACCTGCTGTTCCAATGCCACAAAAATCTGTATTTATTCCTGTGGCTGAACCCACGGCACCTGGTTAATGATGAGAAACAAAGTCCTGCTCTCCAGCTGTGTAATTCTTCCCCCACTTCAAACACCCATTAAATGTTTCCAGGAGCTCCCAGAATTCCCATTTCCCTGAAGCTTCTGAGGGTAACAGAAAGCTGAGAGAAGAGAAGGTGGTTTTTGGAAAGAACTTCAACACAGGAAAGGTGAGAAGTTCCCAAGTGTTTCAAGCTCCTCAAACCCCTCAGTGTGAGGATTTTCCTCTGCTCTCCCTGTCTCACAGCTGATATCCCAGTGCTGCCACACCACAGCAATCCAAACATTGATTTATTTCACTCGACGTTTCCTTTCGTGCTGCGATTCCGTGTTTGACCCCAGGACTGGTCAAATCTCACACATTTTACCTGAGATTCCTTGAGTTTCTTGTCATAATCTGCCTCAAGCTTGACCAGAGGACCAAATATATTTTGGTATTGATAAGCATCTTCATATCTAAGCAGGACATGCTGGGGCTCCTCATCAACACCAGGTTTCTCCAAGTCCTCGAGGGTTGCAGATGGATTTTCCTGGAAATTAAAACAGAGATGTTTTGTTTCAAAGTTTGAAGTGTAAAAATTGACAGCAGGACTGATAAAAATGTGTTGTATTAATGTAAGGAGTGATATCAAGGTGAAACCACCCTTAAAACTACACCAGGGCATTAAAATCATATTAAACTTAGTTTAAATTTTAAAGGGTGCACTAAAAACCTCTCAAAAACCCCGTAACTGAATGAAGCAACAATTCCCCGCTCTGCTGGGCATCACTTAAAGCAGAAATATCTGCAGGTCTTGGTATGAGCAAGGAAAAGTTGTTTTTCAGTTTGGTGAAGCTTTCAACAATTTCCTGAACCCTTTGACCGCAGGATTTAAACCTCGTGTGATTTCTGCCTTTACAGAGTTCCTAAAAGTCTTGTCCTTTCAAAAAAAAAAAAACCCTCAGAATCGGTAAAATAAACCCCCCAAATTTCAGCTGTACCTTCCAGAGCTCCTCCAGTTTGTTGATTTGCTGGGCTGTGATCTGCCGGGCCCGGAGCTGCTCCTGCTCCGAGGGAATCTTCACCAGCCACGAGAGGAAGCAGCGGTCCTGGATCAGGGGCTGCCACTGGGAACTGTCCCAGTTGATGTCCTTCAAGCTGCTCTGGCTGGCACACGGCTGCCTGCACAACCAAAACACAGCCAGGACTGTGAGGGCTCAAAAATCAGGAAAATCCAACCAAAACAGCCAGAATTGTGAGGTTTGAGTGGAGGGTGAAAACAGGGCTGGAGTGCTCCTCAAACTGCTCAAAAATCAGAAAAATCCAAACAGAACAGCCCCAGTCTGCTGGGCAAATTCATTTTTTCAGCTCTTATTTCAGTATTGAAGTGTTGCTTGGGTGTTTCCAGCACTGCAAGAAAGAGGTTATTTCCCAGACAGAACTTCCTCCACAGAAATACCATTTCTAGTGGCAAACACGCAGTGACAGCACTGAACTAAACCACACAGAATTATAAATTTTCAGTTCTGACTGAGCCTGCCAGAACAATTTCTGATTTATTGTGGCCTCCAATGATTCTAGGAGCTGAGAGAAAAACACCCTGAGTGAGAGCCGCTGTCCCATGGCTCCAGAGTCACTTCCTGAACTGAGCTGTGGCTCTCCCAAAGCTCAAAAAAAGAGAGAAAAACACTTTTCTTCCATTAAGGAATGCGGAATTTAGGAAAAATACTTTTCTACAGAACTGAGACGTTTGCCCAAAATAACAGAATTCTCTTTGCTGCATATCCCTGAACTCTGCTTGACCACCTGAAGGAAAAGGGGGTGGTAAATCAGAACATAAAATTAATTTTGGGCCAAAATGAAAGCCAGGGCTGCTGTTTGAAACAATCAGATGTGCAAGGGCTGCTCTCACCTGCACAGCAGAACCACCACGGAGTCAGCCTTGGCTGGGATGAAGCCCAGCAGGAAAACGTTCCTGCAGCCACAGTTGTAGCACTCCAGAACAGTCTCTCCCAGAGGCCCATCCTTGTGCAGAGTCACCTCTTTGCACTTGGCTCTCACCAGGTGATTCACAATGTGGCTGCAAGAAAACAGCACAGATCTGTAGAGATTTCACACCCAAATCAGGGCCATTAGTAATTAGCAAAGCACTAATCAATCTGCTGATTGTGGCAGGCCGTTGGTTAGGTCTGGCTCTTTCTGTCCACGCTGGGAACAGCTCCAGGAGTTTCCATGGGTGCTTTGGGTGTGAAAGAAGAGGAAATGGGTAGAAAACTGTCGTTTTTCCTTCCACCATTTCCCCATTTACCTGCCAGAGGTGTTCCCACGCCCGTTGCAGAACCATTTCTTGCTGGTGTTGCAGTAAACCACGCAGGCAGGGTCGTGGATCCCACAGTAACTGCAATTCCAAAGGGAAAACAGCAAGTGGTTGGTTACTGCTGAGAGGAAAATCCAAATACAAGCCCTAACTCGAGCTACAAAAATAAGGGGAAGTGGAAATTGGGGAACAACGGTGCTGGGAGAGGCATCAAACAGGAGCCAAATTTCTGCTGTGAGTCACAAATATTTTAAACCTTCCCATCCCCGGGGTGGCTGAGCCTGGGATTTATTTTTACAAGCTCTGTTGGGTCCCAAAACGCACCCTCCCCTCCTGCCCTTCGGAATTCCCACCTGCAGGCGTGCACAGGGAGATCCTTGGTGTAGTAAGTGTCCTCCTCATCCTCCTCGAAGTTGAGCTCGGCCAGGAGCTGGCTGGTCTTGGCCACGTTCTCATCCACGGCTCCATTCTGCAGGATCCCATCGGGACCGTTCACCTGCCACCCAAAACAAACCCCCAAAACCCCCTGTGGCATCGGGAAACCTCCACAGAAAAACGCTGCCAAGAGCTGGAACGCACCCATTATATAACCGAGACTTTGCTTCACCAGCTCCTGTTTTCCAGGATTATTCCAACTCCGACCGATAAGTTGGGATAAAGTTACCAGGAGGAGATTGCTTTCCTGCAGATTGTATTTTTCCACACGATCCCACAATCAATACTTGCTCCATCACCTCCCGTTGCACAGGATTATTTAAACTTCAACTGATAAGCAGGAAAACAAGGAGACTGCTTTTCTGCAGTTACATTTTCCCACAGCCTTACATAACAAAATTCCATTCCAACGATCCCAGCAGCTGTTTTCTCAGCCGCTTTCTTTATTCCAGGGATCTACCTGGAAACAGGAATTTCACTGCACAGGATTTCAGAACCACAGAATTCTGCAACATTTGGTGCTGTCTCAGCAACTTTCCCACCCCCAGCCTTTCTCCTGATAAAAATAACTCCAGTTTTGGGCACTTTTACCCCCAGGAGGTGTGGATGTCACACTAGGATTTTGGCATGGCCACTGCAGGAGTCGCCCTTTGGGCTTCCCAGGTGTCCTGGTTGAATTTCTCCAGCCCTGAGGGGCTTCAGCATCTCAACACTGGGTTGGGAAAGACCCCAAAACTTTTGTTTTCCTCTGCCTTCTTTAGTCAAGATCCCACCAAAAGCTGAACAGGGATAAGTTAATTCTAATCCATGTTAATTTTGAGTGGAAGATGTGGGAAAGGGGCCACCAAAGCAACTGGAATATTCACAACACATCTGAGGGGAGTGCTGGGGTCATTTTCCTGTCACAGGGGTAATTAACATCCCCCAATGTTTGTAAAGTTAAGATTTCTTTATAAATTTTAACTAGCCAAATAGGACAAAAAAATCACTCAAGGCCTTTGTCCATGAATACAATACTTTAACAATTTAGATTTAATGCAATGTATCTGGGAAGTGCAACTTAATTCTGACAGAAAGCTGCTCCCAGGGAGAACACGAAACATTTAGTAAAAGAAATCAAAACAATAAATAAAGAGTTGCCCTCTTCAAGCTGTAATGAAGCAAACTCAGCTTATTTCTCATTTAGAGAGAGCCCACATTAAAAATTTAACAGCCAACTGCAAGAGTTAAACTCCAAACCCAACTCCCCACTTGCCCTGAGCCATCAGGACCTGCCCTCAAAGCCACCAGCTCCGTTTCCAGCCCCGCAAATGAAATGAGGAGCATTTAAATGAAATAAATAAACGGCTTGGCTTTTTACTGCCCTTATCTCCAAGCTCTGCCTTTTAATAGGAAGTGAACGTGCAAAAGGGAAGATGGAGAAAGGAATCCAACCCCAGTGAAGGAGCAGCACAACCCCATTAGTGGGATGAGGGCAAACCCCATCAGCTCGCTGTGGAACTGCAAATGCACAGATGTCAGCACAGAAATATCCACGCGAAATACCCAATTCCAACTGACAGAGCCATTTTATAAAAGATAAAAAAGACCTGACCGTGGCACAGGTGGAATTCCAAAGCCTGGAATTTGCCTCAATTCCTCACCAGCACTCCCAGGCATTCCTACCCCACAGTGCAGTATTTTAAGATCGGTTGATTTTAATACATTTTTTTTTGGGTGCACATACAAAAAAACCCGGCTTCCTGTTTTAAACAAAAAAGCAGCAAAGCCTGGGTTTGGTTTGTGATGTTTCCAGGCAGAAAAGGAAGAAAGGCCAGGTGCAGGGGAGGCCGTGCTGAGGCAGCAGCGATGTCACCTGTCCCGTGCAGGCGCTGCGTGAGGAAGGATCGCTCCAACGCTGCCGTGCTGCCAGCCCGTGTGCGCTGCATTAAAAACCTGGCACGGGCGGCTGCGGTGGCAGCGGGGCTCCAAAAAAAAAAAATAAAATGCTGGCTGCAACTTCTGGCACGGCGAGTTCGGCAGCTCCGGGGCTGGGGTGCCACAGAATGACTCCCAAAAACTCGTGGGGCCTCCCTCGCTCCTCTGCCAGACTCCGGAATATCCGGTGGGAGACAGAGCGAGGGCCGGGGACTGAGCCCGGGACAGAAACCAGAGGGCACGGGAAAGCTGTGCCCGGGGAAAGGGTGGAGAGGGGGAGCTCCAGGGAAACCTTGGAACTGCTTCCAGAGCCTCATGGGGCTCCAGGAGAGCTGCAGAGGGATTTGGGATGACGACTGGAATGCCAGGACACAGGGGATGGATTCAAGCTGAAGGAGGGTGGATTTAGGTGGGATTTTGGGGCGGAATTCCTGGCTGTGAGGGTGGGGAGGGGCTGGGCTGGAATTCCCAGAGAAGCTGTGGCTGCTCCTGCATCCCTGGAAGTGCCCAGAGCCAGGCTGGATGGGGTTTGGAGCAGCCTGGGATTGGGGAAGGTCCCTGCCCCTGGGATGGGATGGGCTTTCACCTCCCAACCTTCCTTCCAACCCAAACCACTCTGGGATTCTCTGATTCCATGACAAGATGGGGTTAACCAGGCTTCCAGTCCCTGACGGGCTCCAGGAGAGCTGGAGAGGATTTGGGATGAGGGATGGAATTCCAGGACACAGGGAACGGCTCCAAACTGGGAAAGGGGAAATTTGGGTGGGATACTGGGCAGGAATTCCTGGCTGTGAGGGTGGGGAAGGGCTGGGCTGGAATTCCCAGAGTGTCCAAGGCCAGGCTGGACAGGTTTTGGAGCACCCCGGGATTGGGGAAGGTGCCCCTGCCTCTGGGACTTTTAAGGTTTTCCAACCCAAATCATCCCGGGATTTTGGGATTCTGCTGCCTGTAGCCCCTGGATCAGTGGTATCAGAATATTCCCATCTCCAGTGCTGCTCCCACAGCCCCAGGTGAGCACACCTGCAGCCACCTCACCCTGCTCTGCTTTCAAGCTGCAACATGAACTTTAATTGCACTCCAGCAATTCTAGATATAAATTATATAAAACAAATATTCTGCTAGAACAGTCCTGTACCGAGGCTTCAGCCCCGTCCTGCTGCTGCATTTCACCACCAGCAGCCCGTCCCCAGCCCGGGGAATTCCCCCAAACCCCACATTTTTGGGGTCGGGTGGCAAAGGAAGCTGCTGCTGTTTGTAATTTTTCCTCCGGAGCCGTGCTGCGATCCCCGAGTGAGGGTGATTTGCTTTCCCTTTCCCAAGGAGGAAGCCGGAGAAAGCCTCGCCCCTGGGAGGGAGCGGCGCTTCCAGATGGGACCTGAGCAACAAGGACTCGTCTGGCCCTGACAAAACAACCTTTGTTAGCACTGGGAATTAAACCCGGCCTCTCCAGGCTAGACCTAAGAGCCGCCGCAGCCTGGCTGAGCCACTCCAGGAGCCGAGCTGATCCACGCCGAGGGTCCCGGCGGCAAAACTGCCACCCGCAGCCAGGGGAAAAAACGAGGCAGGAATGAGAATTCCAGAGAATTCCGGGATGGTCTGGGGTTGGAAGGAACCCTACAGCCCATCCAGGAGCACCTTCCATGATCCCACGGTGCTCCCTGGACACTTCCAAGGATCCAGGCGCAGCCACAGCTGCTCTGAGTATTTTAAATTCTTCTTAAAATACTTGAGAAAATCGATTCTTATGTTGATTTAATTCTAGGAAACAATGGAAATAGAATTTTCTGTAGAAAAACCAGCAGGGAATGTCTGCGCTCTACTCCTCCTTTTGTCAATCGACCACTAATCAATTGTAACACTATTAAACAATTAAACATATTGGGAAAGGAAGTTCTTTTAGATTAAATCCATCCAATTTTCCTAAAAAATGAGGTGCCCTGCATTGCTCCGCTCATCTTTTTAAAAAGACCCCAGAAACGGCAGAGCAGAAGTTTCCACCTCCAACATTCCACAGCTCCAAATAAAGTTATTTATTTAACTTGCTTTAATTATAATCACAGGGTAGACACTTCATTAAGCAAAACCTGATCAATCTGAGAAGTTATTATTTAAGATACTCCCTGCCAAAAAGAACAACAAACTTCAATTATCTGGTGAGGGCAGCAAAAAAAAAATTTTTTTTGCCCAGAACCTTTTAAAAAAACACCGAATTTCTGATTTTATCAGCCCTGAGCCTGCTGAGAGGGGCAGGTCTGAGCAGATCCTGGGGTTTGTTTTACTTTACCCAGGAGGAAACAGGGCCTGTTCCACCTCCCCAAAAATGACATTTCTAACGTCAAAATGAACACCAGGATGACCACGAGAGTTTGCAGAAACCGAAAACCCTGATTTAAAAATAAAAATCAACACAAAATCCCTTCCTTTTAGCCAGGAGACAAAACCAGTACCTGAACGTGCTCTCCAGAGCTTTTATTTATTTATTTTTTTAAAACTTTGACTTCAAAGGTTTTTCAAACATGTTTAGACAAAAAAAAAAAAAAAAAAAAGGCCAATTAATAATCTCCTTGTCTGGACTTTCAGCTTATGAGGCTGATTTTGGGGTGGTTTTTCTTCTCCTTGGCCACAAATTCTCTACTGGGAGCTCTAAAGTGATCACAACCTATTAAAAGTTTAAAATTAAGTGTGATTAAAATTCTCTTTTTAATGTATAGTCCGAGTGCACACAGAGATTTTACTACTGGTAGAAAATAATTCTGACCTCTCAATGGCTAGATTGGATAAATTCTACCAAATCCAAAAGCTGCAAATAAACAGAAAATAACCCAAAAGCTCTGAGCTCTCTGCCTCACAAACACAGTGACCTGAGCACTTCCCTGCTGTCACTGAGCACTTTCAGGAACAAAAAAATGATTTAATTTGTGCTGGGATGAACCCCCAGGACAGGATAAATCTTTCCTGCACACCTGTGGAGCTGAGACGCGTTTTGCAAATAAAAGGACAAAATAAAACAGGTCCAGGATGTTTGGTTTGGGGATAAAAACTCAGCGAAAGCTCTCTCAACTCCTCTTTAAACTCATCCCTTAACACGTGGGTGATGTAAAAGCAATTTAATGGTTAATAATGGCATTTCAGGAGTCCGTGAGGAAACTGAATATTCTGTGATCTTTTAACTGGAGAAAAGTGTGGCTTTTAAAAAAAATATGAGAGAGTTTTTCAGTGTTTTTGTTGTTTACTACAGGAACACTGAGGTTGTTATCTTCATTTGCAGCACTTCTTGTGAGCTGTAATCCTAATTCCTTCCCTCCTCGTGAGTTGTGAATTGCTAAATAAATACAATTTCATTGTCTTTAAGGCACCAACCATCGACTGCAATAATAATAATAAAAAAACCCAAAACTAAAACCTGTTTTTAAGCCACGAGGAACCAGAGCTCAAAACTTGTCTCAGGCCCATCCCTGCCACACAACCCCCAAACAAACCAGCCCGACAACCGTGCAGCAAAAGAAAAAAAAAAAGAAGAAATTAAAATAAAAAAATTAATATTCATCGTATTAATAAGAAGAAATTAGTGCGTATTTTAGCGAGAGGAAGTCAAAAAAAGAAGCCGAATTTCCACAGCAACCAACTTTCGATAAGCAAACACCACCCAAACCCCGGGTTTGTTTTAAGGAGAAAGAAGCTGAACTGTCACCCAGCCCCGGTGAGTTGTTTTGTTTTTTTTTTTTTCCCCACCTCCCTATCGCAACGACACAACTATCGCGACACGGCCAGCCTGCCGCAAGTTTCCTCCCTGGAACAACTTGCTCCAATTCCGGCTCCCGGGGCTCCTCCACACGCGGCTCCCGCTCCCCGCCCGTCCCGGGGGGGCCCCGAGCGCCCAACCCCGCCGGCCCCTTCCGGACCCCCGGTTCCCCGCCGCCTCACGACCCCCTCACCTGCGCTTCCAGCGGGCCCGGAGCTCCCTGCCCCGCGCCGGGGGGCCCCTGGCCCTGTGCCGGCCCCGCCTGGCCGGGCCCGGGCGGGGTCTGGGTCTGGCTGGGGAAGGGTGAAGTCGGTGAACTCGAACTCGGAGCCTTGCGTGTCCGCGCCGAGCAGCTCGGCCTCCTCGGTGTCCAGGAAGGTGAGGGTCTGCGAGCTGGGGCCGTACGCCTCCACGCTCATGGCGGCGGCGCTTCCTCTAGCCGGGAGCCTTCGGCTCCCCGCTCCCCGCCCCCCCCCAACCCCGGGCCTCCCCCTCAGCGAGCCCGGGCGGCCGCGCTACGCGAGCGGCGGGATCCGCCGCGCGCACCTAGGCCGCGCGCCCCCCCCACACACAAAAACGAACCCGCCGCCGCCGCCGCCGCGCTCGGGCCGGCTCTCCGGGCGGCGCCGGAGCCAACGGGCGGGAGAAGGGAGAGGAGCGGGGCCGCGTCCGAGCGTCCGGCCGGGTCCGAGCGTCCGTCCGGCCGCGGCCGCCGCGCGCCAGGCCCGTGAGCGGTGACGCGGAGCGCGCGCGGGGGACGCGCCGACGGCAGCGCGCGCGCGCGGGAGGGGACGGCGGGGGGGTGGAGGGGGGTCGGGGCGGGTGACGCACACGCGGCACGTACGGGGGCACGGCGCGGCCGCAAGGGGGCGCGCCGCCAGCCCCGCAGGCCTCATGAGGGAGGGGCGGGGCTCGGCCCTGAGTGACGGGGGCGGCAGCCAATGGGTGCTCGAAGATGAGGGGGCGGGAGGAGGTAGCGCGCCCCGCCCGCCGAGTGCAGGCGGAGGGAAGGGGCGGGGTTAGCGCGGAGTGACGGGTGTGGCGGCCAATGCGCCATCGACATAAGGCTGAAGAGGGGCTTTGGGGGATGTCCAGAGCCGCCTGGGGAGGGGGAGTGTGCTCCCACACACACAGGAGGGGCGGTTTTGATTCTAAATAACAGGTGTAGCAGGCAATGAGGGCGAGAGGGCGGGGGGTGCGCGCCCCACCCACCATCGCAGCGTTGATGAGCTCCGAGTGTCGGCTCTGAGCCAATGGGTTCGTGAGATTAAGTGATGGGCTGGGCCTGGGGCTGAGTGACGGCTGTGGCAGCCAATGGGCCATCGAGGTGACGGGCGGCGGCGGTGGGGGCTGAGGTGGTGGAGAGGTCACTGAGATGGATGTGGTGGTACCAGACACCTGTGAGGGGCTGAGGTGGTGGAGAGATCACTCTGAGGGACATGTGATGGTACCAGACACCTGTGAGGGGCTGAGGTGGTGGACAGGTCACTCTGAGGGAGATGTGGTGGCACTGGACACCTATGAGGGGCTGAGGTGGTGGACAGGTCACTCTGAGGGAGATGAGATGGCACCGGACACCTGTGATGGGCTGAGGTAGTGGACAGGTCACTCTGAGGGAGATGTGGTGGCACTGGACACCTGTGAGGGGCTGAGGTGGGGGACAGGTCACTCTGAGGAAGATGTGGTGGCACCGGACACCTGTGAGGGGCTGAGGCGGGGGACAGGTCACTCTGAGGGAGATGTGATGGCACCAGACACCTGTGAGGGGCTGAGGTGGTGGACAGGTCACTCTGAGGGAGATGTGGTGGCACTGGACACCTATGAGGGGCTGAGGTGGTGGACAGGTCACTCTGAGGAAGATGTGGTGGCACTGGACCCTTGTGAGGGGATGGAGGGGCTGAGGTGAGTGACCGTGTGGTGACAATGGGGTCACTTCATCCCCTGTGCCCACCATGAGCTGCCAGCTCTGCCTGTTTCTGTTGGAACTGACGGGAGGGACACGGGGTTAAGTGGGAATTAAGGATCGGGAATTACAGTAATACCTGCTCCAGCTATAATTCCTGTTACACCTGTAATACCCCAGAGCCCTGAGTGAAAGCTGAGCTGCTCTGAGCATGCTGGAATGGGGATTCTCTGAGGTCAGGGTTGTGCAGAGAAGAGAGCACCACATTTCTACCTTTAAATAAACAAACAAAAAACCCCCTTTGGATTTACTCTCATTCCATTTGATCAGCACAATAAATCTCTTTTAAGAGAACTTCTGTGTGTTGGGAAAGGCTAGATATTCAGCCCCTCTTCCCTACCACGTTAAGATGCAAATGTGTATATTTTCTTATAAATAACTTTGATTTTATATTCTTGCTTTTGGTGTAGGATAAAGCCTGGCCTGAAACAAAGCGTACCAGATCTGCAGCTGGCGGGCTGAAAAGACGGAGATTGGAAAACATCCTTGTCCTGGGAATCTTGTGCAGCAAAAGGAGGGGGGAAAAAACAAGACCAGAGAACACAGGAGTCACCACTTGTGCAGTGAGACTGAATTAATCTTGTTTCTGAGCTTTGGAGTAGAAGAAACTGTTCAGACCAAAGCAGAACAGGGAGAAAGCGTGAAATAACATTTGAGGATGAAAGTGGAACCGGAGGGAGGGGAATAAAAAATAAAAGTCCAAAGCCAGGTGGCTGCTTGCTGCGAACACTTTTATTTATTAATAAACACAACACACTCCAAAGGCTTGGCTGCTTGACAGAATCCTCAAAAGCCTTGGAAAGGGATCAAAGTTCTGCTGCTCTGCCGGGTTCCTCTCCCTGTGCCTGCCAGAGCTCGGGGAATAACGGTGCCTTTAAGGACCAGCGTGGAAAACTCCCTCCCTGCCCGCAGGAGGTGGGTTTGTCCCCTGAGGGTGGCCTTGGGGACGCTTTGCTGCTGCTGTCTGAGGTGCTGAAGCCGCAGGTTCCCCCACCAGGGCCCTGGGCCCGGCCAGAAGGAACTGGAAAAGCAGCTGGAAAACCAAACTGGTTGTTACTGGTGCTATGTCTGAACTGGAGGCTGAGATTCTCTCTGTGCCGGCGCAGGGCAGGAGAATTTGGATTTCGTGGTGGTTTTGCTTCATTGCGATTCTGGGGGCCGCTTGGAAGCTTTTAGGGATGAAATGGATCCACACCCAGGCTGCAGAGCTCCCAGACTGTATTTTTTTTTGGTGTTTTGTGCAATTTTCCCCCTCAAATCCGGGCTGCTGCTGTGACTCACTGGGCTTGACTGCTGGGCAGCCAGTATGGAATTAAAAAAGGCAAAAACTGGCAGAATTCCCTGAAAACGGTGCTGACTTCCCCATTTCCCTGCAGATCAGAAGCTGGAATTCACAGGCCAGAGCCACGGGAAGAGAAGAAACGTGAGTGAATTGATAATTTCAAAAGATATTTTCTGCTTCCAGGAGGTGAAGATGTGCAGGTGATTATCCCGAGGTGCCGCTGAGGAGCGACAAACCGGAGCGCTTGGGAGTGCCGGGAGAAATCCCAGCCCTGGCAATAAGGAGAGGCCTTTCCTCGAACCTGATTTGAATTCCAAAGCCCAGCAGCTCTGGGATTTGCTGGCATCCTCCTCCACTCGGGGCTGTGAGGGGAAGGCAGGGATTGGATTGGTCTCCAGGAATTCCCAGGCATGGAGATAATGCTGGAACGCTGACGTGAGGGGGGCACAGCCAATGGAGCCCGGCCTGGCCAAAACCGGGGGGAAAACCGGGGTATTTTTATTCTGGGATGAAACAATTGGGGTCAGGGGGAAGTGAGGGTCCAAGGGAAGCTCCCACCCAGAGCAATAAATGCACCCAGGATGCTCATTAAGCTAATTAATTGCTTTATTTCCCCCCTGCTCTGGTCACTTTTTTTTTTTTTATTTAATGCTCAGGGAGCTTTAAATAAATCGCAGAATTGCGGGATGGTTTGGGTTGGAAGGACCTTAAATCCCGTTCCCATGGGCAGGGACACCTCCCACTATCCCAGGTTGTCCTTGGACACTTCCAGGGATGGGGAACCCACACGCAAATAATAAAGAATCTAATCCAAATTCTCCATTTTCTTCATTTTCTGTCTCTCTCTCTGTTTTTTGCCTTTTTCTTCCCTTTGTCCTTAAAACAAATGTGAAATGCAAATCCCTTGAAGTTTTACTTATTTCACCACACCTGAATACCAATACATGAAAGAACAACAACAACAAAAAAGTCTATTTTTTTTTCAAAAATAAAGAAATTCTCTATGCTGACAAAATTCCTTTTTTTTTTTTTTTTTTTTTTTTTTTTAAGGGGCTAAATCCATAGGGAAAAAAAAATTAGGAGTGAGTTTTTCCAGTGTAGCTGGGCCATTTCCCCTGAGTTACCACGAGAGGGACACAGAAGGAAAGCTAAAGGAGCCGGGAAAGAAAGAATCCAAGGAACAGCTCGAGGTGGGATCATAGCAACACATTTCCCTTTTGTTTGGAAATTTCTGGGATCACAGCATTCCTACAGCTCCCTTCATCCCATAAAATCCTAAAAAATCTTCACAGATAATGGGTTAAGAAATGTGAATTGTTTTTTGGTTTTTGCCTCAGAATTTCCTCATTTTCCCCTCAGCTTTTTCCCTTTAGAATGTCAGGACAGGGAGAGGTTGGGCTGGCTGGGATTTTCTTCCATCCCGAGCTCCTGCAGCAACAAATCCCGCAGGATTTTGTGGGTTTGGGAGGTATTTCTGTTCATTCCCAGGGAATTTTGGTTTATGGAGGTTAGGGAGGTATTTCTGTTTACTCCCAGGGAATTTTCACTAATTAACAGCTGATAATGCAAATGCCAGGAAGTCCCAGTTCCTATAAAATTCCTGAATGGAACAAAGGCCCCATAAAAGCCCCTGATGTAAATATTGAATATTTCATGGGCTCTTGTGGAATTAAAACTCCCAGCCCTGAAATGCCCTGGATTGGAATTAATGCCAAGTGGATTTTTTGGGATCTGCAGTGGATTCATCCTTAATGTCAGCAAAACTTCACTCCCAGCCCTGGCTGGGATTGGGAAAAAAATGCTGGGAAAAGGAAAAGAGGAGGAAACCCCCCTTATTTAAAAAAAATTATAACTTTATAGACTCCACTCTTTCATTTCTGTGACAGCTTTTTAACATCACATTGAAAAGTCCATTGAGTGCTGGGACACTGAGTGGTTATTTTAATATATTTACATCTTTATATATTTGCAAGTTTATATATATTTATAGTCTATATGTATATTTTATACTATTGTATTTTATATATAAATATATTTTATATGTACATTTTTATATTATTGTATTTCCCTATTTTTATATTTATTTTTGTATTTTTTACAATTTTAATATTTATTTTTATATTTTTTACCAAGCCCTCTAATGCCCAGAATGTTTTCACAAGCTAAAAAAATAATCTCTGAAAAGTGTTATTAAATAAACGTAAGAATTTCTTTAATTTGCCAGAAATTTTAGTGCAATGGGGAATGCAAATCCAGCTTTGATTTCTGTGGAGAAAATTCACAGAAAAGGGTTTTAATGATTTTTCTTTTTTTTTCTTTTATCCTTCAGCAAATTGTGCTAAATCTGATTAATTCTGATTTACCTGCAGGTTTAATTGGGGATAAATATTCCCAGAACAAGTCACGGGGATGTAACTCCATGAAGGAAAAGGAGAAGATTTTGGTCAAAATGCAGGGATTTTGAACGAAGAAAGTTCCTAGAAATTAAGGATGGTGAGTGACATTAAAAGATAACAGATAATAAAAGATTACAGATAATAAAAGATAACAGCAGGGGGATGAAAAGCAGGAAATGAAACTTGGTGCTCTAAACTAGCTCCAAATCGATTTTTTTTTAAAATTTATTTAAAAAGAAATAAATAAAAATAAAAATATAAAAATTCCAATAAAGTGGAATTTAATATTAAAATAAGAATTAAAAATACTGAGTTTCAGTGGGAAACTTGAAACCCTTCCCTCCAAAAATGTGTTAAAACTCTCTTTCCTTGAAAAGAGCTGGAACAACAGGACAGGACCTGGATTCAGGGAATTAATGCAGGGAAAAAAAAGCTTTTCATGGACAGAACTTGTGGCTTTTGTAGGTTTTTACCTGCAGAATCCCCATGTGAAGTTAAAACTCACTGGGAAAAAGACAAAAGTTCCTAAAATTCAAGGGAAATTTAAAAAATGCTGGGATTCCTGAATTTATTCGAGGAGATCTTTGGGGGGATCTGTTCCCTATTAAAGCTGCCTCTGGAAGGAGCAGAGTTGTTAAAAATCCTCAATTTCCAAAGGGGCATCGACAGCTCCTGGGGAAAAAAAAAAATAAAAAATAAAAAATAAAAAAAAATAAATGGGATTTCTCCAAAGCAGATGTTGTTGGAGCTGAGCTTAAAAAACAAAATTTGGAGCTCTTGATGGGCTCCAAAGTGTCCCTGTTTGTTGGGATTCCTGGCAGCTTTCCTGGGCAGATGGAGGTGATTGTGGAGTAATGGAAAATCCAGGCTTCCCACAGGGCTGGGATGCGTGCGTGGAGCTGGTGATCCTCCACAAAAAGAGGGGAAAACGGGGAATTTTCAGGTTATCCCGTGGAAATCTGGGATGGTGTGGAGTTCTAGCAGGTTTTTGTTGGTTTTTTTTTGATGTGGTGGCTGCTGATTTCTCGTCAGGTTTTTCATTTTGGGGCAGGCAGAACACTTTGGGGTTAAACCTGAGCTTGGGGTTGTGTCTTCAAAGGAAAAAAAAAAAAACCACTTAAAAATCAGGAATTTTGGAGTCCCACCCTGGCTTTATCTGTGCTTTTGGTCTAAGGGAATAACAAATCCACATTCTCTGCACAGAAAATGCATCCTTCTTTCCTGCTGTGGGAGAAATCTTAATTGGGCTCTTAGTGATGAAATAATGTAAGGAATCAATAATTGGGGTTTGGCTGAGTGTCCCAACACCTGCAAGGTGTGTTTGGCCACTCCAGGACTTCCAGGACCAAACACCCTCACCCAAAAAAGCCCTGAAACAGGAAAACCTCATTCTCTGGCCTCCATCCCTGAAGAATTTTCCTTTTCTGTCCTTTTTGACGTTAAATTTGCCAGCTTGGCCAGCGTAAAGCCATTTGTGCTTCCCCGGCTATAGGAAAAGCTGGTGATATTTCATCAAGTTGAACTTTTCCTTTTTCATTTTTAGCTTGAGCAAAAATAAAAGCAGAATCGAGGGAGCCCCAAAGCGTCGGGTGTTGCAGTTGTTTTTGCCATCATGGAAGGACTTCCAAGGAGCTGTGTTTGTCACGTCTGGGGGCGATGGTTTGAGGAAGGGGAAGGAATGTTTTCCTTGCAGAACTTTGTGGATTTCAGGAGGAATCCAGCCAGGGCTGCCCTCAGGCCTTGAATGGTCCCACTGTAGTTTTGTGAGGCCTTCCCAGAAGTCAGGAGTTCCTTGGAAAAGAACCCAGGAATGTCATCAAACAGCCTGGGACAAGATCAAAGGGGGCTGTGGGCTCCCAGATTTTCCCACATTCCCAAAGGGGAATGTTCCCATTCCGTGATGGCACCAACACCCTAAAACAGAGGGATCCTTAAGCTCTGGATCTGCCCCTACGTGCTGGGAAGGTTCCCCTCATCCCACCGATGTTCAGGAGCCTTCCAGGTGCTTCCTTTGCCAAGGATTATCAATTTTCCCTTTTTCCATGTGGTTCCAGAGCCTCAGGAGGGATCCTGCCACCCCAAACTCTGGGTGCTGGGTCCTGTCACCTCCTCGGGCCAAGGATTATCAATTTTCCCTTTTTCCACGTGGTTCCAGAGCCTCAGGAGGGATCCTACCAGCCCAAACTGCCTCAGGATCGTGATGGAAACACCTCAGCACCTCCCTGGCCTTGAGCCAGCTGCTCTTCCAGAGCCACCGGAGCCTCTTGGCTTCTCCGTGTGCTGTGTGAGGAGGCAGAGTTCCCACTGGGAAAGGCAGCCAGCTGGACAGGGAATAAGCACTGGAAAGGGCCTGGAAGAGCCGTGGAAATTCAGAGATAAGGAGTTTTTCCATGCTGTTCCCTCCAGGGTCACCAAGAGAGGGGGGATTGACATTCCAGTGGCTGCCAGAGCTGCTCCGATGGAAGTGGGGCCTGGCGGGATCCCTGGATTCTGAGCGAGGCCTGTGGCAGCACAGCAAACCCATGGAGGAGTCTGGAAACTCTGAACTGGGGCTGTTTTCACTAAAAATGGCATCACTAAAAATGGCCTTGATTTATGAGCAAACAGAAGTTTGCTGAGAACAGGCTTCGGGAGCCTGGTCCAGAAATCCATGAGCCTGATGTCATGTGGAGAGGGCCCAGAACACGGAATTATTTTTATGGAGTTGTTAG
This sequence comes from Progne subis subis, assembly GCA_022316685.1. Lineage (NCBI taxonomy): Eukaryota > Metazoa > Chordata > Aves > Passeriformes > Hirundinidae > Progne > Progne subis. Next base: position 74,671 of record JAKJHU010000276.1, read on the forward strand.
CGAGTGTTATTAAAAAACTGAAGTGTCCAATTGGAATTTTTTTATTATTATTATTATTTTTTATTTTTTGGCTATATGTTGAGGGCAGAGAGAAAAAGTCCTGGAATGGATGTGGAGAAGACATTCCAGCTTTAGGCCACCCTTCCTGGCTCCAGATGAGAGCAGGGCTGTGCTGGAAGAGGGGATTGCAAAGGGGGATGTGAGGGAGGTCTGGAGAGCAGGAATTTTAGACAGCACTTCAGCCATGATGTCATTTCAGCTGAAAAATAATGTTCAAGTTTGGGCAAGAGGAGCCCAGGGCCAGCGGCCGGGGTGGGGAGGAACTGCAGCAAAATGGAAAGTGCAAATGGAAGGTGATGGTGGAAAAGCAGGTCAGAATAACCCTGAGGAAAGGTGGATAAAACCCCTGGAAGCGTCTGTGGGCGTGAGGACTCCAAGGAAATGGAGGGGAGGAAGATGTTAAAACCTTGGACAGGGTTTTCACTCTTCTGTCTGGAAGTCAGAAGCCAAATCTTGGTGGAGCTGGAGCACAGGGATCCTGAGGGATCTGAGTGATCCCAGAGTGATCCCGAGCTCTTCTCCTGGGATTTAACCCAAATCCAGCCAAAATCTGCGCCCACCTCCTTGCCTGAGGAGGCCAAACCACGGGACAGAACCACGGGACATTGTTCCAGTGGATTTGGATAGCAAAAATATCATCTAAAAATGGCTTTGTGGGGTTTCTCCCTCATGGGCTGAAGTGGAGGCTCAGCCCTTTGCACGGAGTTTTAAATGAATTCCCACTCACTCAGCCATAAAAAGCTGAGGCTTGGTCAGCCTTGGATAAAAACCTCGCACATTTTGTCCTTTTTCTGTTCTCTGTTCCACCACAAACCTCAGCTGAGGAAAAAACCCAACAAAGCAAGCAAAGGAAGGGGCACCTGCAGCTGGAAATGACCAAAAGCTCCTGTTTTAGGAGGAGATTTAGGACTTGGATCTCCCCAGGAACAACTTCTCTTCCCGCTGTGCTGGGAGCCAGGAATGAGCTCAGGCTGTGAGATCAGATTTTGCTGAGTCTACAGGGTTGAGCTTGTTCATTCCTCTTTTCCAGAAGTTCCCCTCTCCAAGCCATGCCTGGAGATTTGATTTCCTTGGGAAATCTCGGCCCCTCTCAGCAGCTTTTGCTGCTTTTCGTGTCTGGGACACTCAACTCTGCCAGCAGAAAAGAAAAGTTGCTTTTGTCATTCCCATTTCTCCACCTGAGGCGTGGGGTTCCTGGAATTGTGTGAGCTTTTCCTGGAAGAACTGGTGGAGGCCGGAATGGCTTGTGCAGAAAGGGCTCCAAGGCTGGAAAGATGTCCAGGAGGCAGCTGGAATTTAGGGAGAGCTCTTGGAATTCTCTCTCCTGGTGGGTACTTCTGGTTGATGTCACACCCAACGTGCTCTGGCTCGAGGGGAGCTCCAGGGAAGAGCCTGACCCTGTGCTGGCCAAAAGGAATTGGAATTTTATGGAGGGAACGCTGCAGAAATGCAGAGGATTGATCAGGTTTCCATCTGGGTTAAAATTAAAGGAATTTGGGACCATCAGAATCAGGCCAGACCTGTGCCCTTGCAGGTTTTGGGTGGGAAGAGCGGTTCAGACGGAGCAAGGACTGACTCTGGATCTCTCCACAGCCCATGATCCTGAATATTATTATGGAAAAGGAGCAGCTTTGCCCTTGAGGCTGTTTTTCAGCTCTGGGTGGGGTCGGGAGAAGGCACTGCCAGCTGTCTCCAGAGCCAGTTCATTCCTAGGAGATTTCTGGGGCTGAGATTTTCTGGAAAACTCCAGAGGTTTGGACCAGTCTCCATCCTCCTTCTTTCTGGAGAGCTTCCCACCCCTTGTGAGCCTGCACACGCCGTTTTTCCATTTCTCTGGAAGTGACAAAAAACCCCAAAACAACCCCAGAGCCTGGATGATGCTGAATTTTCCTCTGAGCTCATCGAGGATATCCAAAGCAGCACCATTTGCAGATGGGGCCAAGAATCTGTAATGTCTCAAAGCTGAGCAAAATAAAACGTGTGTGAGAGAAGAGATGGGTGATAAGGGGAGCTGAGGGGGTGGGAAGCCAGGAAAAAAATGGATTTGGGAGCCAGTGGTTGTCCCAAAAGCCATGAGGGGGTGAAATGAGCGGTTCCACGAGGGCAGCTGTTTGTTTGAACCTCTTTAATGAGTTATTTTGATTTGCATTCGTTAATTACCTTCAGGAAGGAGCTGCAGCTCCAGACTGAGAAGGTTCTCCTTCATGGAAGTGTTTCCCACTGTTGCCCAACTGCTCCAGGTTTTTAGTTCTGGATATTCCTCTCCTTCTTATTTGGAAATTCACCTTTTAATTGGAGGAAGTCTTTCTTTGGAGAGAGACAAAGTTCTCCTGGACAGGTGTTCCTGTCCTTCCCCATGCCCAGAGCATCTCTGTGGATTCCTCCTGGTCACAGCCGGGATTATCCTTCCTGGAAAACCTCTGGAATGCCTCAGGAGCTCCGTGGCAAGGGGACACAGGGTGAGCAAGTGACACACCAGGGATTGTCCCTCTCTGCTGGAATCCTCCTGTGCTCGGGATTTTGGGAGCAGTTCCCAAAGGAACTCAGAGCAGTTTTTGGGGAAGAAAACTTCCTTCTGGTTTGCTAGGGATGAAATATCAGCTGAGAGGGGGGGGACAGGAAAAAAGGACCGAGACAAAGCTCTGCTCCACCACCCCCAGAAGAGGAAGAACCTTACAATAAATCCATTTTCTTATTCAAGATTCCCACTTTTCCTAAGGATAACGAGACCACTTCAGAGGACAACGTGGAAAATTTGCTGGTGTTTCTTCCACCCCTCTTTTCTTTGTGTTCTTCACAAATTTCCTGATCCCACAGCAAAAAAAAAAAAAAAAACCAACAACAAAACAACCCCAAAAAACACCTCTTCTGGAGAACTCTCATTGTCATTCAGAAAGGTTTTCTCCCCCATTTTCCTGTCTAAGAAAAAGCCCTTTTTTCCTCACACAAGTGTTAAATGACTCCGATTAAAACCGAATTTAAGTGAATTTAAGTGAATTTAATCTCTTCCTGAGACAAGACAGGGAATATTACATTCAATAATCAATTGATTTCCCCCCTTTTCTCTGTCCCACTCGGTATTTCCAGTTGGGAGAAAGGGAATTAATGCACAATGATCGATCCTTTCTTCCTCTCCTTACAACTTAAATCTCATTTCCAGCAGGGAAAAGGTTTCTGTCTCCTGCCAAGAGCTGGCGGCAAAATCATTTGTACAGAGCACCTCTTTGATCACTGGTGTCCTGAAAAGACCTGATTTGCTGGGTTTGCTTCTTTCCAGCTGTTAAATTATCCCAGATATCTTCCTGCTGGATTTGCTGAGGGCTTTTTTAAATGGAAAAAGGGAAAAGTTGGGAGGGGAAACTCAGCCCTCGTTGCAGTCAGTGAGAGGAAGAGGCAAGACAACTGGCATTAATGGAGAATTAATTAATTGGAAGTTGCTTTTTGCTGTGTGTTCAGGAGGTTCAGGCAGCTTTCCTTAAGAAAAATCCCAAACTTGGAAAATCTCCCGGAGTTCCCTTGGGATGCCCACGGAAGGGGCAGCAATTCCCGGGAAAGGCGACTCCCAGCTCCCCACTTCTCATCCCTCTAGGGCAGGACAGGCTGAGAAATCCCCATTTTCCCTGGGGGATGTGCCCAGCTCTGTCTACAGGGGATCCACTCCTCAGCTCCCTGGGAAAAACAAGGTTTTCTCTGGAGTTCCAACTCGAATATTTCCCTTTTCCCCCCGGCTTTGGCTGTGCTCCCTGTCTCTGTTACTGGGGGTGAATATTGTCAGGTTCCTTGGGATCCTCCCTGCGGAGAGCAGCGATGGAAGCTCTGGCCTGGATGTCCCCAGCCGTGCCAGGAGGCACCAGATCCTCACCCGGGCCATCCCTGGCACGGCAGACGCCGTTTTCCCCACGCAAGATGGGAATTTTTGTGCAGCTCCAGAGCCCACCGTGTGCAGGCAGCTCCAGGAGATTCCCAGCATCCCTCAGCTCCAGGGTTCTGCCTGGCCAGGGGTCGGTGCCAGATGTTCCTGCGAAGTTAATAACTCTTGGGATGCGTTCAAAGCCAGCTCAATGCTCCCTGAGAGAGGTCCCAGAGCTATTAAAGCGTGGACGTGCAGTCTGCCCACCTCCACCGTGATCTCAGAGCCCTCAGCACTTCCAGTCCTGCCTGCCAGGAGCCAATTCCTGTTTACTCCCTGCCTCGAGACCCCCGGATTCCAAAATTCAGGAGCTTCGACCGCAGAGATCAATGGGATGCGTCAGTTAGGGGGGGAAAGGAAGAGCCAGGCTGCTTCGAAGAGCTTTTTGTTTTTAAGCTCTGCCATCCCGGAGAGTTTTTGGGAACACGGAGCAGTGAATCTGTGTTTTTGTCATTATGGCTCTGCGAGGTGTTTTTCAGGAGAAAATCCCCCCCAAAAAAGAAGGAAATCACAGCCAAAGGACTTTTAGTGGGAAAACCTGAATACTCCGAGCGTTAAAGTCCCAACAATTCCCAGCAAGCCGCGATGGCTTCACCCTCTCATCACTTTGCATCTCTCACAGACAAAACATCCCTCAGCCTCCCCCGGTTTTCCAGCACAATTCCAGTTAATCATTCCCGGTTTCCTCGGCGTGTCTGAGCTCCCGCTGGCCGCTGGAGGAAGAGCAGCTCATTGTTACAGATGAGCTTCGTCCAGAGCTCCAAATCTTTATTGTTCCCCTCTAGAGAATGCCGTGAATAGCGAAGGAAAAAATGCGGGCTCGTTTCCTGCGGGGTTTTCAGCGCCCTCCTGGGGCTGGGATTGCGCCATGGATGTTGCCGGGGAATCGCTTGGAGCAGGGTGGCTCAGGCAGCATCCCCACATTCCCAGCCCCATCTGGACGGGCTGGGAAGGATGGGAGGCAGCTCTTCCCCATCCCAACCTCCCCTGGGATCTGTCACCCGTTGTCCCTGCCAGGGACCTTCCTTGGCCTCCTGGCCCCGGGTTGGCGGATTCCGGATGAATTCCAGGTGTTCTCCTGGGGCAGGATCCTGCTGACACCGGGAAGGGTTGGGATCACCGGTGTGGGACCAGGAATGTCATTGCTGCGAGGCCCAGAGGAGATTCTGGATCCAGCAGAGTTCCTGGATCTCGTTTTAACGCAGGATCGTGTCCAGGGTGATCCCTGGGCCTGGACAGACCTTGGACCTGTGACTTGTCCCTGGTGTCACCTCCTGCTGTTCACGAGCACATTCCCGGGATGTGCTGCAGGTGACCCAGTAACCCAGCCCACCTGGAGAGCTTCCCTGATCCTCCCTGAGCTCTGGAAGTTCAGGATCAGCCCAGTTCTCCTTTCCCTTTCCCTTTCCCTTTCCCTTTCCCTTTCCCTTTCCCTTTCCCTTTCCCTTTCCCTTTCCCTTTCCCTTTCCCTTTCCCTTTCCCTTTCCCTTTCCCTCACAACCTCTGGCTTGGAAAGACACCAAAAAAAGCAGAGGATTTTTGCACATTCATCCCCAAAATGAGTGATTTCCCTGGAAATGGCACCTCCTGCCCACGTTGGGAAGGACACGGGACAAAGCCGCAGTTCCAAGGAGCGTCGGGAGGGAAACTGGACTTCAACAAGAGGGGAAAATATCAAATGATTATTGCCCTGCAGCAAATGGGCTTTAAATTTATAGAGGGTGGGGTTTAATGGGGTATTGGGAAGGAATTCTTCCCTGGAAGGGGCTGGGATGGAATTCCCAGAGGGGCTGTGGCCTGCCCTGGATCTCTGGATCCCTGGATCCCAAGGCCAGGGACAGTGGGAGGAGTCCCAGGGGTGGAACTGGATGGGATTTGAAGTCCTTCCTGACCCAAAGCAGCCTGGAATTCTGTGATCTGGAGAAGAACCAGCCCAAGCCACTTCATTGGGAGCAGATCCATCAGAAACCCCGGAAAGAAATTCGAATTTCCCACTTTTAATGCTCCAGCCTGACCCCTGCAAATTCCCAAAATACTCCACGGACACTGCAGCATCCTCGTTCTTGTCCCACCTTTCTGCCCCGTGCTCCCAGACAAAACCAAAATCCTGCCTCTAAAACCCGGCACAAACGGGATTTTCCAGCTTGATCAAATCCCGGTTCCATCCGTTGCTAAAACACAATCCCAACAGACAGAGCCCGAAAGGATCCGCTGCTGGCAGCGCCGAGGTAACGACGGCGAGGCATTAATTAATAATGGAAAGCAGTAGCAGCAGTGATTACTTGAGATAAACACCCAGCGCGATGCAGATATTGTAAATAAATCCATTAATCCATGGGAACAGCAGCCCCTCCATGGAATAATCCATTAGAGGCTGTGCTTCGTCACAGCCTTGAGGAGTCCCAGCCTGCTGCAGTCTGGTTTGTGTCTCTAACTTGGAATTCCTCAGGAAATCAAGGCATTGAAGACCTTTTAAAAATCACTTTAATGCTTTTTTTTTTTCCCATTTTATTAGTGGCAAAGCGAATTAAACCTGGAGGCAGCTTCATTGTGCAATTTATCCCGAATTTTTTTAACGTTGCCATTCTTTTTTTGACTTTATCCTTAATCCTTGCCACTTCATCACTGACTTTTTTAAACTTCATCCTTGATTTTTTAACGTCGCCCTTAATTTTTTCGCTCTCTCCTTTATTTCTCCAGCTGTTTTCTTCCCTATTTATGGAATTTGAGCCATGGCAAGGCAGGGACTGGCACCTTGGGACCAGGATGGTTCTTTCCGGTAAGGTTGGGCTTCCAAGCATCATTTTGATTAGGATTTATTAGGATTTATCGGGATTTATTGGGATCCCAGGATCCTAGGAAAGCATGGAATTGCAATGCAAGTTTCCCAAACTACGGTGAAAGGACAAATCCGCTCCTTGAGTCCGTGGGGAATGAAAAAAGGAGGAATGGGCTTAAACTGCGTCCCTTAAAACAGTGGGAATCTCAGCTTGGATGCTGCCTGGATCCCCCTGGCTGGAAACATTTAAAAACAGGGAAGAGAAACCTTTGGAAGCCCAAACTGGGAGGAAACTGAGATGTTTTCCGAAGTCTTTCCTTAGATCTCCTCTATAATTTGTTTTTTTTACACCATAAATGCACCAGAGCCCCTCTGGAACCCTTCTCACCCCATCTCCAGGCCGGAGATGTTTTCCACTTATTTTTAGAACCTGACCTTCCAAGGCTGAAAAATAACATTTTCCTTCTTCTGACTTTTGTCCTTCACTTGGCAGAGGCCAGTTCAAAACAGAGAAATGGAAAATATTTCCAATTTGAGGCAGCAGGAGCTTCGCTTTCTCTTGTTTGTTTGTCAGCTCCTCTCATTTGTGATGTCAATTCCAGGCAGGAAAAAAAGGTGTAACGAACCTGGCAGTGCCCAGACTCCAAAAAAACACCCCAAATAAACATTTTCTGCCCCAAAATGTGATTTATTTTTATTCAATCAAAGCTTCAATAACAATCCTGCTCCAAGCTGGGAGATGTTTCCCCATCAGCTCCTTCTGAATTTGGGTTTTTTCAACAGGAACAAGCAAAGTTTTCTGCTCTGCTCCTGTGCTGAGCTTGGGTTGGAGATGATTTACAGGGAATCCACGGCTGGATTTGGAAAGGAATCGGATGAATCCAAGGAAAATAAAGGTAGGAATGACCTCAGCTCGTGGAGCCACCGATTGCTCAACCCCAGCCAGGAGGAACCAGCTCTGCTGGACTTTGCTGCTCTCAGTGGCCACAGCTGATCCCAAAAATCTGCTGCAGCCTAGAGAAAAATTCCTCGGGGTTTCTAAAAGGATGAAAATGGGGAAAAAAAAAAAAAAAATTAAAAAGTGAAAAAAATTGCTTTGATACATAGGAGCCCTAATTCCTTTTAATGTCAATTATTGGGAGCAAAAAACCCAAAAGGAAATGACTGACTTGTCAAAAACGTAGTTTTGGTGAGTTAATTTGTGAGTTAATTTTTCTGTTAAATAACAGAAATCATAGAAAATGTGTTTGTTTTTATGTATAATGTGATCACATTTATATATAATAATATTAAAATTATTATTATTATTACCAGTGTATAGGGTTATAAAATTGCTGAGCTCTGGCCAGAGGCAGCAGATGACTCTTGATGGGTTTTAAATTTTAAAAAAATTAATTTTTAATTTTTTTTTTTTTTGGCTGGAGATCACAAACGGGTCCCAGTGCTCTCCAAACTTTCTCCTCTCCAAAACTGGTGGGATTTGGGCCACTGAAAATTTAGAATTTGCTGGAGACTGGACTTTCAAGGGTTTGGGTGTTTTGTTTGGTTTTTTTTTTTTTAATGTGGATTTATATGACAAATAAAAATAAAAACATATTCAAATGATATCATTAACATTCAATATCTACAGGTGACAATTTTAAGTCCCTTCCAGCCCGAAGCATTCCGTGATTCCGTGATCCCGGGGTTCTTTTTTCCTGCAGGAGGAGGAGCTGTGGCTCCCAGAGCAGATTTTGGTCACTTGTCCCCGGGGTGACCTCACAGGTGACCCCTGGCCACTCTTCATTCCATGGGAATTAACATCTCCTTTCTGCACTTTTATGACTCCTCCACAGTTAAAAAAAAACAAACTCTTTTTTTTCATGAATACTTGGCAAAAAAAACCCCCTTTTTTATTCATGTGCTATCAGGCCTCTGGTGAAGTAATGTGCTTCTCCTTCGCTCTGCACTGCCATGACAGGGGCTGCTGGCTCTCCTCGCAGTGGGAACGTGAAAATTCCGGATTTTTCTGCCTGCTCCTGCCCTCCCCGCTGGATGAACCCCAATTTTCACAGCTCTGGGTGAAAGATTTGATCCCTGAGGGATGTGGGACAGGGGATTTCTCCTTCACTCGCTCCTCGTTTGTTACTGGAAAAGCCAGATTATAAATCAGATTTCCCAGGACATCAGGGGGAAAGAAAATCCTATCTCTTATCTTTAATAATAATAATAATAATAATGATAGGGGGTTGATTTATCCAGAAATGCTCAAAACCTGGGAAATTCCAAATTTTTAATCCCACAAGGATCAAATCCTTCAGTGCCTGGCTGGATGTGCCAGCGGAGCCACCCAAATGTCACTGAGTACAAATTCCTTTATTTCCAGTGGGAATTCGCTAAAAAAAAAAAAAAAAAAAAAAAAAAAAAAAAAAAGGTGCAAAAATCCATCAATTCCAGCATTCCTGGGACACCAAACTGGGAATATTCCATTTATATTTCTCGGTGCCCTCAGGGCTGGGCCCGGTCACCACAGGGACCCGGAGCTTGGGAGGTCTGAGGTAAAAGCAAGGAATCAAATCCCATCTTTCTGTAAATATCCCAAATTCCTGCTGCCCCCACATTTTAAAGACTGAGCTTCTGTTTCCTGGGGCTTTCCTGAGCCTCTCCGGGGGATTTTGTGCTGGATTTCCAGGCCAGACTCCGGGAATGTGAGAGCAGGGATTTGTCTCCAGGCCTCTCCTGACGGGTTAAAACTCCCACCTGGAATTTTTCTTGGATTTGGGAGATTCTTGGAAGGTTTTCCAGCTTTTCCTCGGCTGCTCCGAGGGTGGATTTCTCAATCCTGTCTGTTTTTCATGATGGGAAATGCTGGATGGAGATAAAAATCTGCAAATTCCCTCATTTTTTCCCTCAATTTTTACACTTCATCCTCCCTGCCGGAATAAAAACCCCCCTTCCAAGGATAGTGCCCAATCCCTCAGGAACAGGATTTGGGAATAAAATCATGATCCAGTGGAACTGGATCCAATTTCGTGGTGGTGAAATTTGCCTTTGGGGAGTTTAAAAGAGCGTTTTTCTGGGATTCTGGAGCACTCCAGATGTCTCAGAGCAGCTTCAGAAAGAGAATCCGCCCGTGAATCATCGTCTGCCCCGCGTCCGTGAGGAAGAAATAAACCCCCTAAAAAAGAAAAAAAAAAAAAAAAAAAGAAAAAAAGAGATAAATTTTAAAAAAGAGAATTCTGGAATTTTCTGCCCTGTTTTAGCACACACACACACACAAAAAAAAAAAAAAAAAGGGGGGGGGGGGGGAAAAGAGAAATTTCAGCTCCTCCGCTGATGAGTTTCTCATATTGTTTACTTTTGCAACGCTCTCCGTGGAGGAGCAGCCAGGAATGACGTCCAGCCCCGTCCCAGCATCCGAGGAGAACTCCAGGGGAAGGAATTCGGTTCATAAATAGCAAAGCACGCATGGGGAGCAGCGGCAAAGCTGCAGGTCCACTGCTCCCTGCAGCAGCAGCTGCTGCTCCCACCCTGCCCCGAAATTCCGAGATGATTCCAGCCCTGCTTGTGTTTTTCCTCCTCTCCTGTCCCCTCTCCCTGTGCCAGCAGAGAAGGATAGGTAAGGGGGTTTAATTCTGGTTTAATTCCGATTTTATTCTGCTTTAATGCTGATTTAACTCTGATTTAATTCAGATTTAACTGTGATTTAACTCTGCTTTAATGCTGATTTAACTCTGATTTAATACAGATTTAACTGTGATTTAACTCTGCTTTAATGCCGATTTAACTCTGATTTAATTCAGATTTAACTCTGATTTAATGCCGGTTTAACTCTGATTTAATTCAGATTTAATTCTGATTTAACTCTGATTTAACTCTGATTTAACTCTGATTACATTCTGATTCAATTCTGGTTTTTTGAGGGTTTTTTTAGGCTGCTCTGAAAATGCTGGGGGGAGGAAGGGGATAAAGACGGAGGATGTTTCAGCTGCAGCCTGAAAACGTTGAGGGAGGTTCTGTAGGAAAACTGTGTAAATGCTCCATGGGGTTTTCTTTTTTCCCAGTTTTCCTCCCAATTTTTAAGATAAACATTTATTGACGGGTTTTGGAAAGATCTTCCAGAGATGCTTTGCGTTAATCTGAATTTTCCATCTGATGAAGCGAAAATAAAACCAAACCATCCCACAGAATGCCCCAGCACATCCTTGGATTTTCTGCTCCTGGAGCACAGGGACATCTAGGAATGGACAAATTCCACTCCTCCAAACCCTATTTTTAGGGAATTCTCAGCTCCAGGAGGATTTGTGGGAATCCAAATTATTCCCAATCCAAAATTTACTGGAGAAGTTACAAATATCCACCAATTTTTTTTTTTTTTTTTTTTTTTTTTGGGTGGGGGGAAGATCAGCGAGGTTTCTGGGCTTGTTTGTCATGTGGAAATGAGGACTATTTTATTAAATCAAATCCGGGAAATTCCTCCTGTTCAGGGATTCAAGTTCCAGCTGATTTCCCCCTTGGACACACGGAGGTTTTTTGTGGGATTTATTCCTGGGTTTCTCTTTGCTGTAGGTGAGGTTTCTCTTAGGGGATTGGCAAATCTCGGGGGAAAGAGAGAAATTGTGGGAAAAAAAATTAGAGAAATTAGAGGGGGAAAATGGAGAGATTAAAGGGAAAAAAAAGGATATTACAGGAAAAATAGAGAAATTACAGGGAAAAAAATGAGACATTATAGGAAAATTGAGACACTATAGAGGTAAATTGAGAAATTATAGAAAAAAATGGAGAGATTATAGAAAAAAACTCAGAGAAATGAGATTGTCCATCCTCATGGCCAACGAGGAATTTGACCTTGGGATTTTGGGAGAATCCCTGAAATAAACTCTGTGTCCAGTTACCTTTTCACTCCCAAATCATCCCTAAAAATCCCTTAATCCCAGAACACGAGCTCCATCCCCTTCCCTGCCTTGGGCAGATCCCAGATTTTTCCTTCATCCCAAAGAGACCCTGCAGGCCCCAAATCCTGACGGGAGGGGAACTACCGGGATCCCCTTCCCTGATTTCCCCTGGAGCTGCTCCTGGCCCTCAGCATTCCCGATTTCCCCTGGAGCTGCTCCTGACCCTGCACCATCCCTGATTGCCCCTGGAGCTGCTCCTGACCCTGCACCATTCCTGATTGCCCCTGGAGCTGCTCCTGGCCCTCAGCATTCCCGATTTCCCCTGGAGCTGCTCCTGACCCTCAGCATTCCCGATTTCCCCCTGGATGAGCCCACCCGTGTCCTTTGCATCCCAAAGATCCCAGCCGGCCCCTCCAAAGTGCCGCCACCCGCAAAGATGCCGCCTTCAGCAGGAATCCAGGGAATGCCTTGGGAACAGGTGAGAGGAGGCGGCAGCTGCCGGGGCCCCTTTTCCACACTTGGGAGAGCCTCAGGCACCGGGCACGGAGCTTTTCCCAGCCCGGAGTCCGGGATTTGCTGCTTTTGGCTGCCAAATCCCATCCCAAGTGTGAAGTTCAGGGATTGTGCCAGAGGAGATCCCGCTGTGCCAGCCCGGAGCTGCTCCCTGCACAGCAAATCCCCAAATTCCAGCCAAAATCTCCTCGGGGTGGAGGCTGAACCCTGAATACTCAGCTGTTCCATCGGTTGGATTATAAACCTGGGATCCTCTGGGATTTTCCCAACAATTTTGGCTTTTTTTTTGTTTGCTTTTAGGGGGAGAAGTCGGGCCGGAAATGCTGCAAGAAATGAGGGAAACCAACCGGGTGCTGCTGGAAGTTCGGGATTTGTTGAAGCAGCAGGTGGGTGAAAAATTCCTGATTTCCTGAGGTCTGGGAATTCTCTGCTCACTCTGGAATTGGGGAGCTGATTCCTGATTTCCTGAGGTCTGGGAATTCTCTGCTTTCCGTGAGGAGTGAGCAGCAGATTATTGCTACAAAAACAGAATCCAGAGGCGGTTTGTAATTGGGAGATAAAGTTGGGGAAAAACTTCAAGGTGAGAAAACCCCTTCAAGTTGTGAAAAAATTCCAGTGGAAAAAAACCTCAAACTGGGAAAAACTTCAAGGAGAAAACCAATCCCTTCAAATTGGAAAAAACCGAGGTGGGAAAAACCCCTTCAAGTTGTGGAAAATCTCATCCTGGGGGACTCAAGTTGAAAAATGAGAGTTGGAATCACTGGAATTCCCTTTGAATTCCCAAATTCTCCAGCAAACATGGAGAATGAACCCTGAACACGGGGATGTGGCAGGATGGCTTTAACTGGGAAAACAAAGTCACTTTTTCCTGGGTTTTGTGGGCTCAGGAGATCAGAGAGGCCAAATTTGGGAGCTGGAGGAGCCCTTGCAGCCCTTCCTCGTGGTCCTGGGGAGGGAGGTCCCATGGAGCTCGGCATTCCCTCTTCCCTGATGTTATTTTAATCCTAAAAGCCCTCCTGGCTCCAGCAGGTTTTGTTGTGGGGGAATTTGGAATTCCTTGGGTGCTCTTCCCTTGTTTTACCCAGGATTTTCACCAGAGGCTTGCCCTCCTCTCTCTGAGGGCACAGAAGGGTTCCGTTCTGCTGCTGCTGCTGCTCCTGGTGGGAGCTGAGGGATTCCAGAGGCAGGGAGCTGGGATCCTGCAAAAACATCAAAAACATCGGAGCTGCTCTCACCTTCCAGGCCCTGCATAAAAACCCAGTGTTTTGTGGGAATTGGGGCAGCCAGGGCTCCTGGCAGCCTCCAGCAGCCATTCCAGTGCTCCCTTCCAGCAGATTTTCCTGTTTGTTCCTTCCCCTCTTGCTTATTTTATTATTTTATTTTATTTTATTTTATTTTATTTTATTTTATTTTATTTTATTTTATTTTATTTTAATTCATTTCCTATTTTATTTCTTTAATCCATGTTTTTCGCAGCAACAGCACCTCAGTGAATCCCAAGGGATGAAATCCCCAGCTCCCTCATTTTTCCATGCCCTCAAGTCGAGTTTCCTCCTCTGTGAGAGATCAACTGTGGGAACTGCCCAGGGATTGAATCCCAAGGGATGAAACCCCTGAGTGACAGGGAATGAATCCCAAGGGATGAACCCCCAGCTCCCAGGGAATGAATCCCAAGGGATGAACCCCCAGCTCCCAGGGAATGAATCCCAAGGGATGAACCCCCAGCTCCCAGGGAATGAATCCCAAGGGATGAACCCCCAACTCCCAGGGAATGAATCCCAAGGGATGAACCCCCAACTCCCAGGGAATGAATCCCAAGGGATGAACCCCCAGCTCCCAGGGAATGAATCCCAAGGGATGAACCCCCAGCTCCCAGGGAATGAATCCCAAGGGATGAACCCCCAACTCCCAGGGACTGAATCCCAAGGGATGAACCCCCAGCTCCCAGGGAATGAATCCCAAGGGATGAACCCCCAGCTCCCAGGGAATGAATCCCAAGGGATGAACCCCCAGCTCCCAGGGAATCCCCAGATTTTGGGGCAGGAGTTGCTGGGTGGGAGCTAAGCAGACCCAGCCACGATATTTTGCTGGCACAGGGAATCCTGGGGTCCAAATCCCGGCCCTGTTCTCCCTGCCCCGGGAATCCTGGGATCCAAATCCCGGCCCTGTTCTCCCTGCCTCGGCAATCCCGGGATCCAAATCCCAGCCCTGTTCTCCCTGCCTCGGCAATCCCGGGATCCAAATCCCAGCGTTGTTCTCCCTGCCTCGGCAATCCCGGGATCCAAATCCCGGCCCTGTTCTCCATGTCCCGGGAATCCCGGGATCCAAATCCTGGCCCTGTTCTCCATGTCCCGGGAATCCCGGGATCCAAATCCTGGCCCTGTTCTCCGTGTCCCGGGAATCCTGGGATCCAAATCCCGGCCCTGTTCTCCCTGCCTCGGGAATCCCGGGATCCAAATCCCGGCCCTGTTCTCCCTGCCTCGGCAATCCTAGGATCCAAATCCCAGCCCTGTTCTGCTGTGCCCGGGAATCCTGGGATCCAAATCCCGGCCCTGTTCTCCCTGCCTCGGGAATCCCGGGATCCAAATCCTGGCCCGGCTCAGCCTGGCTCCCTCTGCTTCCCCGCAGATCAAGGAGATCACCTTCCTGAAGAACACGGTGATGGAGTGCGATGCGTGCGGTGAGTGCCAGGGCTGTGCCCTCTGCTCCTCTGCCCCTCCTGGTGCCAGCAGGGAGGGAAATTCCAGCTGTGCCCAAAGGGATCCCTTGGATCGCAGTTATCCTGGGTTGTTCCCAATATTTGGGGATATTTTTTTCGGCCCCCTGCACTCAGGGGTTGGTGCCAGGCTGTTCTCATGGCTCAGGGCAGCTGGGGAGCTTCTAAAAGCTTCTCTGTCCTTCCAGCAAACCCCCAGAATTCCCAAATCCTGGAATGGGTTGGGTTGGAGGGACCTTAATTTCATCCAGTGCCACCCCTGCCACGGGCAGGGACACTCCATGACCCCAGGGACCCAGGGGCAGCCACAGCTGCTCTGGGAGTTCCATCCCAGGCCCTCCCAGGCAGGAATTCCTTCCCAATATCCCGTTAAACCGGGTGGGATCAGCCCAGGGCTGGGGGGATCTGTGCTCGGTGCCCTCACGCCCCAAACCCTTCTCCCCAGGGCTCCTGTCCATCCCTTCAGCCCCAGCCTTTGCTTCTGCCCCTCTGCCAGGAGCTGGGCTGGGGGCAAAGGGACACCCCGGGTTGTTCCGGTGGCTTTGGGACATCCCATGGTGGCTCTGGGACACCCCAGATTTGAGCTGGTGGCTTTGGGACATCCCAGGTTGTTCTGGTGTCTCTGGGATACCCCGGGTTGTTCTGGTGGCTCTAGGACACCCTGTGGTGACTCTGGGACACCCCAGATTTGAGCTGGTGGCTTTGGGACGCCCCAGGTTGTTCTGGTGTCTCTGGGACACCCCGTGGTGGCTCTGGGACACCCTGTGGTGACTCTGGGACACCCCAGAGCTGAGCTGGTGGCTCTGGGACACCCCATGTTGTTCTGGTGGCTTTGGCACACCCTGGGTTGTCCTGGTGGCTCTGGGACACCCGGGTTGTTCGGGGATACCCCGCGATGGCTCGGGGACACCCCGGGTTGTTCCGGTGGCTCTTGCACACCCCGGGTTGTTCGGGGACACCCCGTGATGGCTCTGGGACACCCCGGGTTGTTCCGGTGGCTCTGGGACACCCCGTGATGGCTCTGGCACACCCCGGGTTGTCCTGGTGGCTCTGGGACACCCGGGTTGTTCGGGGACACCCCGCGGTGGCTCGGGACGCTGTCCTCACGCCGCCGCGGTCCCGCAGGGATGCGGCCGGAGGTGACAGGTCCCGTCATCACCATGACCCAGTTCAGCCGCTGCGTGCCCAACCCCTGCTTCCCGGGCGTTCCGTGCACCGAGAGCGCCGGCGGCTTCCGCTGCGGGCCCTGCCCCGCCGGCTACTCCGGGAACGGCACCCACTGCTCCGACATCAACGAGGTACGGCGCCGGGGCCAGCCCGCCACCCCGCCCCGGCCCCGGCGCCGCCACCGCCACCGGGCCCCGCGGCCGCGGGAATTCCCTGCCCGAGCCTCCCCGGGAAGGGTCCGGGGCCGGCCCGGCCGGGATTTCTCCCAGCAAAATAACTCCTGAGGTCTGTGCCACACAGGGAGGGGAGTTTGGAGCGCCACGGCCGCCTCCTTTGCTGAGGAGCTGTTAGAGATAAGATTTATTAGGTGTGGAATGGGATCAAGCGTTCCCAAATAATCCTGGAAACAGCAAGTCTTAGCCGCGGGCTTTGTTTCTGCCCCTAAATCAATCCTTGCTGGGCAGATACCGTGTATTTCTTTTAGGAAATTTTTATTATTATTATTTATTTTTTTTTAGGGAATGTGGCATTCCACCAATTTTAAGCTCTGTGTGTGTGTGCAGAGCTCTGCTCATCCATGGATTTTTTGTAGGGCTCCTGAGTTCTGGGCTTCCCAAGCCATGTTCCCAAAGCTTGATTATCCCACTCTAGCAGAGCCTCGATTGCATTTCAATTTAAAAACCTGCTGGAGGCTTCCATGGGAGATTTTGGGGTTGTCAATCCAAAATATGGGATCTGCTGTATTCCTGTGATGCATCTGCCAGCACAGAGCATAAAAACCCGGGGAAAACAATGAAGTGTTGGAGGAAGCGAAGCATTTGGAGCAATTTTGGGAAGAGGGCGGTGAACAAACAGCTCGTGTTGTGTTCCAAGACCAGAGTGAGGAATTGTGCAGTTCCCTGGGCTCTGGGGATTCCAGAGTGAGGAATTGTGTAGTTCCCTGGGCTCTGGGGATTCCAGGGTGAGGAATTGTGTAGTTCCCTGGGCTCTGGGGATTCCAGGAAGGAAAAGCTGAGGCAAGAGCAGCTCCCTGCCCGAGCTCTGTTGCCACCTGAGGAGAGCCAGAGCTGGAATCTGTGCCTTTGTTTTATTGCAAAGCTGGGGAACCCCTCGAGGAACTCCTGCGCCGTTTTCTCTTCCTTAAAAACAACAAATCCGAGAGCTGGAGGTGCCCCGGGGCGGGAGCTGCCCCTGGCACAGCCCTGGGCACCTCTCTCTTGTTTCAGTGCAATGCCAACCCCTGCTTCCCGAAAGTCCAGTGCATCAACACCAACCCCGGCTTCCGCTGCGACCCCTGCCCGCCCGGCTTCACCGGGCAGCTGCTGGAAGGGGTGGGAATGGCCTTTGCCAGGGCCAACAAACAGGTGAGGGCCTGGAATGTTCTGTGTCCCTCCCTCCCCGGCCGGGAATTCCCTCTCCTCTGCAGCCGGGGCTCCAAGGTCTGCGAGGAAACGGGAGGGAGAGGCGAGGTGGTGATTGCCAAAGGTTGGAAGGGATTCCTGACTGGGAGGGTGGGAAAAGGCTGGGAGGGAATTCCCGTCCCTGGAAGTGTCCCAGGCCAGCTTAGAGCTCCGACCCAAACCGTTTGGGGATTCCATGATTCCGTGATTCCATGGGAATGCAGGGAGAGGAGAGTGCCCAGGATGTCCTGGCACCTGAGCCCCAGAGCCACCTCACCTGTGCCAAACTGGGGCTGGAGAGAACATCCCGGGGATGGGAATGGGAGTGGGAACGGGATTGGGAATGGAAACGGGAATCCTTCCTGCTGGGACACAGAAGAGTTCACTGAGCTGCTGCCAACCTCCCCTGGCTTCACTGGCAGCTCCAGCCAGGTTGAAAATCCCTACAGCCTGGGCTGATTGGGGTTTTTAGGGATTAACTATCCCACACGTGGCTCTGGGAATCTGGGGCTGGGCGTGGGATGCAGCCATTGAGCTTCCAAATCCATGGAGCCTCTTCCACAGCGAGGATATTCCAGCAGCTCAGCTGGGAGCTCGGCTCTGTTCCCTTGCTGGAATCTCTGCTGACCCTGGAGAGGGTCTGGGATCCTGCTGGGATCTGCCTCAAGCTGTCAGCAGGAAAATTCGCTAGTCCTGGGCTGGTGAGCTGTGCCAGGGCTCTGCTTCTGCACCTGGCTCAGCCCAGATCCCGGGATTTGGGGTGGAGTGGAGGCGAGGACGTGTCCTGTTCTCCCTGGGCAGGTGTGCACCGACATCAACGAGTGTGAGACCGGAGCTGCCAGGAATTGTGTCCCGAACTCCATCTGCATCAACACCCGGGTAAATCCGCAGGGATGTGGAGAGGATCCAAGGGCTGGAGCCAGGCTGGGAGAGCTGGGGATGCTCAGCTGGAGAGGAGAAGATCCAGAGAGAGCTCAGAGCCCTTCCAGGCCTAAAGGGGCTCCAGGAGAGCTGGAGAGGGACTGGGGACAAGGGCTGGAGGGACAGGACACAGGGAATGGCTCCCACTGCCAGAGGGCAGGGCTGGATGGGAGATTGGGAAGGAATTCCTGGCTGGGCTGGAATTCCCAGAGCAGCTCTGGCTGCCCCTGGCTCCCTGGCAGTGTCCCGGGCCAGACCCTGGGATGGTGGCAGGTGTCCCGAGGAGCGGCTGCGGCAGAGATTTGCCGGGATTTGCGTTTGAGTTCCTCCCGTTTTCCCCGCAGGGATCCTACAAATGCGGGGCCTGCAAGCCGGGCTTCGTGGGGGATCAGATCAGCGGCTGCCGGAGCCAGCCGGCGCCGGGGACACGGCGCTGCCCCAACGGCGAGATCAGCCCGTGCCACGAGAAAGCCGAGTGCATCGTGGAGAGGGACGGCTCCTTGTCCTGCCAGGTGCGGGGACACCGCGGCCACCGCCGATGGGCCACACTGGGGTCTGCTTCCACCCCATGGAGACTGGGGCTGGTCCCTCCCCATGGAGACTGGGGTCTGGTCCCTCCCCATGGAGACTGGGGTCTGCTTTCCCTCCCCATGGAGATTGGGGTCTGGTCCCTCCCCATGGAGATTGGGATCTGCTTCCTCCCCATCGAGATTGGGGTCTGGTTCCACCCCATCGAGACTGGGGTCGGGTCCCTCCCTCCTGCTCCGACCCCCGCCCGGGGTTTGGGTTTGGGTCTGGTCCAACTCCCCAGCAGTTTGGGGTCTGCTCTGGTTCCCCCAGGATCGGGCTCTGGTGTGATCCCAGACTCGCTGGTATTTGGGGTCGGGCTGCTCGCTGCTCCTCTCCCGGGTCTGCCACTGCCCTCTCCTGGAGAGCGCCCTGCTCGTCCCTGGCCCTGCTTGTCCCGGCCCTGCTCGTCCCGACCCTGCTTGTCCCGGCCCTGCTCGTCCCTGGCCCTGCTCGTCCCTGCCCTGCTCGTCCCTGGCCCTGCTCGTCCCTGGCCCTGCTCGTCCCTGCTCGTCCCTGGCCCTGCTCGTCCCTGCCCTGCTCGTCCCTGGCCCTGCTCGTCCCTGGCCCTGCTCGTCCCTGGCCCTGCTCGTTCCTGCTCGTCCCTGGCCCTGCTCGTCCCTGGCCCTCGGCTCCTCCCCGGGCTTCTGGAGGGTTCGGGTTTCCCTGAAGCGCTGTGGACCTGTCCGGCACGGAATTCCGGGAGCTGAGCAGGGAGAATCCATCAGCAGCTCAGATCCAGCTCTTCACGGTGCCAGCAGCAAACTCAGGGTCTGAGCTGCTGGAATTCCAGGAGCGTTTCTCCTGGGCGTTGTAACTCCCCTGGAGGGTTTCACATCCCTAGATTTGCAGTTTCTCTTGTCAATCCCGGGGTTCCGGGGGCTGTGTCCCTGACTGTGCGTCCCCTTGCAGTGCCTCGTGGGGTGGGCAGGGAACGGGTACGTGTGCGGGAAGGACACGGACATCGACGGAGTCCCCGACGAGAAACAGCGCTGCTCCGACAAGAAATGCCGCAAGGTGAGGGTGCATTCCGCAGGAAATCTGGGAATTTCATCCCAAGGTCACTCCAGGACGGGCCTCGGGTGCTGCCGAGACCCCCCGGGCTCAGGCCGAGCGCTGTTCCAGTTCCCTGTGTCTCTCCCGGCAGGACAACTGCGTGACTGTCCCCAACTCCGGCCAGGAGGACGCGGACAGGGACGGCATCGGAGACGCCTGCGACGATGACGCCGACGGGGACGGGATCCCAAACGCCGAGGTTTGGGCTCTGCTGCCCTTCCCGGGGCTCCTGCAAGGCAGCAGCACCTCGGGGGAATTCAGGGCTCCCAGTTGGAATTCAGAGATCCCAGTGTGAATTCAGGGCTCCCAGTTGGAATTCAGAGATCCCAGTGTGAATTCAGGGCTCCCAGTGTGAATTCAGAGACCCCAGTTTGAATTCAGGGCTCCCAGTGTGAATTCAGGGCTCCCAGTGTGAATTCAGAGACCCCAGTTTGAATTCAGGGGTCCCAGTCTGAATTGAGAGGTCCCAGTTTGAATTCAGGAGTCCCACCTGGAATTCAGGGCTCCCAGTTTGAATTCAGGGCTCCCAGTTTGAATTCACGGCTCCCAGTGTGAATCCAGGGCTCCCAGTGTGGCCTCTCCGGCTGCTCCAAGGATCTCAAACCAGGCAGGGAAGGCTCCGGAGGCCGAGGGGAGCCCAGGAGGGCTGGGACCTGTCCTTGGTGAGCCTGGGGTGAGCCTGGGACACCCCGAGGAGGTGCTGCCATCCCAGCCCTGTCCCCTGTGCCCTGTGCCCCGTCCCTGCAGGACAACTGCGTGTACACGAGGAACACGGACCAGCGCAACGCCGACAAGGACAACTTCGGGGACGCGTGTGACAACTGCCGGCAGGTGAAGAACAACGACCAGAGGGACATCGACGGCGACGGCAAGGGCGACGAGTGTGACGACGACATGGACGGGGACGGTGAGATCCGGCCGGGAGCAGGCCCAGCTCAGGGCCTGGGGCACAATCTGTGGGGTCCCCGTGTCCCCGAGCCCTGCGGGGTTCAGCCTCTCCTGGGGTGCTGCTCACAACTTTATTTATCATTATTTGGGGTTTGGCCTCTCACAGGGTGCTGCTCACAACTTTATTTATCATTATTTAGGGTTCAGCCTCTCCTGGGGTGCTGCTCACAACTTTATTTATCTTTATTTGGGGTTCAGCCTCTCACAGGGTGCTGCTCACAACTTTATTTATCATTATTTGGGGTTCAGCCTCTCACAGGGTGCTGCTCACAACTTTATTTTTTATAATTTTTGGCCCCCACAATCACAGCCAGCCTCGTCCTGACTGCCTGGTGCTGCATTTTAAGGGAGAAATTTGGGAATATCCAAGCAGCTCCCAGCTGGAGTCCCCTGGGCTGGAGACAAACCTGGCTGGCTTTGGAAACTGAGCTGATCACAGCTCCCAGCAGCCAGGAACCCCAACAAACACCACCCCCAAATCCTGGAATCGTTGCTCTATCCATGGATTCACCTCCCTGGATTCTTGTGGATCCACTCTCCCCTGTTTTCCAGGGATCAAAAACTCCATGGACAACTGCAGGAGAGTGCCCAACCCTGACCAGAGGGACGGGGACGGGGACGGCGTTGGGGACGCCTGCGACAGCTGCCCCACCCTCAGCAACCCCGACCAGGTACTGAGCCCCGTTCTGCCGCCCCAGCAATGCCCGGCTCACTGCCGCCCCCAAAGCCCGGGAATTCCTCAGAATCCCCCCCAAAAATCCCACAGAAACTCTCCTGCTCTTGGCAGCTCTCTGTTCTCTTCTTGCATTTTCCTCTGGAAAATTTAAATTATTCTTCCTTTGTTTTTTCCAGAAAGACACTGACCACGATCTGGTGGGAGATGTCTGTGACACCAACCAGGACAGGTGAGCTGCAGAAGTTCAAAATTCTGTTTATTTGCACGAAACTCTGGGGGTGAAGGGACCAAAGGGCCGTGACAACCTGGCTTGTCCTCCTCCTATAAAAAGTGGAGGTTTAGAGGTAGAATTTTCTTCAGACTTCACAAAAATTGACCGCTGGAAGTGAGGCCCAACCCCAGAGCTGTCCACACGTTCCAGCAGGAACGTTCCTGGTGTGACAAAAACACCTTTAGGGCTAAAACCCCGAATCCTGCTGCTCCAGCTGAGCATCCCAGCCCCAGGGAGCCTCCCGTGGTAACGTGTCCCTGTCCCTGTCCCTTGTCCCCCAGCGACGGCGACGGGCACCAGGATTCCCGGGATAACTGCCCCACAGTGCCCAACAGCTCCCAGGTGGACACGGACAACGACGGGCTGGGGGACGAGTGCGACGAGGACGACGACGACGACGGCATCCCCGACTTCAGACCCCCCGGCCCCGACAACTGCAGGCTGGTGCCCAACCCCGGCCAGGAGGACTCTGATGGTGAGGGGCACATCCCCGGGGGATCCTGGGGTGGCTCCCAGCCCTGGAATCCAAAGGAATTTGGGTTTTCTAGGGACTGACTCCAGCCAGGCCTGTGGTGCTTGGAGATGTCCACAGTGCCAACACTGGGGTCAGGTTTGGGATCACATTTGGGGTCAGGTTTGGGATCACGTTTGGGATCGTGTTTGGGATTATGTTTGGGGCCAGGTTCTCTCTCCCAGAAGTGCCTGGGGTTCCAGGGGTTTCTCCTCCAGCAGAAGCCTCCAGGTTTCTCTGCAGCTCCTGGAGCTGTCCCAGTCCCTCGGTGCCCGAGGCTGAGCAAACCCAGGGCAGGAGCTGCTGCTTCAGGCTCCTTCCTCCTCCTCCTCCTCCTCGTGCCCAGGGGACGGCGTGGGGAACGTGTGCGAGGACGACTTCGACAGGGACATGGTGATCGACAGGATCGACGTCTGCCCCGAGAACGCCGAGGTGACGCTCACCGACTTCAGGGCCTTCCAGACCGTGGTGCTGGACCCCGAGGGGGACGCCCAGATCGACCCCAACTGGATCGTCCTCAACCAGGTGGGGAGAGCTCCAGCTGGGAACAGTCCTGGAGGGTTTTCCCTGAAAAAACCTCTGCGGTTCTGCAGTGCCCAAATCCCGGAGTCACAGCCCTGGAGCAGCACAGGGGGGAATTTGTGTGTCTGGAATTGCACTGAAGTCACAATTCCTCTTTCCCAGGGCATGGAGATTGTCCAGACCATGAACAGTGACCCTGGCCTGGCTGTAGGTGAGGAATTTCCCCTCGGGACATTTCCCAAATCGCCACTCGCTGCAGCTTTCATCAGCCACTGCTCTGACTCCATCCACTGCTTCCTGTAGTGCACAGAGTCCCGATTCCCCTTGGCAAAATGCTCCTCCCCAGCTGAACCCCGGCTCTGTTTTGCCCTGGAGTGCAGAGCCCCTGTTCTGCTGCCCCCGACAGGGTACACGGCCTTTAACGGGGTGGACTTCGAGGGCACCTTCCACGTCAACACGGCCACGGACGACGACTACGCCGGCTTCATCTTCGGCTACCAGGACAGCTCCAGCTTCTACGTGGTGATGTGGAAGCAGATGGAACAGACGTACTGGCAGGCAAACCCCTTCCGGGCGGTGGCGGAGCCTGGCATCCAGCTGAAGGTGAGGGGGCCCTGCCCAAGGAATCCCTCGGTGCATTTCTGCCCTGGGATGAAGCGGCTGCGTTGAATCCTTCCTGCACACATTGACCGGGCTCTCCCCTGTCCCAGGCAGTGAAATCCAAAACGGGCCCCGGGGAGTACCTGAGGAATTCCCTGTGGCACACGGGAGACACCACGGACCAGGTGAAGCTGCTCTGGAAAGATCCCCGGAATTCCGGCTGGAAGGACAAGACCTCGTACCGCTGGTTCCTGCAGCACCGGCCCCAGGTCGGCTACATCAGGTGAGCCCCAGGGCAGGACCATTCCCGGCAGGAAAAGCAGCCTCAGGGAAGCCCAGCGGGGTTTTGGAAGGGAACTCATCCCTGGGCAGGGACGTTCCCTGGGATGGAGCAGCCCTGGAGCTCCTGCCTTGCTCCCCGCCAGGGCTCGGTTCTACGAAGGCCCCGAGGTCGTGGCGGACACCGGCGTCGTCCTGGACACCACCATGAGAGGGGGACGCCTCGGGGTCTTCTGCTTCTCCCAGGAGAACATCATCTGGTCCAACCTCCGCTACCGCTGCAACGGTGAGTTTGGAAAGGCAGACGTGGAATTCTCCTCCCTTTTCCAGCCCCACACAGCCACGGGAGCGGGGCAGCAAACAGCACACGAGTCCGTTTCTCCTGCTCTTCCTGCCCCTGATCTCTCTTTGCTTTAACCCTCAGACACCATCCCAGAGGACTACGAGACGTTCCGGGTCCAGCAGGACTAATTAATCCCCGCGGAACGTCCCTGCGGCCCGTCCTGCTCCCCACAGCGCCCCGCTCCCGCTCTGGAATCCCGCCCCAAGAGCTGCCAGCACCTCCCACCGTACCCCACAGCCTCCAGCCCCCTTCCCCAACAGCAAACCCCTGGAAACGTCACACAAATCCTCTGGGAAGGGCAGAGGTGGAGACAGGGAGTGTGAGCAGAAGCCTGAGCTGCTGCCAGCCCCAGCTCCCAGCAGCAGCTTGGAGGAAGTTTGGCGTGGATGATTCCCAGGAATCTTCTCCCTGCTCCAAGGCTCCCGAGCGTGAATGTTGTTTTCCTTTTCAAGCCCTGCTGCAAAGCGAAGCCGGCGGAGTCTGAGAGGGACGCGCGGAGCAGCCTCGGCACAAGTTGCTCGTTTTAATAAATGAAAAAGCACTTTAAGGAGAGCATCTTTGTTGGAATGTTGGAAAAGAAGCACTAGGAATGCTGGATAATAAATTCTAGGTTTCTCCTTGGTCGTGTGTGCATTCTCTGCACTCTTGTGAAGCTTCTCCCTTGCAGGTGTGGAAGGGAGGAGCCCTGCAGGGCCGAGCTCAGGGGGGCTGAGAGAGCCCTGGGCTGGATTGGGAATTTCCTTGGAGTCACCGAAGCATGGAGGCACCTTGTCCTCAAGAACCTCCCCCTGCCCTGCCCTGCCCTGCCCTGCCCTGCCCTGCCCGCTTCTCGCTGGAACAACAAACAGCTCTCGTTTCTCCACGGGATTCTCTCCCTCCTCTCCACGCTTTTCCCATCCCACCCCTCCACCCCCTGAAGAAAAGAGCCAGTGGATTTTACCCCTTCAGGCCTTTATTTTGATAAAATTGGTCAAGCCCACATAAGGCAACGCACACACGGCTCCGCCCGCCCCCCGCCCGCCCCAACCGCCTCGGAAAATAAATAACACAAACCAAGAGAGGACTCCATGTAGTGTTTGGCTTTGCAGTATAGAAATTCCACACAATGATTCTGTTGTGTTCTTGTTGTTATTTTTTTGTTGTTTGTTTGTTTGTTTTGTTGCTTTCTTTTTTTTTTTTTTTTTTTTCCCCTGTTTAAAAAGGTAAAAATGATTTATAATACACAGTCAGAATGTCGTGGTGCCCGCATAGAAAACCGACATGCAATCCATGCCTACACTGCGCCGTATAAATAAGATGCAACTCAAAATACAAAGGACAGGAACACTACAAAGTTTAATTCTATGAGGGAGGGAGGTTTTTTGTTGTTTTTTTTTTTTTCTTTTTCCTGGTCGTTTTTTAAAAAGGACAGACACACGTAACAAAGGCTACCTGCGCTTTCACATTGCCATCACAGTGACGGGGGGGGCCGTTGCTCCGAGGAATAAACGCGCTGGTTTTGGGGTTTCTCCCGAAAAAAAAAAACCAAAAACAGCCAAGGTGGGGATGTGCAGGGGGAGGAGGGACCTTCCTGCTTCCTTCCTGCCCACAGGGGGGTCCCAGGGTCTTTCCTTAAGCCTGAATTGTTGGCTCGACAGAAATCCAAGTTTGTTTTTGAGGGAAATTTAGGTAAGCTGCTTTTAGATAAACTTTTGCTCTGGGAGTCATGGAATGGAGGTTGGGAAAGAGCCACTGAAGCAGGGCGGGAAAGGAATCAGCAAATTAGGGTTGGAAAAGAACCTGGATCAAGTTTGGAAAGGAATCGCCAAATTAGGGCTGGAAAAGAATTCTGGAATCGAGGTTGGGAAGGAAAGACCTCCAGGACCATCAAACCCAACCTCCCTCTGAGCGGAGGGTTCACCCACGAGCGCTCTTAAAAATGAATTCACCAAAGAATCCACGGAACCTCGGCGGACCGAGGATTCCCGGAGCCACTTCGCAGCCCTTCCTGGACAAGGTTTTCCCCTCTTGGAAATGAACAATCGTCCCGGGGTGGGGGCAAAGCCCAGCCCAGGCCGAGGGGCACGGGGGGCTGGCAAGCGCTCCCTGCCATGCAGAAGCCGCGGGAGCCGGGCGGGTCTCGCACGCCCGGAGAGGAATCTGGAATTATGTACAGCGACAGGAGCCTCCCACACCCCCACAGCACCGGGGCTGGGCCGGCTGCCGGGAAAAAAGATCACAGTTTGGGATGCACCGAGGGTTTATTCCTGCTCTTCCCCATTGTATTGGCAAATGCAACAGTCTAGCTTGGGAATTCGGGGGTTAATCCGATATGGAGATAGAAAAACACGGAGCGAGGGGGGAAATCAGGAGGGAGGGTGGGACAGTCACCCCTGGAGACACCAGACAGCTTCACCACCACGGAAACCAAACTTACCAATAATAGCGATTAACACCAGCTTCTCCTCCATTTCTTTTTTTTTTTTTTTTTTTTTGGCTAAGTGATGGTTTTCCCTTTCTGCTCCCACCCGAGGGGAGGGAGCCCCACACACTGAAATGAGGTTGTCACGTCTGAAATAAAAGCAGATTATTTGTTCTGGGAACACCTGGGATCCGCTCCACGCGTTTCTCCGGGTTCGCTTCCAGATCAGCCTGATGCCACAAAAACTGGAATTTTAAGGAATCCTCTGGGGCAGCTCCCAGGTGAAAGGTTCCCCCGGGGGAAGGGAAAGGCAGGAGCTGCTGGAATCCCTGGATCTCAAAGGGTCAGGATGAGAAGCAGCTTCTCCCTGCCCGCAGCTGGAGCCCATCCTGTGTCACACAGCATTCCCACGGGGACATCCCAGCTCTTCCCTCTCCCGAGGGATCCAACCCGGACTCCTCCCAGCTGGAGGGTCCCTGACTGCGACAGTTGCATCCAAGGTGTGTCAGTTTGAAATTAAGGCCATTTTCAAGGTCTGCTTACGAGTCTGAGAAACAAAGAGCTCTTATTTACACACGGAGTTAAAAACCCGGGAAGGAGCCGGAGCCGCGGCTCCCTGCCCGAGGCTCCCGGGAGGAATCTCAGCTCCAGCTCGGCTGCTCGGCTCTGGAGTGACTCTGGTGTTAAAAACACAGCACAGACAAGGACTGCCACATGCACGGGAGTCGTTCCAGGGGACAGCGGCACGCAATTCCCACACGGAGCTGCAGAAGCGTTTGGGGCTCACACTGGACCTCCAGCAAAGGGCCCAAATTCCTCCTGGTTTTTTCCAGGTTTCCTCCTGTTGGAGCTGCCTTTTATCTCCTCCTTACACTGGAAAAGCATGAGGGATCTGAAACGAGCAGCCACCAGGAGTGAACGTCTCCTACCGGGCTCAAACCCCGCCAAAAAAAATACCAAAACATTCCCAAAGAGATGCGGGGAAACCTCTGGAGGGCGTAGAGAAGGATAAAATAAAAATTAAAAAAACCACAAAAAACAAAAAACCAAAAAAACAAACAAAAAAAACCACCCAAAAGACACAGGGAAGCCAAGAAAAAAATTCCACATTTTTAGTGCAAACGGTCAACAAATGGCACAGGAGGTGAGGGGACGCCGGGGAGCTCTGGAGCCCGCTCCCGCTCCGCAGGGCGGCAGGAACCCGGCGCGGCAGCCAGGATTTCTGGAAGCACACAGAAACTCGGTATAACTCATTAGGGGAACTCGGGAGAGCGCTGAGGAGTCGTTAATTGCGGGGAACTCGTTAATTCCCAGCCAGGAGAAGCTCTCGGGGCGGGAGGGGTGAGCAAACCCCACCTGGTGCCAACTGGGAACTGGACCGGGATCCCGGGAACGGAATCCGTGGGGCTGCTCCCAGCGCTCCCTCCCCACCACCCGCGGGGGGCACACCGGTAATTAATTAGTTAATTAGTTAATAAAGCTCCAAATCCTGTTAATTCCTGCTTCATCGCTGCCCTGTGCTGGGAGATCCCCGTGCAGATCCCGTGGATGAGGATGTTCCCTGTAAATCCTTTCCTCCCCAGAAATGCGGGAATCATCGACCCAGCCGGGGAAACTCCCGATCCCCAGCCGGAGGGATCTGGATGGGATTTTTTGGGGTTTTTTTTTTAATTTGCACACAGAATATTCACAAGGACCGCCAGAAATAATCAATTCCCCATTTAATTAAACAGAATTTTGGAGGATTCAATCCTGGTCATTGTGGAGCAAGAGTTTTTTTTTTCCCCCCGGGTGAATGAAGGAATTTTTAAGTTCCAACCCCCCTATTTTGCCTTTTCCAAAGGAAAATATCTAAACTTGCCTTAGGCTTCCTTATTCCTCCTTAACATCTGTTTAATATTCCAGTTAG
Source organism: Progne subis subis (assembly GCA_022316685.1). Taxonomy (NCBI): domain Eukaryota; kingdom Metazoa; phylum Chordata; class Aves; order Passeriformes; family Hirundinidae; genus Progne; species Progne subis. The sequence continues at coordinate 103,094 of JAKJHU010000276.1, forward strand.
TTTTAAAATACCTACATATATAATATATATAATATATTTCTGGAATAAAACCACCAAAAAAAAAAAAAAAAAGTACTGTACAAATATTATGTAATATTATGTAGAGTGCTTCCATTGGCTGTATGTAGTTGAGCTACTTTCCTAATATGCAAATATTTAAATTAAAAAAAAAAAAATAAAAGAAATGACAACAACAACGGCCAAAAAAAAAAAAAATCATAAATAAGTAACAGAATAAGTAATGAATAAGAATAAAAAATTTAAAAAATCATGATTCTACGAGCCTGGCATTGCTATGGAAATGCCCTTCCTGTTGCCCAGGAATCTCTCACAAGGTAAAAATTAGGATTATGCAGGTTAGTCTCTATTTTTTTTTAGCTGCTTTAAGATGTTCTGATCCTCTGTCTAATCAAGTAATGAATTATAGAACTTTCATGTGTGCTCAGAAATGCTCTCTATATATGCAGCCATATATAGAAACAGATATATATTACATATATATTTAAAAAAAACCCCAGAAACAAAACAAAACAAAACAAAACAAAAAAAAGAACCATAAAAAGCTTGGAAAAAATAGTGTTTGAAGTGGATTTCTGGGCTGGGTGGCCGGCGGCGGCTCCGCTTTGCCGGGGAAGGAGGGGGACGAGAGGCTGGGGACACACCTGGGGACAAGCAGGGCACCTGGGGGATGACGGTGGCACAGAGCAGAGTCAGTTCCAGGGCGAGGTGGCACGGCAGGGACCCGCTCCCCGCTCCGGACAGAGGAGGGGGCTCGGCCCCCCGGCCGGGATTCCGGCGTTCCCGGCGCCTGCCGCCCTTCCCCAGCCGCCCGGAGCCTCTCTGAGACACGGGAGCGAGCTGCGCCGGGGGAAAGGGGGGGCTCTGCTCTGGAGAGGAAAAGGCCGACGGAAAACCGGGAAAAACCGGACAAACTCCTTCCTGCTGGACGGCAACGAGCGGCTCGGGGGCGACGGGGGCTCGGCAGCGCGGCAAGCTCAGAACGACAAGCTGTGGGTGGTTACTCATGGCACGGGGGCGCGGAGCGGCCGCTCCCCCGGGACGGATCCTGCGGGACGGACGGGACGGGACGGGCGGCGCCGCGGCGTCACAGCCGGTCCATGCGGAACGTGTCCTCTGTGGCGGGGTCGGTGAGGACCATGTCGGGGTCGTTGAGCATGTGCAGTCCATCCAGGGTCAAAGGGTCAATTTTGAGTTCATCCAGAGGGAACTGGGAATCCGCGTCGAAGCTGACGTCCCCCACTCCCGCCAAGGAGCTGGTCAGTTCTTTCGATAGGCTGGGGGGGGATTCTCCCGTCACTGCGGGGAAGGGAACACGCAGCGCGTCAGAGAACAGCTCCCAAAAACCCTGCAGACGCCCGTGGAGCTCTCAGGTGGGGAACATCCACCCTCCTGTGGATTTCAGACTCCTCACGGCACCTCCACCAAACACAACCCCAAATTCAGGCTTGGTGTAACTCAAGTCCTGCCCTCGGGTTCAGGAGGAGCAACCTCAGTTTCCACCGTTGCCAGCAGCAATCCCTGGGCAGGGATTGTTCCCAAAACCCCGCTGTGACCAGATTGGCCACCATATGTGACACTCCAACCCTTTGCTGGCCAGCGTGGGCTGAGCAGAGGAAGGAGTTTGGCTCCCACAGCTTTTCCTCACTGCGACAGCAACAGCCCCCAAGAGAAACCTCAAGGCCAGGACCATGGAATATCCTGAGCTGGGATGGATTCACCAGGATCGTGGATCCAGACCCTGCACAGAATCCCCAAAATCCCACGCTGCCCCAGAGTGCTGCCCAAACTCTGGCAGGGTTGGGACCGGGACCATTCCCTGAGGAGCCTGGGCAGAGTCCTCTGAGGGGCAGAACTTCCCCTGATCTCCATCCCAAATCCCTGTCCCTGCTCCCAGAGCAGAGACTGGAGCTGCAGAATCCACAGAGTCCCTTCAGCCTCCTCTGAGTGCCCTCGGCTGCTTCTCAGCCCTTTTCCCAGTGCTCTATCCCAGTTTGGACACTCCAGCACTCAGCCCATTTCCCAGTGCTCTATCCCAGTTTGGACACCCCGGCACTCAGCCCTTTTCCCAGTGCTCTATCCCAGTTTGGACACTCCAGCACTCAGCCCATTTCCCAGTGCTCTATCCCAGTTTGGACACCCCGGCACTCAGCCCTTTTCCCAGTGCTCTATCCCAGTTTGGACACTCCAGCACTCAGCCCATTTCCCAGTGCTCTATCCCAGTTTGGACACCCCGGCACTCAGCCCATTTCCCAGTGCTCTATCCCAGTTTGGACACCCCGGCACTCAGCCCATTTCCCAGTGCTCTATCCCAGTTTGGACACCCCGGCACTCAGCCCTTTTCCCAGTGCTCTATCCCAGTTTGGACACCCCAGCACTCAGCCCATTTCCCAGTGCTCTATCCCAGTTTGGACACCCCGGCACTCAGCCCATTTCCCAGTGCTCTATCCCAGTTTGGACACCCCGGCACTCAGCCCTTTTCCCAGTGCTCTATCCCAGTTTGGACACCCCAGCACTCAGCCCATTTCCCAGTGCTCTATCCCAGTTTGGACACCCCAGCACTCAGCCCATTTCCCAGTGCTCTATCCCAGTTTGGACACCCCGGCACTCAGCCCATTTCCCAGTGCTCTATCCCAGTTTGGACACTCCAGCACTCAGCCCATTTCCCAGTGCTCTATCCCAGTTTGGACACCCCGGCCCCGGCAGGAGCCGTGGGTGAGGAGCAGCCTCATCCCGGTGGTGCTGCAGCGGTGCCGTGGCAGTGCCGTGAGGGTGCTGCAGCAGTGCCGCAGCAGTGATGCAGTGGTGCCGCAGCAGTGCCACAGCGGTGCCACAGCGGTGCCACGGCAGTGCCGCAGCAGCGCCGCAGCAGCGCCGCGCTCCCGGCAGCACTCACCTGTCAGGATGATGTTGGGGATGTTGCCGTGGCTGGAGTAGTTGAGCTGCTGCGAGTCCTGCAGGCTGCTGTGGCTGCCCGTCAGTCCCATCATGGCAGCCTGGGAGTAGTTGAGCGTGGAGCAGGGGCTGTAGAGGCTGTTGGAGCTGATGGCGTTCTCGATCATGTTGAACTGCTCCAGCTGCAGGGCGACACCGAGGGAAGCGTTAATTCCCGCCCTGGGCGGCCGCGGCGGGGACGAGGAACACGGCTCCGGGACAGGACGAGAGACAGGCAAACAAATTCATCTTTCCTTGCTCAAAAAGGGGCTCGAGGCCCTGAGCTGCCCGGGAGATCCCCTGCCCAATCTGGGAGAGGGAGGCACAAATCCAACCGGGGACAGGGGAGGGGGAGAACAGAAGAAGGGAAGGGAAGGGAAGGGAAGGGAAGGGAAGGGAAGGGAAGGGAAGGGAAGGGAAGGGAAGGGAAGGGAAGGGAAGGGAAGGGAAGGGAAGGGAAGGGAAGGGAAGGGAAGGGAAGGGAAGGGAAGGGAAGGGAAGGGAAGGGAAGGGAAGGGAAGGGAAGGGAAGGGAAGGGAAGGGAAGGGAAGGGAAGGGAAGGGAAGGGAAGGGAAGGGAAGGGAAGGGAAGGGAAGGGAAGGGAAGGGAAGGGAAGGGAAGGGAAGGGAAGGGAAGGGAAGGGAAGGGAATTCAGGCTCCTGGAATTCCCTCCAGGACACAGGCCATGTTTAGGTGCTCCGGGATTTAGTGAATCCATGCTCTGGTCGCTCCGGTTATTCCCAAGTGAAACCAGCCATGGATCATTCCCAAACTCCTGAGTCAATCCCGTCATCGCCTGCAAGGGAATGCTTCCCAATTGCAACTCCAGTCAGAAATGTGGAGCTTGAAATATTTTAATTATTTTAATCTTTCAATATGTTTCCATGATGCTTAATTTTAAAAATTGTTGGTATCTTAAAATTTTGTCAGAACTATTTTCAGTGTTTTAAAAATGTTGGTTTCAAAAATTTAATTTAATTTCAAAATTTTCCTTGATAAAATTTTCATTTTAAAATAATTATTTAAATAATTTTATTTTTATTTTTTAAAGCTGATTCTCATTATTTTAAAATATATTTTCATTATTTTTCCTTTTAAAAATGCGTTTTCATTATTAAATATTTTCTGTATTTTACCTCTTTCAAATATCATTATTTTTTCCTTTTTCTAGTTTTCCATTATTTAAAATTTTTTTCTTATTTTTCCTTTTTAAAGTCTTCCATTATTTTAAAACCTTCCTTTCATTATTTTTTCCCTTTTCAAGCTGATTTCCATTTCAAAATTCTCACTATTTTTCCTTTCCAAAACTTCCTCATTTTTCCTTTTCCTCAAGCTGATTTTTACTGCTCTAACATTTCCTTTTCACCAATTCCCCTTTTCCTTTTCCTCAAGCTGATTTTTACCGCTCTAACATTTCCTTTTCACCACTTCCCCTTTTCAAAGCCTGGCATTATTGGAATTTTTTAAAAGCTCCATCATTATGTATATATATTTATTTTTTCTCAAACCCATCTCCCATTTTTTGGCGGAACACCCGCGTGGGACAGAGAGCGAGGGCGGGGAGGGGGGAACGGAACCAAACGAGAAACTGCCGAGTAACACAAACAAAAAAAAAAAAGAAGAAGGAAAACTCTACATGGACAAAACAGGGACGGGACAGAAAATCAATCAGGAATTAATTGGAATTAATTTGAGGTGGGAGGGGCCGAGGCAGGCCCGAGATGAATTTGCTCACCTGGTGGGAGAGGGCATTAGCCTGCCTAGCTGTCATCTGCTGCTCATAATAGGAGTCCCCAAAAACACTGCCCAGCATGGAAGAATGCTGAAAACAAAACAGAGGCTTTATGGTGCAAATCCCCCGGCTCCTCCCGCCTCGGCTCCCCGGCACCGGGAACTCCGGAGAGACCCGGGAACTCCGGAGAGACCCGGGAATTCCGGAGAGACCCGGGAATTCTGGAGAGACCCGGGAATTCTGGAGAGACCCGGGAATTCTGGAGAGACCCGGGAATTCTGGAGAGACCTGGGAATTCTGGAGAGACCCGGGAATTCTGGAGAGACCTGGGAATTCTGGAGAGACCCGGGAATTCTGGAGAGACCCGGGAACTCTGGAGAGACCCGGGAATTCTGGAGAGACCCGGGAATTCTGGAGAGACCCGGGAATTCTGGAGAGACCCGGGAACTCTGGAGAGACCCGGGAATTCTGGAGAGACCCGGGAACTCCAGAGAGACCAGCATGGAGCGGGCGGGAATCGCCCATGGCCCTCACGGAGCCCTCAGGAGTGCTCCGGGGATCCCACAGGATCCCACAGGGAACAGGAGGGAACTCCACAGGATCCCTGGAAGCAGGAGGGAACCCCACAGGATCCCAGGGAGCAGGAGGGAATCCCACAGGATCCCACAGGGAGCAGGAGGGAATCCCACAGGATCCCGGGGAGCAGGAGGGAATCCCACAGGATCCCACAGGATCCCGGGGAGCAGGAGGGAACCCCACAGGATCCCGGGGAGCAGCAGGGATCGGCCCCAGACCCCGCAGCTGCCACGGGAACACCACAGAACCCCCCGGCTCCTCCCAGGGCGCGGCCGACACTGGGATTCAGGGACACGGCTCTGCGCTGGGAAACACGGGCAGGGACAGCACAGCCGCCACTCCGGCTGCTTCTGGGAATTCGGGCGCAAGGAGCCCCACACTGAGCGGGAGGGGCTCTTCTGACTGCATCTGCAGCCTCAAAGAGCAGAATTCCCGCTTTAAAGTCATTCCACGGGAGCTGCAGAGCAGGAAAGGTCACGGGGAAGCACAGTGAAGAACTCCAGGAGGAATTCCTCAGCCTTGCTAAATCACTGTCCAGTCCCTCAGTTATTCTCCATCATTTATCAATTATTCTAAAGGTGACCAAGAATTTGAGGTCCATGTTTTAATCCTGACAAAAAATGCCAGATAAAAACCAGCGACATCACTCCTGATTTAAAACTCCCAAATCCCGATATTCCAGTTGAAAAAAAAAAACAAAACAAAATAACTGATACAGAACATCTCTAGAAAACAATTTCCATGGAGTGGTTGTCCCAGTCTTGGGAAAACAAAATTCAGTTGCTGGTTTATCCACATGGCAAAAGCAGAAGGCTACAAATTTCCTCCTTAAAAACCTAAGCATTGGAAATCCAGGAAAAGTTCAGGAAGAATCAGAACAGGCAGGGATTTTAGACCCTCAAAAAACCAGTTTGTATTAAAATATAATTAAAAAAAAAAACAGCTAAGGGGAAAGAAGCACCAAAATATTCCTTAAAAACCTGCCCACTTCCAGCCAGACCCCTGGGCTGGACATCATAGGGATGTGGATCAAGGCAGGGGACTGCCAACCATGGCGGGAACTCTTCCTCCAAAATCCTGCCTGAGCAGATCCTGGATCTGGGATAAAATCCTGCCTGAGCAGATCTGGGTTTGGGATAAAATCCTGCCTGAGCAGATCTGGGTTTGGGATAAAATCCTGCCTGAGCAGATCCGGGTTTGGGATAAAATCCTGCCTGAGCAGATCTGGGTTTGGGATGAAATCCTGCCTGAGCAGATCTGGGTTTGGGATGAAATCCTGCCTGAGCAGATCCGGGTTTGGGATGAAATCCTGCCTGAGCAGATCTGGGTTTGGGATAAAATCCTAGTTGATCCCAGCGCTGCTCTGAGCTGGGATTGTTTGGATGCACTTGGAGAAGAGATTTGGGATTCACTTTCCTGCCACAGCCAGACCACCCCAAAATCCCTGCCACCCCTGCTCCATGTGCAGCCAAAACTGGGAAAGGGCTGGAATTGGAGCCACTTTTCCAATTTACCACCTGGACATCAATGCTCCAGGGGCTGTTGGATCCCGGGGAAAAGGGATCAAACACCAGCAGGGATCAAACACCACAAGAGCCACTGATAAGATGCTGATAAGAGAAAAGCAAAGCACCACTCAAAGCAATTTCAAGAAAATTTGGGGTTTTTTACCAACCTAAATCCAGTCCAACCTATGGTTTATGACCATTTCCAAGGAAAATCTGAATTTGGGGATGGCACAGACTTGACAAGAAGCAAAACCAGCACTAAAATCCAATGGCTATTTGAGAGCTGCAAAGAGGATCAAGGTATTTTGTCCCTTTGGTTTCATTCCACAGAATGGGAATGAAAAGACAATTCCCAAAATGAGGACAAGCCCTAAAATCTTTTGTGTTTCACCAAGCACCAAAAAAAAACTTTGGGGAACAGGAGAAATAATCAACAGGAGAGCAAAAGGAGGGCAAGTCCAGGTCAGAGCCTGGTACCCAAACCCAGCCTGGGTTTGCTCCTCCTGTGAAGTGCGCTGCTTCCTACAGCTGCAAGCATGGAAATTCCCAAAGAAAACCCTAAATTCCCACTGGAAATGCCATTCCTTCAACACTTAAGAGCCTTAGAATAATTGACCAACAACTCCAGCAACAACACAGTGCAAACACCATCTCCAGAACCACCGGAGTCACCGGAGCATCTTCTGGGGCTCACGGAGCGAGCGCGAGGAAAAACCAAGCCCAAAGCACCGATCCCTGCCTGGGATGATCCAGCTGAAAATACCTACCGGGGTCTCCAGGTCAGAGCCACTGGAGCAGGAATGTCTGCGTGACTGGAAGGGGAATGAGGGGTGAGAGCAGGGAGCTGGGGTGGAAGCCATGCAGACACAGAGCCGGGGGCAGGCAGAGCTCTGCCCCGCTGCGGGCACTGGGAGCACTGGTGGGACACACACACACACACACACACACACACACACACGGCTGGGAGAGGCGGGAGCACGGAGGAGAACCTGTGGGGGATGTGGGACACAGATCAAAGCCCGGGTTTGTGGTTTGGGGAATGGGCTGTGGCGCTGTGAGGATCAAAGCCCAAATGCACGGGAGGGAGAGGAGCAGCTGCCCGGTCACTGCACCCCACTCCGTGCCAGGCTGCTCCACCGTGGAATATTCTGCTCTTGGAAGGGATCTGCCTTCACTCTGGGCACATTATGGGATTCTGCTGCCTGGAGCTGCCCCATCTTCACCACCAGCCCCAATTTCCCCTCCAAACTGGTTTTTCTTCTCTCCACCACCACGTTTGTGACCACCACCAGCTCTTGGGTCATTCCTGGAGGCACCGGATCCACCTCAGTTTTAATTTAGCAAAACTAAGGAATGCTGTGGGTATTTAAGAGGCCCAAAGTAGAGAGAGCAGAATTAATAAATCCTCTGCCTTTTGTGGCATCCCTATCAAACAGAACAAAACCTGAGGAAGTTTTTACAAGACAAAACCAGCAGGAAAAATCATAGCCCAGTGTGTGCTCTGGTCCTTGGGACTGAGCAGCACAGACAAAACCAAGCCAGAGTGATTGAGAAATCAAAAGGGAAAAAAAAAAAATCAACATAAACCTCAAATGTGGACGTGCTGTCCAGTGAGAACTGAGAGTTTGCAGCATGCTCTGCTCTAGGGGACAGTGCTGGATTTTGGCGGCACACAGAGCACAGCAGAACTCACAGAAGCAGGCAGAAAAGAGAGAGGTTTAAGAACCAGGGTTAAAGAAACGCAGACAATTCCTGCCACTCGGATCCAGGGCCGAGCTCACCGTGACCTGGCTAAGGAAGGAGACCTGCAGTTTCTGCCTGGGAGCCATCAAGGGGCAGCACTTATTTCGAGAGAATCCTCCTGACAGCCTTCAACGCTCAGTGATGAAACAGAAAATGGATTTTCAGATTCTTGTGATGCTCTGGAAGAATTCCCTGCATTTCTTTTCTCCAGGTGGGATTCTCTCCAGAGCAGCCAGCTGGGGCTCTTCCAGCAGCATCAGGCACTGAAAATGCATTTTCTTACATTGGGGCACCCTCAAATTTTGCCTGTTTTTAATTTCTCTTGCTGCTGGCAGGTAAAAATCCCCCTTCAGTGGATCACACTCTCTCCCAAGTTGTGATTTCCATCCAGGACGTGTGGATGTGTGAGGAGATACAGGCAGAGCAAGGAAAAGCAGCTGGCATGCAAGGCAGTGTGCTGGGAACCCATTCCCTGCCAGCCACAAGCTGCTCATTTTAAGAGCATTTTCTCCAGCGTTTTCTCTCACTGGGTGTGCTCTCACACTAAAAAAAGGTCTAGATCTAAATCAGTTTGGGATATTTAGTGTAAATATTTCAATATTCAGTGCCCCAGGAGTTTTCCTGCTGCAGGAGGCACTGACATTCCCCCTTTCCTGCCCTCCCAACCTCACCCCATCAGGGATCCTGGCTATTGGAAGGTTTCTACCTGGAGGTTCTGCCCCCCAAACAAACAGCACCGCAGTGCTCAACCAGCAGCCTGGATCCCGTGATCCCCTGCTCACTCCAAGAAGACAATTCAGCAGCTCCTGAAACCCTGCGGGAGCGGGGATGGAGGGGCGGGATGGGGCGTCGGCGATGCATGAGGCACACACGGAGTCACAGCGACACGACCATGGGGCAGCGATGGAGAAATCCAGCTCGGAACACACACGAGAAGCAAGGCCTGTGGAAGCACAGAGTCCCTTACTTGAGGGGAGCTGCCAGGAGAGAAGCCTTGATTGGAGACAGGAGAGGTGGGAGACTGGTTGGCCGGGGAGCCAGCATTACTGCGGTACTGCTGGAGGGAGGCCTACAGAACAACACAGAGTTAAACACCGTGCCGCTGAGGGAGCCCTGCAAAACACAAACTTCTCCAGTGGTGGAACTGGCAGAGACCATCCTCTTCAGCTTCTGTGTGGGAAGACAGGATTATGTGAATGAGGTCCCAAAATGGGACAGCCCCGGGGCAGGGACAGGCACAGCTGGGAGAATTTCCTGCCTGTCCTCGCTTACGCTCGGTTCAAAATGTATTAAAAAAAAAAAAAAAATCAGGTCAGCCAAGGATTTGGGGCAAAGAAGTCTTGGAAGCTGGGAATAATTCAAAAAGAATGTCATTCGTGCTTCAGTTGCAGTGCCAGCCCCACATGTGGGGATCCTGCTGTGCCTCCAGCTGTGTTATCAGCACAGAGCAGGTGATAACACCTGAAGGACAAACCTGGGCTCCAAACACAGCCCCCAACTCCTCTGCACCCCAGCTCCCCCAGGGGATTCACACTGCGCTCTGCAGGCTCGTCTCTGGGATTTTTATACTCTTCTCAGGCATCTTGAGAAGTTATTTTCAAAGATTTAAATTTTTTACCCCATCATAAAGAACCCCGGTCTGGAACAAATTAATAGTATTAATGATATTTAAATAATGCTGCACTAATTAACATAAAGAGTAGCCCAGCTCTTCTTATTTGACTTCCATTAGAAATTAAGGGATGATTGAGGAGAACCTGCAATCCAGTGAATTTAATCAGATTTGCAGGTTGGGAGAACTCTCCACTACCAATTTTTGACCCCAAATTCTGTAAATCCCAAGAAAATTTCCGTTTTGGCTCTGAATTGCCACTTACAACCTGTCAGCAGCCACCCAAACTATGAATAAATTTCAATTCTGCTTTACAAAACCCGTGTAGAAGTTGCCAGCGAGGCTGTGACAGCTGCAAAGGCTTTCTGATAAAGTGGCTTTAAATCTGTTTATTTAGGAATTACTTTAGTTGCTTTAGAAGATAAGCACAGCAGCCTAAAAGTTCAGGTCATAAAGAGGTTTAGGATGAGGAAAGCAACACAGAAAGCAAAGGATGAGATCAGAATTGTCTGTACTGGTGCTACATGAGGATTAGAATCAAAACAGGGACACATTTTGAGTGGGGTGGGATCCTTTCCAGTGCTGGATTGTCCTTCCCTCTTCCCCCTCCCATCCTGGAAGGGAAGCAGCTGCTCTCAAGGAGCACCAACTGTTAAAAATTTCACCCACAATCGAGTGCAGATCACCAGAATTGATTTGTTCTCATTCCCAGAGCCATTCCTGTCACTGCAGCACTGCCAGGACACCAGGGGTGGGACACCCAGGACCCTGCAGGGCCAGGAGGAGCTGGGGGAGTCGAGATTTCCCTTCTTTCCTGATTCCTGCTTTGGGATTTTCAGCTGCTGAGACAGAGCATTTCCTAATAGGCCATGTTAAAACAAGTAGGAAAAGGGATCTGTCCATAAATCCTCGCTCCAACTCTTCTGGGCAGCCATAAATCCCATTTTGGAATACAGGCTCTAAAATTCCTTGAAATAAAAAGGTTCTAAGTAGTGAAACTTTTAGAAAATACCCGGTTCTCGACAACTTTTGGAAAATAAATTTTCCAGATGGTATTTTAGTGAAAATGGTTGTTGTAGCTGGACTCTCTCTCAAGGCTCTGGGAGTTCCCCCAGTCTGTGTCATGATACTGGGGGACACTGAGCACCCTGCAAATCTCCCAGCAAATGCTGACAGATTTAAGCTGGGTCTAATCAAACCCGGGACAAAATTTAATAAAAAATTTCCTCTAGAAAACATTCAAAGATGCATTCAACCCAAACCATTTCCAGTTTATGCTCCATCCTCCCACAAAATTCTCATGCCCAGGGTTTGTCCACGCAGGTTTCCCAGCCCGCGCTGCACGCTGCCAGCTCTTCCCAAACTCACCGAGTTGATGTCAATTCCCATGGAGGGCTGGCTCTGGCTCCCCGGAGGTGACTGGGGGATGCTGGAAGGTACCGTGACGGACAGAGGGGGCAGCTGGGGGCCCCTCTGCAGCCCCGAGCTCTGCAGCAGAGGGGGGGTCTGCGGCAGGGAACTGGCCACTGCCGGCTGCTGCTGCTGCTGGGAGCCGCTCTGGGTGAAGAAGGGGTACGGGGGGAGCTGCTGCTCCAGGGACAACGCATCCATGGCCACGGCCTGCAAAAGAGGGGGCAGATCAGCCACGCTGGCAGGGAGTTCTTCCTCATGCCGAGAAAATGGAGTCAGGCTTGGCTTGTGGTGTAAAAACGGCACCTGCAGGTTCAGAGAGTCAAGAAGCTGCTCTGAGATGTTCCTGCACCTGGCAGGGGTGGATCGGATCAGGTTTAAGCTCCCCCCAACCCAAACCATCCTGTATTAAACAATACTTTGAAAGCCCAGTTGAATCTCAAGGTTAGAAATCACCAACCTGGGCAACCACAGAACCACAATAAAATCAATTTAAAAAGTTAATTGAGCTTCTCTGACCAATCAGAGAAATGGCTTTCCAATTTGACAGCTCATTTCGGGACAACACAAAACAATGTGGTCAAGAGATATCTTTTATCCCAGTTCTAGAAAAGAGGAAGTAAAATCTGTCCCCTCTACAAACATCTCCTGTTTTAAGGCTCTGAATTAAGGAACACCTGTAAAGGAGGAAATTACAGAACAAGAGAAGTTCATGGAATCATGGAATGGTTTGGGCTGGGAAGGACCTTAAAGCTCATCTTGACACTCTTTACTATCCCAGGCTGCTCCAAGCCCAGTCCAACCCAGCCTTGGACACTTCCAGGGATCCAGGGGCAGCCACAGCTGCTCTGGGAATCCCATCCCATTCCCTCACCACCCTCTCAGCCAGGAATTCCTTCCCAATATCCCTGTGGCTCTTTGAACCAAACTTCCAGCCCGAGCAGATTAAAACAACGAACCAGTGATTAGAAAACTTGAGTTTCCCCCTGGATTCCTACCTGAGTGATGGGTGAGAGCGGGGACAGCGTGGGGGACATTTGCTGGGACTGAGGTCGCCGCGAGTCCGCGCCCAAGGACAGGGGGCTGACGCTGGGCTGGCGGTGCTGGGACGGCGCCGGCGTCGTCGTCATTCCTGCTGAGAGCAACAAACCACCCTCAGCAGGGACACAGCAAAGCCCTGGTGAGATTTGTACCCAAAATCACTCCCTAAACCGGGGAAGAAGAGCGGCCTGAGCGGGCGACACCGGAGTTGTCTCGGCCGATCGGGCGGGAGCTCGTTAGGTGATTTGTAATTAATTTTGTCAGGTTGAAGAGCATCAGGATGAGAGGAAGAGCCCTGTGGGTTGCCCTGGCTCGAGCCCAGGCACGGTTGGTCAGGCTGCTGGCCAGGATGAGGAATTGGAAGAGGCAGAGCAGCCTCAGCAGTTCCAGGCACCGCAGGCGCCGCGCTCGCACACCTGCACTCGCCGAGCCCAGGCAGAGCAGGTTCTGCTCTGTTTGTCTGGGCTCACGCTCTGCCAGTGAGATAACAGATCCTGGAAGCAGGCTTATCAGAGGGCACTTGAGGTATTGTAAAAGCAAACAGCTCTTTAATGGGAAACGCAGAAGCAGAACTGGTTACGCAGGAAGAGCCCCATTTTTAATGGCACACCAGGGCAGGAAATGTCCACCACACTCCCAAGAGCCACGGCCCAGCAGGGAGGGAGGATAAACAACCCAAATATTATCATTTTGTTCAGATCAAGCCAAAAACCCTGGGAGTTTAGAAACCTGCTCCCCTTTCCTGCCTCAGCCCCGAGGAACCGAGCGGCCCTGGGAAGGGATCTGAGGCCAAGCGAGCGCGAGCTGCTCCCCGGAGCTGCCAGAGAGCAGCGGCCGCAGGAGCCCGCAGCCCCCGGGCACTTGGCGAAGCTCAGGGCTTCCAGGCAGGCTGCCAGCGGGCCAGGAAAGCCAGGCTGCCAAGGAGGCAGCAGGAAAAGGGGCTCAGGCCACGCTGCCCAGCCCAGCATCGGCTCCCTGCGGGCACCAAAGCCTGGCAGCGGGCAGGGGCAGCCTGGGCCCGCTGCCCTCGGGGTGCCGGGCACAGTCCGGGGCTCGGGGACACTCCTGTGTGGGGCTCAGGAGCCTTCACCGAGGTTTGAGCAGCTGGGAAAAAGGGTTTGAAAGCACCAAACGCTGAGCAGGGCAACGGGGAAAGCGTGGGGTCGTCTCCAGAGAAGCTGGAATTAAATCAGGAGGTAAATCTTTAAGTTGTTCTGTCTTTGATAGATCAGGGAATGTTTGCAAAGCCTCACCAGTCTGGGTTTATATAATTTACTTTGCTAATTATGGGGAAAAACAATGTGGCGCTCCACTGTGGCTGAAATCCTAATTTCTAAACGCATCCCTGAAACTTTGGAGACAAAAAAATCTTCCAAGGATGCTGAAAGTGCTGCCCCACTCTGTCCTCAAATGGTTAAATCCTTTAAATGGTTCAGTCCTTTCCGTGCTTCCCAAACTCACCTGCTCAGCCACAACCTGCTTACAGTCATTTCCTTCTCCCAATCCAGGAGAAGTGGGAAAGGGAATCCTGCCCAGCACAGGAAATCTATTTGTATTTTTGGATACAATTCCTCATTTCTATTCTAGGAATCAACAGACTTGCAACTGTCACTGATAATAAAGGGAAAAAAAAAAAAAATCAGCCCTCTTAATAATTATTTGAGTATGAGTGAAATTAGTTAAAAAATAGCAATTAATAATTAAAATATTAACCGGTAATAGACTCCAAAAGGATCCTCACATGAAAAAAGAAGCTGTTCTAAAGGAATGGAAATAAAAGGAAATATTCCCATAACACAAGGGATGCTGGGGTTCAGGAACTCCACAAGAGGAAAATATTTTTTAAAAAGAAACAAATGTTAAAAAATAAACATTAAAAAGGCCCAAAAAATACATCCCCAAAAAAGCGGATTTGGGCATCAAGAACATGAGATAAAGGTCCTGTAAGTAAATATAGATATAGAGCTATTAGATATAGATATTAGATATAAATATAGATATAGATATGTATATATAGATATAAATATAAATATAGATAGATCTAGATATATAGATACAGATATTAAATACAGACATAGATATGTATATATAGATATATAGATAGATATAAATATATCTATAGAGATAGATAAATAGATTATATAGATTATAGATATATAGATATTGATATAGATGATATAGATATATAGATAGAGATATAGTTAAAGATGTAGATATAGATGTAGATATTGATATAGATTATAGATAGATATATAGATACAGATGATATAGATGATATAGATATAGATGTAGATATAGATGATATAGATGATAGATATAGATATAGATGATATATAGATATATAGATGTAGATATAGATGTAGATTTAGATGTAGATATAGATACAGATATAGATATAGATGATATAGATGATATAGATATAGATATAGATATAGATATAGATATAGATGGAGATGTAGTTAAAGATGTAGATGTAGATATAGTTGTAGATATAGATTTAGATGTAGATATAGATGTAGCTGTAGCTGTAGATGCAGATACAAATTAAACAGAAATATCCCATGTTTTTGCAGGCGCCACCCCCAGGAGGAGCAGATGTAGATGTAGATGTAGATGTAGATGTAGATACAAATTAAACAGAAATATCTATGTTTTTGCAGGTGCCACCCCCAGGAGGAGCAGATGTAGATGTAGATGTAGTTGCAGATGTAGATGCAGATACAAATTAAACAGAAATATCTATGTTTTTGCAGGTGCCACCCCCAGGAGGAGCAGATGTAGATGTAGATGTAGATATAGATGTAGTTGCAGATGTAGATGCAGATAGAAATTAAACAGAAATATCTGTGTTTTTGCAGGTGCCACCCCCAGGAGGAGCACGCCCAGCCGCGGCTCCCGGCGTGGGCGGCGCTGTGCCCTCACCCGGGCTGGCGGTGCTGATGCCCAGGTGGGTCAGGTTGGCAGCGAGGTTCCCGGTGCTGTTGGAGCTGCTCAGCGCTGGGAATGTGGATTCCTCGGGATCCAGGGGCGTGGGCAGCGGGGAGGGGAAGTGGATGTTGGTCAGGTCTGGCAGGGAGCCGCCCGTGTTGTGCGTGGCAGGAATCAGGGCTGTAGTGTTCTCCTGGTCAGCGGATGGGAAGATGCTACATTCAGGAGGAAAACACCCAAATTAATTCGTATTTCAGCCTGGGCAGAGCTTTTTAAAATTTAGTTCACGAGAAAATTTCAGAAAGAGGACTTTTAAAATCTTTTAAAGTGTACTTAACAGGGAATTCCATAAAAAAGATATTTTTGAGCTTTTAAAAATGTTTTTAACAAGAAAATTTCATTCAGAAAATGCTGTTGAGCTTGTTGAGATGTTTTCGACAAGAAATTCCATACAGAAGATGGTTTTTGTATTCCTGACCCTCAGATGGTCTTGTTCTGTACCTAGAACCTTCCCAGGAAATTCCAAAGCAACAGGATATTCACAGATATTCAATCCACAGTTTTTCTTAAAGACCTCAGTGCTCTTAAAATAAAATAAAATTGCTGAGAACTTACTTGATTCCTGGAACTTCACAGGATTTAGGTCTCGATGACCCAGTCTGAAATAGAAGGCAGAGACATTTAAAGGCAAAGATGCTGCTGGAGGGTATTGCCTCAGAGATATTTCAATTATTAAGTTTAATTTAATCATTGCTGTGTAAGATCTAGGAGCTCTTAGAAGTTATTTATCATTTTTTTACTTTATTTGGCCCAACAAATCTTCAATTTCAAGAGTTTCCCCTCATACAACCAAGGCCGTGCATTCACACACACATAAAATCCTTTCTGATCTAAAGATTATTATTTGTTTTTAAACACAGCATTTAATCTCCAATCTCCTCAAGGAGTTTATTAATGTTGACAGCAATTAAAGCATTCATTTATCTAAATACGTTCAGAAAATAAAATTTCTATTCCCACCTTTTTAGTGTCCCAGCCTTGCTTAGAGAGGGTTTTGTCTGCATCAGAGGTGGTTTCTTCCATTCCAGGGACAGTCAGCAATAAAACTAAAAAAAAGAGATGAAAAGGAATCATTAAGAATCAGTAATATTCAGCTTCTCACTGAGACACTCTCAGATTGGAAGTTTAACCTTTGGGAAAATCTTCAGGAGTTTAAATTACCAAGGAGGACGAAACATTTGCATTCTGTTGTGTAAAAAACCCAAAGATTCCTGAAACCAGACTGAAATTGTATTTAATCAATTATTAAATCTTGTTTAAAAACCCCACCCAAATAATACTTCCAATTTATTCTGCCCAGATGTCCATGGAAGGGTTTATTTCACATTTATTTTCCCATCTTTTGCAATTTGCACAAGTGATGAAGACCCGGAACGTCCAAGAGGACAATTCCAGTGGGGAAAATCCAATCCCTCCTCCCCGGGATGGAGAAACACCACAAAGCTGGGATTTCATTCTCCACATCCCAAGGACATCTCTTTGTTGTTTAAGGTGCCAAAGACACGAACAAACAAACAAACAAAGCAAAGCCAGAGAGAGAAGAATCAATAAAAACATCTCAGTGATGGGTGTAAATTCAGATTTATGGAATCCTGGTTGGGATGAACGTTTCCCAAGGATTTGCAGCTCCAGCAGCACATGGAAAAGCTGCAGGACAGCACAGACGTGTCCAAGGCCTGTGCTGTGCCTTCACAACCCCTGGGTGTTGGTTGAAGGACTCAGTGCAGGAGTTTTCCTAAGATCAGGGAATTTGAAGGCTGGAAAGGACCTTTAGGATGAGCAATTCCCGATTATCCCGAGCTGGAGCAGGAGCAGGGCCCAGCAGAGGGCACCAGAACTGAGGGTGCCGGAGCTGCTCCAGCCTGGGATTGTCTGGGATCGTTTGGGATCATTTGGGATCGTTTGGAATCTGCTCCTCCCAGGGATGTTCCCTGGGGATCCCCGGGTCAGGAATAAACACGGGGTGAAGCCTCTGCTCCTTCCCTGTGTGCCCCTGACTGAACTTCTGGGAATTCCACACTGCTCCAGGAGTTCCTCCAGAGCTCTGGGAGCGCTGAGAACTCAGCACCAGAGTCCCACCAGCCCAGAGGATCCTCCCCAGGGCAAAATGACAAAATCTGGGGCTCAGGAAAACATTCTCCCTTCGTTTTGTGTCATTTTCCCTGGATTTCAGCCCCCAGGAAGGTGAATGTGATCCAACTGTTGTGTCACAGGAAGTGTCAGCAGTCCTGGACTTTACAAACGCGTGGAGCCCAATCCGTGGAGATTCCATTGTTATAAATTGAACTGTTATCATTTTAACCTTTGTTTATTTTTTTCCTGCTCACCTCTTTTCTGCTGCATGTCCTGTGACCCTCCTGAAAAGGATTCCTGCTGAGCTGGAGTCATGGTGCTCTGGTGCAAGGCAGAATCAGAATTTGTCCTGAGGGAAAGCAAAACCCACAATATTTTTCTTGTCAGCCTCACTAAATAAAAAGAATTTTTCCCTCAGATAAACACAACAACTCGGTAGAACCTCAATATTGCGCATTAAAACCCAAAATCTCTGTATGGCAGAAGCCAGGCAGAATTTCCTTGTGAAACAATCAATTTGCAGAAGAAATTAGTTCAAGTTTGAAGAGCAATTGTTTCAATAATGGGATTGAGAGGAACACGGGATAAATTGGTTGCCCTTGTTAGAACAGAGTTTTATCTGCTTTGTTCAGATTCAACACGATCAAATAGTGCCATTTTAAAGCTGCTTAGCCATACTTTGGTTATTGTGATGGCTGAAAAACAAACAGTCCTGGCTGGGAGGAGGAAAAGGAAAGGTTCAGGATGCTGTGGAAAGGGGAATTTTCATGGCCAACACATCTCAGGATGAACTTTGAGAGCAAGGCCACTCTCAGAAAGTGTAACTCTGTGTTCCTTCCCACTGGAGCATTCCCAGCCCAGTTTCTACACCCAGAGAAATATCCAAGTCTTCTGCTGTGCCTGGGAACTTCTGGATTTTTAAAGTTTTTTAAGGATTTTTAAAGATTAAACCTGAAGGATTTACCTTTTAAAAAGTACCACTAAATTACAGTATCACTTGCAGACACCTTCATTTTCAAAGCTCATTTAACACAAGCACTGTTGGACTAAAAACTCAAGGTTTTTTTCAATTTCAAGAAGGAACAATTCCAAGCTGCTGCAGGGTGAGAGAACACCCCAAACCCCTCAGGATGGTGGCACCCACCTTCTCCAGCTCGTGTCCGACGGCGGTGACAGGTACACGGTGCCGTAGGGGCAGCTGTCCACGTGGGCCAGGGTTAAGGAAGCAACACTTCCCGCTCCAGCAGGAAATCTTTCCCCCAAGAATAATTCCAATTATCCAGTCAGAACCACTGAACTCACAGATTCTCTGTAGGGAGCTGTAAAAGGATCTCAGCCCAAAGTATTATCTGGATTGTTGTAATATTTGAGCAGTAAAAAAATCCTTCCTCCTTTTCCATGGATTTAAGTCCCGGTGCCTCCACCCTTCGTGTCACACATCCCCTGCAGCCCCATCCATCCCAGCTGATTTTAAACCTGGCAGAAAGGATCAGCTCATCCCCATCCCCAAATGCCAGAAGGATGAATCAACCTGCACTGAAACGCACGAGAGCTGCAAAGGAGAATCCTGGCTTGGGTTTGCTCAGCTCTGAGGGGAAACTCCATTTCCCCACGACAGCCCTGACCTTTCAGGAATCGTGGAGCGGTTTGGGTTGGGATAAGAGGATCCAGAGCTGGCAGTGAGGGTGCACCCAATCCCACTGTCCATGTCACCCTTAAATGTCCCCAAAGCAACTCTGGGGATTTGTCACTGGTGCCCACTTGGACACAACCGGACACATCCATCCATCAAACCCACTCTGGACACGAGGAGACCCCATGGGACAGAGCCAAATGCCTCACAGGAGCCCAGCTGATGATGGCAGCATTCCCAGCAGAGAAGGCCACCAGATTTACAGGTCAGCTCTGCCCTAAAGCCCTGCTGGGTGCCCCCAGTCCATCCAAGCACCCCTCAGCTCCACGTGGATCATCGTCCCCACGGAGAGACCAGGAAAGCTGAACTCTTACTTCACAAACAGGAGGTTTTCATGGATGAAACCACAGCTTGACACAGAGCTGGGGGTGAGGAGGGGAGGAGTGCACCCCACACCCGAGCAGGTGCTTCCATACAGGGAAAGGTTGAACCCTCACCCCGAGACCTTGGAAGGGAAAAACGCTGGAAGTTTCTCTGCCCCCTTGATTGCAATTGGCTCAGTGCCGTGACAAAAGTACTGATCTCTTTACCTGCTCCTCTGAAATGTGGCTGCTCTCTATTGGGCTGTTTGCCAAAAAACCCACCCAAATCCTTCAATACTTGAGACTTCTCAGGGCATTCTCGGGGTGTTGTAGCAGCTGTAGTGGGACCTGTCCCTACACTTGTGTTTTGTACTATTTTCTCCTTTTATTAAAACCTTTTTGCTTTTTCAAGACACTTGCATTATTTTAAAGCCATTTTCTGTGAGGTGCTGGACACCCCCAGAGATACTGAACCCTCAACAGAGCTGAATACACCTGGAAAAAGGGAAGGGAAGGGAAGGGAAGGGAAGGGAAGGGAAGGGAAGGGAAGGGAAGGGAAGGGAAGGGAAGGGAAGGGAAGGGAAGGGAAGGGAAGGGAAGGAAGGGAAGGGAAGGGAAGGGAAGGGAAGGGAAGGGAAGGGAAGGGAAGGGAAGGGAAGGGAAGGGAAGGGAAGGGAAGGGAAGGGAAGGGAAGGGAAGGGAAGGGAAGGGAAGGGAAGGGAAGGGAAGGGAAGGGAAGGGAAGGGAAGGGAAGGGAAGGGAAGGGAAGGGAAGGGAAGGGAAGGGAGCAGGCAGTGGTGGTGGCCCAGCCCTGCTGCCAAGGATATCTGCCGGCCGTGTTTGTCCACGGAGAGCGGGCGGCGGTGCGGCGAGCCCAGGCGGTTCCGGTCCCGGTACACCCTGTCCACCAGCCCGTGGTGCCGCGTGGTCCTGCTGGTGTCCAGCGCCGACGACTGGAACGGGGTCTGGGAGAGACACGGGGATTATCCACAGGGAAACAGCCCCCAGCCTGCCCAGAGCCTCCTCTTCCTCCTCCTCCTGGGTCAGGCTGGGTCGCTCTAAGGAATCAGACTCAAAACAAGATGTGGACCTTGTGTCATTTTGCTTTTCCTCCGACAGCTTTTATTTTGGGAAAGCTGCCTCCTGCAGGAGGGGCCATGCTGGAGCTGGCCTGGCTCAGCACTGCCCTCGCACCCTGGCACCCCTGAACCCCGGGCTGAGCGTGGCAGGAGCTGCCAGCTGCTGTCCACATGCCCTCGGTGCAGCATGCAGGGCGCATCCAGGAGGAACATGCCGACATCCAGAGCCTGATCCCAGGGCAGGAGATGCAGGGAGGAGCTGCACGCTGAGCTCAGCATTCCCCAGGACGCGCTGCCTGCTCTCGGGGCTGCCTCTCACCCCTCCTTGCTGCGGATTTATTCTAAGGGGACACTGAGAGAATGAAAAGAAAAAAGAAAAGCAGTTTCCTTCCTCCTCTGTCTGATGGTTTTGAAGTGATTTTCAGCTCCTTCGGTGACCCGAGGTGGGATGATCCCACCTGGACCCTTATCAGCACTGACATCCTGAGCGGCTCCCGAGCAGATGATTTCAGAGCAGGAGGATGGCAGGGGAAGGACAGGGAAGATGAATTTTCACGTTGTCCACAGCCCTTCCCAGTGTATACCTGGGGGGGGACAAAGGAAGTACCGAGGGGTCAATCTCTGCTCGTACTCCACCGGCAATTTATGGGTCTCCAGGGAGAAAATTCCTCCCCAGCCCTGCACTCCCTGCCAATGTGAACAGCTTTGCTGAGTCCCTCAACACCATCTGTTTGGAAATCCAAAATTTCCTCCTCCATTCAGGTGCTGCACGTGGCAAATGCACTGTCCTGTCTGCCAAGCCATGAAACCATCTGGCTTCCACATTCATCCCTTTTTCTTTTGGTTCCTTTTTTTATTTTTGCTTTTCTTTTTTTTTTTTCCCCCAAGTGTCGGCTTTGGTTGTTGAAAAGATTATTTCTCTAAAGCTTTGCATTTATTTTGAAAAGCTTTGTTTGTATGAACTTTTTAAGGAGTCTTTCTACTATTTTAAACTCTTTTCTCTTCAGCAAATATTGGGCTCCTCACCCTCTCTGCACACACAGGCTGTGTTAACAGAGCTGCAGAGGGGCTGTGGTGTTTATTTTCTCATTTCAGGGCCAACATTTTATATGCAGCAGAATATTTAAGGCAACAGGGGACTAGAAAGGAGCACAGTGACGATTTACAGGACTCTCAGCTCTTCAGACCATGGGGTTTGTGCTTCACTTCCTCACTTGGCTGAGAAATCTCAAATATAATCTCAATTTTAAGGGTTTTTAATTCAAATGCGGTGCTTTAATCTCTGCTGCAAACACTGAACAACAATCCCCACACGAAGTGGGAATATTCATCATTCCAAAGCGACAAAAGGTCTCAAACTCCTCATTTTTTTTCTGTTGTTACAGCCCAAAAGGCAGCAAATTTTGCAAATACGTGCCTGGAAGGTCAACAGGAAAAGCAATTTCCTATGTCAGTGGTGTCAGCGCAGAGCTGCTAAAAAAGGAGTGCAGAGCTCACCTGGAACTTAAAGGGAGGCCAAAGCATAAAACTACAAAGACAAAAAGTTCAAAATGTAAAACGAGCCATTTTTTAAGGTTTTACCTTTTTTTTTGGCACAATTAAAAACGCAATAAAATCTCATCTGAGCGCAGCAGTGGCCCTAAATAAACGTGGGATGTGTCCCAGCTCAGGGCTGCAGTTTATGGAAAGAGGGATTTTGGGGTAATGCTGTTCCCTGGCTTTCCAGGAAACAAGATCCCCAAAGAATCCTGAATTTAGGGAAAACAGAAAACTCCTGAGGAGATGGGTGTCACCTCTAACAGGTCTGGCTTCTCTCAGCAACCTTCCTATAAAATTTATTTAGGGCCAAACACCAGGACAATGATCCTGGATTTAAACTCCCCATCTCTGCATGGCATGAGATATTTAACCAAAGAGAAAAAAATGGATTAAAAAAAATTAACAGATCTGAGCACCAATTTTATTTGAGAAAATGAATAATTAAAAGGGTTTCACTCCCCTAAAAAACATCCAAGGGTTTGAGACCAGACCCAAAATCCCCCAAACTGGGAAAAAAAGCAGCTCAATACAGACAGGAAGGAAAAAGCTCAGTGCTCTCCACGTGTCCTTTTAGGATTTATCAGGAAATAAACCCAGGTGAGGTGGGTGAGGGGGAAGGAGGAGTGCTACCTACTGCTGGTTGACATTTTGGTGCCTCCTGGTGCCAAGCAGGATTTGGGAATTCATTCTGCCCTTCCCCACGGATTTAAACATGCAGGCTGAGTGCACATGCTCGGAGATTGCTGGAACCACAGGCCAAGACTGAATAATCCACTGTCTGCACCAAATAAACCCCCAAAGAATCAGAAATAACCACATGACAGCAAGTCCAGGGAGTCTGCACAGGAATTATTTGCATGTTCCAGACTGGGATGCACGGCAAAACCTGGATTTGTGTGCCAGCCCTGCAGTCCTGCCGAGCTGGGGGTGACCCAAATAACTCCTGTGCGTGTGCAGAAATACGTATCCACCTGGGCAAACGGGACCAGTCCTAAATACGTATTTGCACAAACCTAAAAACTTGTTTACCAAAGAGACAGGAACTGCTCCAAAGGCTTCAGCCAGAGCTCCGTTGTGCTGCAAATCAAAGAAGCAGAAGATGCTCAGACACCAACGCTCGCAGCAGGCACAACCACCCCGGCTCTGCCTTCACACCAGCCCAGAGTCGCTCGCAGTCGTGCTTCCAGCTTCCAACTGCAAAAACCTGGAAAGCTTTTCCCCACTGCTACAAACACATGGGCTTGTTTTGTTGCTTGTTATCTGGAACAACATCAATTTGGGTTTGGGGGTTTTTTTGGGTTTTATTTAGTGTGTGTGTGTGTGAAAAAAACCCCCAGGGTTTAAGGGCAGTTTGTTTCCGTCTCCTCCTCCAGTCATTCATAAATTTTTGAGTATTCCCTTTTCAGCAGTCAGGATTAAACCAGTTCAGGTAAAAAAACCACCAGTGATGGCCATCAAGCACAGAAATATTGAAATATTATTGTTTAAAAGAAATTCTTAACCTCCTTAACAAAAAGCTAAAGAGAAAAACTTGAACGGAGCAGATATTGTGGAGTAACACTGAGGCTCCAATCCACTACAAATCTCTGCTCTGTATTCCCCAAAGAATTAAAGATTAAAATAGACTTTTGCCTCTCCTCTAGCACAAGATTCAAGCTTTTAACCTGCCCAAATTCAGCTGTCTGCACCTATTTCAAGAAGCAGTTAGGCGAGGTCAGCAAAAGTTTCTCCATCTTTATTAAAAGCCTTCATCAGAAAACCACAAACTGCAAAATTTCCTTCCCACCACATCCTCGTGAGCTCAACTGTAACTGTGACTCAAAAATAAAGGAAAAACCAAGGCAAAAATGTTCATTATTTTGAGCACTCTAAATCAACTAAATGTGGAAATGAGGAATCCGCAAAGTATCCACCAACTAATCCTGTCCTTGGACAACATCCTCTGCCCAAAAGTGCTTCAAAACAGCCAAATATTCACCTGAAATTCTGATTTTCTGTTCAAGGTGCATCATCCCTGGAGTCACAAAACCCAGGCAGGATATTTCTACATTTCCTCTCTAGCCAGCCCAAAGAGAAGTGATTACTGTGATACCACTTTGTGTCCCACTGCTCTCCTCCTCTCCCAAAATTCCTCCCACAGAATGCACATCAATTCCTCCACCCCCCAGCTCCCAACACCACCTTTATTTCCTCCCACTTCGCCTTGAACTTACAGCATCTTCCCAGATTTCATTAGGAATTGCATCTCTCAGAGTATTCCTGACCCCAAAGCCTCACAACCATGGACAGAATTAAAATCTACCATAATCAATATTTAAAAAAAAAAAAATCCCCAAACATCCCAACCCCATCAGAAGTTTTTAAACCGGGTGCTGACTTCTGGACCAGCAGCTGCCTGGGAGGACACACCAGCATCCGAGCACAGAATCCATCAGCAAATCCACGGAAAAACCCTCTGAACTCACCTGGAAGGGGAGATCCATGGCACTGTTCCCGATCTGATTCACATTTGGCAGTGACCCCCCGTAGTACTGGCCACGGCTCTGCCCCAGTTGCAAATATTGGGTTTTCTGCAGCTGTAGCTGAAAGGAAAGGAGGAGGAAAAGAGAATTTTAACTGTTTTAACCAGCACAACTTGACACTGTGATCGCTGAGGATGGAAATCGTTAAAAGGCATCAATCCAACTCTGACAAAGGAGGGTCGACCTTCTCCACAAGTTTCTTGCAGCAGGAAAAGCCCTGGAGAAAGGGCAGGGAAGAGACTTCCAAGAGCAAGGCAGAGCCAGGTTTTCAAACAAAGGACAGAGAGGTTTTCACAAAAAACCCCTTCAGCCAAGGAACAATCAAAACACCACCAAGAATTCCCTGTGGGATGGGTGCACATGGAAATGAAGGTGATGCTCTGCAAAGCTTCACCGAATTCCAGGTATCGCTCTCCACTCCAGGAAAATATTCCAGGTGTTTGCCCATAGTTGGAGACACTTCTGGGTGTTTATGTGGGATGGTGAGGGGTGCTCAGGGATGCTCAGGGGAGCTCAGGGATATTCAGGCTGTCCAGGAATGCTCAGGGATGTTCAGGGGAGTTCAGGGATGTTCAGGGATGTCCAGGGATGTTCAGGAATGCTCAGGGATGTTCAGGGGAGTTCAGGGATGTTCAGGGATGTCCAGGGATGTTCAGGAATGCTCAGGGATGTTCAGGGGAGTTCAGGGATGTTCAGGGATGTCCAGGGATGTTCAGGAATGCTCAGGGATGTCCAGGGATGTTCAGGAATGCTCAGGGATGTTCAGGGATGTTCAGAAATGCTCAGGGATGTTCAGGGATGTTCAGGAATGCTCAGAGTGCCCACGCCACACTGCCAGCACCCAGAGAGGATGCAGAGAAAAGGCCCAGGCTCTTTATTCCATGCCAACACTCTGAGGAGTATCCATGGAGGATCACAGAATTCCAGAATGATCTGGGTTGGAAGTGACCTTAAGGATCATCTCATCCCACCCTTCCCACCACCCCAGGGTGCTCCAGCCTGGCCTTGGGCACTTCCAGGGATCCAGGGGCAGCCACAGCTGCTCTGGGAATTCCATTCCAGGGTCTCCCCACTCCCACAGGAAAGAATTTGATATTGAAATAGTCCCTGAGTACAAGCTCGCCCTGAGGACAGCTCATGCATTTTCCTGACATTCAAACAATTCCTAGAAAACTCCTTTATTCACAGAATCTCTCCCAGAAGCCAGTGATTTCCAACTGCACAGAGTCAAAAACCTCTGTGCTTGAGCTGAGGGACCGAACTAATCCCTGACTTAGGAGATGAGAACTCTCCACGGAATCCCAGGATCGCTGAGGTGGGAAAACAGCTCCAAGGTCATGTTCAGCCTTTACCAGGGTGCCCTCAAAAGCCTCAGCTCTGAGGGCAACACACCACCACAAAGGGGTTGAGGGTTTATTTTTTTCTTTTAAAAGGGCAGATAATCCCCTCAGGCCAAAGATTTATCAAATATTCCCAGTTTTCCCTATCAAATGGCTCGGAAAGATCCCACGTAAGGAGCAGGAAAGGCCCCTTTGCTTTTCTTGTGCAGTATTTTGCCACGCAATTCCTGAAGCAAGACACGAAATTAGAGAAACCCTGCGCTGGTATCACTTAATGAGTCACAGCCCCTCCAACTCAGAGCACAAAAAGCACAATATCAGAACTAGCTGTGCTTTTTCCCTGGCCCCTGCATATGTTTTTGTTGTTAAGTAAAATAAAAAAAATAATTTAAAAAAAGGTTTATTTGGGATTTGGGCCAAACACTGAAGTAACTATTTCAACAGGTGTTGGTTTCCTTTCAAGAACCTCCAAAAGGCACCCAGGGAGGAGGGGGTGGGTTTTTTTTAGGATTTGGGGTTTTTCCTCAGGATATTCCCACCTCAAAGCAGCACAGGGACAGGGAGGTCAGGAGCATTTGTCTTTCTGCTGCACTCGCATGGAAATGAGGCGACCCCAAGAGCTGGGGGAGCCCGGGCTGTTCAATGCCTGGGCTGCATCATTAATTTCAGCGAGGATAAACACTCCTGGAGAGCCGTGCCAAAAAGCGGAGCGGCGATGGCTGCTGCCTGCTCTCATCCATCAGCGCCGCGGCCAGAGCCGGGCTGGGGCTCTGCTCAGCTCCTGCCTTCCAGGAGACAGCGGCCCCCAGACTCCGCAGTTATTGGAGCCCATCAACAACTGCCACTTGCAATCTGCCGAGATCAAGTGTAAGCAGAGCGGGATTTGCGTCCTGAGCGCCTCCGAGCTCCGGCTTTGTCAGCTGCAAGCGAAGTTTGTTTGAAGCTTAGGACCTTGCTGTCATTCCAGCAGGAAATCAGGAGTGAAATCGAGCTCTGGGTTTTTTTTTCCTTCTCAGCGAAGCAAAAAAGATGCGAATTTCTCTGAGATACCTCAGTGCACACTGGGAAGCAGCACCAAAATCCAGAATAGAAGTTTGGGAAGGGACCTTAAATATTATTTAATTCCACCCCACAGCTTCCACTATCCCAGGTTGCTCCAACCAGGCCTTGGACACTTCCAGGGATGGGAAATCCACGATTTCTCGGGGCAGTCTGTGCCAGGGCCTCCCCACCTTTTAGGAAAACAGAAGCTGTCCCTAAAATGAAATCTCATTTTCCTCTCCACCCACCGTGCGAGGCGGAGCAGGTACATGGCACAGCTGGGGATGAGGTTTACAGAGGGGTTTGATTTTAAAAGGAAACAACAAAAAGGAAAAGCCTTTCCTTAAGAGAAAAATTCCCATTACTCTGGAAATGTTAACAAGCCCCAGGGTTATCTCCTGGGGTTGGATTCAATTAGTGCAATTTGGATTGTGGATGAGTTTGGACAGGGAAGGATGATAAGGAACTACTGAGTGCTCACCAGATTTATTAATTTCGTGAACCACGAGGACTCGGTGACTCCACACTGCAGCTTTTCCACTGCTCTGCGATGTGGCCAAGAGCAGCTCCCTGACAGCTGAAAGTATTGCTAAATATCCCAGTTCCTTCCCAAGGAAGCTTTTGGTAAGGAAACAGCTTTTGCTTGTTAAACTACTTTATTTCTGTTTGGTTTTCTTGTTCTGAAGAAATGTTCCCCGAACGGCAGATCCAATTGGAATCTGTATTTTTCCTTCCATCAGCCTTTCTTTTACTCCACTTTTTTTTTTCTTTAAAATTCAATTTAATCACAAAAAATCATATAATTTATATGAAATGCATCCATTTTTCCACTTGGGTTACCATTTGCTGGACACACAGCTGTGTTTGTAGGGAGAGATTCAAGTTCTACACTTTAAAAAATACTAAATAAAGACAGAAACAAAACCCCAAATACAAATCCAGTTTTACTATGGGCTTTTCTAGAGGCTTTTCCTACAGGCAGGTGGGAATTAAATGAAGCAATTATTACGAATTCAGTAACTGAAGTTATTGGAATTCTCTGAAAAATTCTGAGTAAATTACAGATTTGTGGGCAGAACTTATTGGGAAGTTTGGTAATTTTGGCACCGTAAATCAACCCAAACGCACTGTAAAGGTTTTTCTTAAAATGTCTTTTTTTAACAGATGAAATCTGGACTGCCAGAACGATAATAAAAGGGCGGAGTGTCCGTTTGATAAAACCCCAGATATCTGATGACTACAGGAAGCAAAGATTTGGTGATAACAGCTTTTGCGCTGCCTTGCAGTTTCCATACCGACCTTTCTTATAATTTCTTTTTTTTCCCCTTTTAAAAAACCCTTCCTCTTTAGCACCTCCAGCCTAATAAGCAGCAAAACCAGCGCAGATTAAAATTAGAAAAGTATTATTAAAGCTTAATTGGGACTTCAGTTGTGCTGGCAGGATTAGTGGGAGTTTTAGAGGCTGCAGTGTTGGGAAATCCCGTTGTGCTGAGCAGAGTTTGCTTGGACTGGGATGAAATTTCCCAGGAATTTTCACCTGGAGCACCCAGCCCTGCTGCAGGGTTTGGGATTGGTGTCAGGGCTGGAATTTGGATGTGAGGAACTTCCCAGAGAGGAAGCAGAAGGAAAAGAGGCTCCCCAAACCCTGGTCTGGCTTCTCTCTGCAGCTGGAATTAAACACCAAACAAACCCCGCAGCTCCTGCTGCCATCCCAGCAGGGCTGGAGCCCTCACAGGGAGATTTCTCCCCATCCACAATCCCCCTGTTGATAAGAAAAGCAAATAAAAGCTTAAAAAGAAAGATACCTTAACAGGGATTTAATAATTCCAGTTTAGATTTAGTGGCAGTGCTGCCATGGGCTACAAATCACCTCATTAACCCTTTAATTATTTAAAAAGTGCTTTTAAGGTGCCAAGAACTCTCCAAACACCCAGACTTTGGCTCCTCAAGGGAATCCTTTTCTGTTAAAAAAAAAAAATCACATTAAAATTTGAATTTAAAAAACTCAACACTTGCTACTCAAATATTTACTAAAATTAATACACATTCAAATAACTGCTGGTTAAAGAACTCACCCTCCCTGAAATCTGCCTGGGATTTCCTTAATTCAATGAGGAAAGAATCACAAATGAATAAGAGAAAATCCTGGTAAACCAAGGAAAAGGGAATCTCTGTGTTGGCCACGATTTTGTTAATTCCAGCAGCTGCTGGTGCTTCTCCACATCCCCAACCTGAAAATTAGAATCAGTAATGAGCAGACACAAAGTTCTGAGCACAGAACAAGTTTCAGGGGCAGAGGATTTGGTTTTAGATCCCAAACTGTTCCCACCTCAGGGATCCTCCTGGAAAATGGGAATAATCCCAGCAGAGGAATTTTGGAAAGATTGTCCTGGAACTCCTCACAGTCCCTCCCCTGAAGGTTTAATTATCCCACCAGCAACTCAAAGAGTGAGTGGTGCCCCAAGCCTGGAGCAATCCAGCAAAAAGTGGGGAAAAATGAAGATATTCCAGATATTCCAGAGGCTCCCAGTCAGCCACCACCACCTGTGGATGCCACTGTGGGAGTGAGGATAAATGAATTAAAATATCCTGCTGCTCCCAGAGAGGAGATGAATGAAGGCTGGGAAGACTTTGGACTTTTTAATGTCTATAATGCTTTTAGAGCTTGGGTGAATACTGATTGTTTTAATAATTTTATCATGTTTTGGAAAATTCATTGCAAATAATTACAGACACTTCCATTATTGACATGTTACTGATATAAATTCACCCATGCTGTTATCAAATAGTTCAATAGGTGGCTGAAGAGATGGATTTGCATGTTTAGCTTTTTATTTTAATTTCCCGTGTAATTAAAAATTATGAAATCTAACAGCAGCAATATTTTCACCTCAGCAGGCACCTGTAATATGTAAATAATGGAGTTTATCTCCAGTGCCCCGATAAGTGAGGGAAATAAATTTCATGGTGCAAAGCCACGTGTTTGAAATTGTCTTGGGGAGCAGCTCAGAGAAAGAAAAAGGTGTGATAACAGCAAACCACAGCTCAAATCCTGTGATAAAACACCCTGCTCCTCTAGGAAAGGGCTGGAGACACAGGGAGATAAAAAATATCTGAGATTCCAGCGAGGTGAGCAGGCTGCTGTCAGCTGAGAGATAAAAACGGGCTCTGAAATCCCAACCGGTGCCCGTGTGAACACCCTGAGAGCGACACCAGGGCTCTTCTTTGGGAGTAATCAACATTTCAGGGCCTCCAGGACCAGGGAAGGGGCGGCAGAGGCAGCTCCTTCGCTCTCGCCAGCCTCGTTTGTCAGGATGAGAGCAGAGGAGCCTCTGCCTCGCTCTGACTGGGCTGTCACACTCAGGAAGAGGCAGATTTCTAAAGTCACCGATTTCCTGCCGTTTCCAGGCGCGCTCCAAGAGCAGCAGAGGCTCCAAAGGCGCAGCTGTTCCTCCCAGGAAGGAGGGGAAAGGAAATGAAGGCTGAAGTTGAGAGGAAAGGGATAATCCACAGCGAGAGCAGCTGCTCTGCCTGCCCCGCTTGGGACTTCAGAGATTCCAGCAGCAGCTTGGAACAAAATGTTTTGCAACGGTTTGGGGGGAGTTTTTTGAATTTTTCAGGGTGTTTTTAGTGTCAGAAAAGTGAAGATTTGAAGGCTGGCTCTGGACAGAGGAGCGAGGACAAGCCCAGCACAAGTTTTCCTTGTTGCCTGCGCCAATCCTTGCTGGCCTCCCAAGGATCTCGGTGTCCTGGAGCGATGGATTTTGCAGGGAATGGGACAAGCGAAGAGCCAAAACAGGAAGCCAAATGTCTACTAGAAACGAAGTGAAAATTACCCCGAAAAAACTGCAGACATATGGGATGAACTGGACGTGACCCCGGGCTCGTGGAACTGCTACATCATTGTTTACTCCTCCAGCACCACAACTGTCACTGCAGTCACTTTTAAGGATTTGTTCCATTATCCCATCGCCGTGTCAGGACACAAACACGGCTCTCAGGCCAAGCAAATGCAGCCAGGAAGAACAAAAATGCAGGGAAAGGCCAAAAAAAAGCATTTTTGTTGTCTTTTTTTTTTTTTTTTTCTTGAAGGGAAGGAAGCTGTTGTAATATCTTGGAATTTAGCAGCCACAAAAGAGCAGCAGTTTTGTTTCTGCCACTGAGACACTTCCCAAGCAACTCCTTCCTCAGAGCTGAGCTGAGAACACAGGGCCAGCCTCGATTTTCAGGGATTTTAATTTTCACTCCCCATGCACTAAAACACCAAAATGTTCTCAAAAACTTCCAAAAATTAGCAACAAAACGGGAGGTGAAGCCTCCAAGGACCAGGAGCAAAGGGTTGTGCTGCTGCCTGGGATTGTCCCAGCTCCCACCAGCTCAGCACAGAGCAAAGGGGAAGCAAAATTCTCCTCTTCCATCTCCTGGAATGAAACAGGAGCTCCATGAAAAAACAAACTGGGATTCAGAAAAAGGTGTTTTCATCATGAGAGTAATGAAAGCTGCCAGGCACAGGGAAGGGCACAGCGAGGCAGCTGGCTTGAGATTTTCTAGATCTGATTATTTTGAAGGTTACCTGATAGCGTTGCCTCAATCCTGCACTTCCAGCGGCTTCCCAGGAAAATCCTGAGGTCTCAAAGGCTGCAACACCTGCAGGAGGCCCCTGCAGCTGCTAAAAACCTCTCCAGAATTAAGGCAGAACTGCAAATTCTGTGCTCTGACAGAGGGGAGATGGTGATGGAGTAAGTTCTTATCTCAAGTCTGTGATCAGCTGAGGAAGGCATTCCCACCCTTTGGATCTGGGACTAAAACCACTCCTTTTTGCAGGCTGCATGTCCAGGAAGCAGAGAATTGGGAGGCAAGGATCACTTCTTCTTTGTTATCATCAAACTTTGGGCACTTGGGTGACTTGTGGAGAACAGCAGACAGAGCAAACCCAGAAAATAACCCCCCCAAAAAAACAACCCCAAAAAGCAGAGACACAGCCCTACCCCACACAGCTGAGGTGCAACACAGCACTCACTATCAAGCAACCTAAAATGAACTTCTCATAGAAGAGGCAGAGTTAAAAGGGATCCATCAGGGTCAAGCTAAAATGAATTTATCCCAGGAAAGGCTGAGTTAGAAGGAACCCATCAGGATCAAGCTAGAATGAATTTATCCCAGAACAGGCTGAGTTAGAAGGAACCCATCAGGATCAAGCTAAAATTAATTTATCCCAGAACAGGCTGATTTAGAAGGAACCCATCAGGATCAAACTAAAATGAATTTATCCCAGAACAGGCTGAGATCCCATCAGGATCAAGCCCAACTCCTGGCCATGCACAGGACACCCCAAGAATCCCAACTCAGAACTGCAATCCAAATAATCCTTTGCTAAGAGCATTACAGTCCAGTCAAATAAATTTCATTCATAAGAGCTGAGATGTTATTGATCAGCAGAGCTCGGGCAGGAATCAGCTGAGCCCTGGCCAAGCCCCAGTGCTGCACTTTTAGCACTCCAAGAGAGCCAATTATTACTCATGAGTTCATGTTTTCTTCACCTTCCTGTTGAAGAGATTATTTAAGACCTCAAATCACTTAACTGGATTGTTTTGTCCTCTTATGAGTCATCTCCAAATTCCAAGGCCCCATTAGATTCTCCTTCAGGAGCTGCAAGCGGCTCCCCAGCTTGCCTGAGCTATAAAACCGTGAGGAAACGGGGCTGTAAAAATCACCCAGGCTCGGAGCTCTACCCCAGCTGCCTCCTCCAATTCCTGTGAAAGGGGAAAGATCTCACACCCCAGCACTATTTACAACTTCCAAAATCCACAGTGCACTCAAATATATATATTTTTTTTTCCCCAAAGAAAAAATCAATTTTTTTCTTGTGAAACCAAAGAAAACAAACCAGAAGGAGGAGGGGAGAGAGGAGGCAACAGCATTTAATGCTGCGATAATTTTTATTCTTTACTTCTGTTTTATGTCTTTTCTTATCTCTGAATAGTGAAAACATAGGAAAACTGCATTTTTCTCCCCAAAATGAATGAAGATGAATCATTGGGGGGATCGGGGGCAAAGAATCATTAGGAACACACCTTGCAGGATTTGAATAAATAAACAAAGCCATAATAATAAAATAATAAAACTTAATGCACAGGCTGCGACTCGGTGCTTAAAAACACTTTTGCTATTTCTGGTGAACAAAGGTTTACTGTTTAAAACTTCACAGTCACAACTGAGCAGCAAAAAAACAGGATACAGCAAACTGGAGCCTTAAAATAGTGACTATTCTTCCGAGTTGTGCTCTATCGCCGGGCAGGGAGCCAAGCAAAGCTACAACAGGCACCAAACCTGATTTGAGAGCTTTGAAAAACAAACCCCAGCCCGTGGCAGCTCAGCGAGTGCCACCCTCCTTCCCTGCCAGGCTTCCAGCGAGAGGCAGGCGTGGATGCTGCTGATAATCCAATAGAAAGCAGAGCACAGGGCTCCTGCTTGAGGCTCCATTATTATTTGATATCCAGAAGGCAAAGGATTCTTTTGGTTCTATTTAGGTGGAGCTCGACGCTCTCAAAATCTTGTTTGTTTTGGGGAGTGTTTTAGCTGACAGTGAATTGTGTGGAGAATTGGGAGGCCAAGGATGGTTTTTTCTTTGTTATCACCAGACTTTGGGCGCTCGGGTGACTCGTGGAGAACAGCAGGCAAAGCAAACCCCAAAAAACAACCCCAGAACGGAGCCCCAAAAAGCAGAGACACAGTCCTACCCCGACACAGCACTCATCACTATAAACCAACCTAAAAGGCTGAGTTAAAAGGGACCTTCTTTTCCTAAAGCAAATATCCCTTCTGAGCAGGGATCTGATGGAGAACGCCAGGAAACAATCGTCCGGCTTCAACAGAAAGTTCCTCAACCATCCCCATTGCTCCCATTGAAATGCCTCAGAAAAGCTGAAATAAAAGCAGAGATGCCCTCATTAAGTAAGATAAAAATAGCTTTTATGTTCCATTTTTTATTTTTAGCTAAAGAATGAAAATTCAGTTATGTAACCCTACAATTTTGGTAAATTGGGAGCCAAGCAGGGCATGTTTGCACTCTTTGGGGTTCAGGGGCACCTCACTCTGCCCTCAGAGTGGCCAAAACTACAGAAAATTGTTTGTGGCTTGAAATCGTGGCCTCAGCCAACCCTTCAGGTATCAGAAACATCCAAAATATCATCAGAGTCCAAATTCTTCGAATGCAAAAGGCTCATTCAGCACAATCATCTCCCTGAACCAGAGGCAAATCTAATTACAAGGAGAAGGTCAATCAGACGTTCGAATCTGAGCTGGCTGCTGGAAACTTGTGCAATATTCAAGATATTAAATAAATAGTAAATCAGATATTCTCTATCCCTCTCACTGCCAGGAATACAATCTACACTCTGCAAGGAATCCAAAAGTGAGAAGTCGGGGTATGAAACAATCCCTGCCTTCCCTGCTCCCACCGAGGTTTTTTATTCCTTTAATCCAGCTTACAGATGTTGAAATCCCACTCTGAGGCTCCAGAGCTGGAAAAATCTCCGGCACAGCTTCACAAGCTGCTCCTCCAACAGGTCTGAAGAGGCCCCATCCTGTCACCAACAACTGCTCCTCTGTCTGAGGTGGGAGCTATCACCATCTGCCTGGAAATTCATATATTTTGGGATATCAACTCCAATTCCCTCCCCTCCGAGACCTCGGCCGTCCAAGGAAAATAATATTCACATAAATAGTAATAGCTGGGTACCAACATTAATTGAAAATTCATCTGACAGAGCTGCAGCCTGCAGTTAACACATCTTACTGCTCAGGAGTGATAAGTAACCAGAGTAAAACCAGCAGTGAGCAGCTCAGCAGGGAGAGCACAGAGGAGATTTTCCCAATCATCAGGAAAAGTGATAGACCAGGCAAAGGAAGCGAAAGACACTTGGAGAAAATCTGCCTGTGAAGCAGAGACTTTCAGCCAGGGCTGTGGAATTCTGGGTTCAAATTCTCAAGCTGCAGCACTTCAGCCTCCTCCACTTCATTATTTAAGAGCTGTTTTTTGTGGGTGTGCGGTGTTGTTTGACTGCAAAGGATTGTTCT
This sequence comes from Progne subis subis, assembly GCA_022316685.1. NCBI lineage: Eukaryota > Metazoa > Chordata > Aves > Passeriformes > Hirundinidae > Progne > Progne subis. The sequence continues at coordinate 138,324 of JAKJHU010000276.1, forward strand.
GGTACAAGGGGAAGAATTTTCAATTCCCGAGAAATAATTCGCAAAACAAGGCTGTTATCAACACTTGGTGACAACTTGGGGATTTATACAGTCCCAAGGAGATCAGGCCAAAATCTAAAACATAAAATGATAAAGAGGGGCTGTTCAATGCTCCCCGGGCTCCACAAGCACCGCTGGAGAACGTCACGGATCCTCATGCCCGGATATCACTTCCAACAGCACGAAATGCAAATCACTCCAAACAAATCAAAGCAACATTTGAAACGTTAACTCCAGAGACGCTGATAATAGAGACTCACACCCAGCTGCCACCTGGAGCTCAGAGAATTCCAGAATGGTTTGGGCTGGAAGGGACATTAAGGATGATCCAAGTGCCAGGGACACCTCCCACCATCCCAGGCTGCACCAGCCCTGCCCAACCCGGCCCTGGACACTCCCAGGGATGGGGCACCAAAGCCTCTGGGACCAATTTGTTTAACAAAATGTGAGGACTTGAGACCAGAGGAGTGAAGCAGCAGCGAGGTCACAGCCGGTCACTGTCACCAAATGAACCCTGTTCCCTAAAAATCCACCTGATTTTGAATTCCCTGCTTTTCGCTCCCTCGGGAACCTCTCAGCAGCAGCTCCTCCAGCACAGCCACAAAAACACCGGGGCAGGATTCCAGCCAGCACATCCAGGAATGGTTTTAACCCAGAAAAGTTTATTTTCTTCCTTTTTTTTTTTTTATTCAAGATACAGCCTGACATTTGCTGAAAAGTGCCTTGAAGCCTACTTGAGTTTCAGATCCTGCATTAGGCACAAAAATATCGATGCCAGTGTGGAACAGAGCATTAGGGAGCGATCGATGCTGTCAGGGCCATGGACCAAACTGCCTTTCCCCTGCTCAAGAAAATGTTCCTTCGCAATCACAGATGGATAATGGAGAACTCAGATAAATATTTAGCCTTTAATACATTTTGGTTAAATCCCTATTGATCATTTTTGAGAGGATGTCTGTTTTTTTGCCAAATCAGTGTTTGATTACCACAACAGTGAAAGTGCTCGATAACGCTCAGTAATTTCACAGAATCACAGACTGGTTTGGGTTGGAAGGACCTTAAAATTACCAAATTCCATCCTGTGCCAGGGGCAGGGACACCTCCCACTATCCCAGGCTGCTCCAAGCCCCTGGCTTTGGACATTTCCAGGGATGGAATGAGTAACTCCTGCCAGGACCTCCCCACCCTCCAAGGGAGGAATTTCTTACAGAAAATTCACATGGTGCAGGAAATCTGGGTTCAAACTCCCCCTAGAAGCCCCAAACCCCTGGGTTTGGTTTCACCTGGCCCATCCCTGCTGTACCCACACAGGTGGGTGTGTGGCCACGCTGGACTGAACACGGTGCTGGACACAGCAGTGAAAACTTTCACTGGGATGTGCCCAGTGCTGCTGCCTCAGCAGAGTCAGGGCTTTGATATTCCTGAAGCGCAGGAAGCGCCTTCGAACCAAAATCAATGGCATTGATAAATTGATTATAAAATGGAGGAGAAAGCGTTAGTGAGAGGAGCAGGGGTTTGATGGATGTCAGAGTTCAGTAAACGTTGTTCCTGAGATAGTTAGAAAAATAAAAATGAAGTTTACTCGATTAAAAAAAAATTGATAAGAACTAATCTGATGGAGAAACCCAAGAAGAGATAAAAATGGTTCCCAAGCCCACGTCCTCAAACAACCACAACCACACTCTGGGCTTTCCAGGCCCTGGGGTTTCCCCCTCCTTCTCCTCTGTGCAGGGAGGAACAGCTCTTTTTCCGTTCCATCTCACAGATCCTGAAGATAGTTCGCCCTCGGGCCACACTGTCACTAAAATCATCTTCCAATACCAAATATTCCTGAGAACTACTCTGAGGCACAATTGCCGTGGCTGTGTTTTGTGGGGTGATGCTTTCCTCAGGCAGAGATCCTCCTTCACCCCTGGCCAGCACAGAAGTCAGATTAACACAGCACCAGCCCCCCCTGCTCCCGAGGGCTTCGGCACCTCTGTCACTTCCACAGTCACAGCTGGAACTCGGAGACAGCACCACAAATTTCAATTCCTGACTGGTAAACCAAGAAAATCGGTATCCACACCTCCCCTTTTTCAGTGTAACCACAGCCTCAGCTCGGCTCTGCAGCTTGTTTTGAGGGGAAAACCCCAAATCAACCCCAAAGCACTGGAAGAACTGACTGTACCTCACCTTCTCCTCCTAAATGAGCACCTTCTATAAATGCAAATTACCACCCAGTGCTGCTGCTAAATAAAACCCAAACGCCGCAGCCGGAGCCGAGTCCCACATGCTCGCCCTGAGAATTACAACCAAACACCCAAAATGCAGCAGTTGTACAATTCAGCCTCACGTGCTCCCAGAGCCTTCCCAGCTTTGCTGCACCATTAACAGCCAGGGATTTGGCCACTGCACACAGACAGACTTCGTCCAGCAGCAGCTGCGATGTGTGGGAGTGATGGGACAATCAGTAAAAATGTCATTGTCTCCTTAAAAAAAAATAAAAAAAAATAAAGATTTAAAAATCCAACAAAAGCTGCCTGGGTTTGCCAGCAGAGACCTTGCCCTGCTCACTGCAGTTTCCCAGGATGGCAGAGCAGAGCTCGGTGTTTACCTTGGACAGCTCAGGCAGGCTGAGGGAAGCCAAGGGTTGCACAAGAACAGAGATTCTTTGTGCCCTGGCAGGTCCCCTCTGCCTCTCACCCTGCTCATTTACAAACATTCTTTCAAAGAATTAAGGGCACTGCTGGCTCACCCAGCCTGTGATGCCACAGCCCCAGGTGGAGGCACCTGGAGCATCTCAGGGGGTTCCAAACTCCCTGATTTGCTTGGGGTCCTGCTTCACCACGGACACAAAGTGCCCAGGGCACGAGGAAACGGCCTCAAGCTTTCCAGGCTGGACATCAGCTGGAATTTCTGCGTGGGAAGGGTGGGCAGGGCGGTTTGGAGTCCCCAGCCCTGGAGGTGGCACTGGTGGGGACAAGCTGGGGACGGGCCACAGGTTGGGCTGGGAGGGCTTTTCCAACCCCAGCGACCCCGGGATTCATCAGAGAATGGAATTCATCCCACCAATGGGTGAGCACAAGGTGAAGCCCAAATCGCTCATTTGCTGGTCTGGAAATGTACAAACTCAGAGTCCAAACTTGGGGAAAGTTAATGAAGAAGAAAAATACGCTCCAGAGCTTGAAAAATTCACATTTGTGTTTGGAGAGAAACTCACTTTTAACCTGAGCTGCCAGCTGGAAGCATCAATCTCTGTGCCAGGAGGGCTCAGTTCTGATTTTGATGCATTTCTTTAATATCTCTCAGACATTCAAAACCACTCTTACGTCATCAGGAATTTCTTTTGTATCACATTATTTAATAAAAACCTGCTGAAGACATCAGGAGCCACTGCAGCTCTGTATCATCATCATCATTAGTGTTTCTCATTTTTAAAAGCAGATTAGCATTCCTGATTTAACTAAGCTTTTAAATACTGCTTTGCATATTATCTACATCCAACGCTGCGCTGGGGATGTACAAAGAGACATTTTGATGTCTTCTACAGGAACCAGAATGTCCCTGAGTGTCTCATTTTTAAGTACAAATTTTGTGGCAGGGGGACGTGTGCGGGTTTTACACGCACTCCGTCACAAACTGTGGGGTTTTACTTCATTTTTATTTCAAATAAAACCCAAATCTATGCTTTTGCAAGGTATCCCAGTTGACAAAATTAAACTACAGCGGGGTTTTGTATTCAAATTAGCCGGGTTTAAAATATCAACGCCGACTTTTTACTTCACATGGTTTTCAGGAACTCAACAAAAGCCACGCAGAACTTTGGGTAAGACCTAAAAATACACAAGCAAAGGGTGATGAAGGTTTGCACCACGTTTCCAAACATCACCGTGGAGCTGGGTTTAATTCCCTGGGTTTGTTCCAGGGCAGGTGGGGCTGCGAGGCAGCACCCACCGGCAGCTTTTTGGAGTTTGGGGTGAGGTCCTTTATTTCCCCAAGGTAAGATGCAAGGCCCATCAGAGGGAGCTCAAACACAGCCCTGGATGAAAGCCCCCAGAATTAAATGACTTTAAGTGAATATTTTTTTAAAAAAACGCAATCCTGGAAACCTGAGAAAATCTCCAACAAGAACCACCCTTAAAATGCAGGTGATAAATTGTCTTTAAAAATGTTACATTTTTTAGCATTTCGAGAGTCACATATTGAAGGGCTCAGCACTACCTGCACGTTAATTTTTTTGGTTAATTACAATTTGAAAGGGCAGCAACAGCCTTGGATGAGTAAACAGCTGTATCAAAGCATCCCTGGGCTGAGAAATTGAGACAAGCCCTGGTAAACAAGCCCAGAAATCAGTGCAGTCCTGAAATTCCAAACCTCACAGAAAAGAAAAAAAATAAAAAGGGAAGGAGGAGAGCCACAAACAAAACACGGGAGTCAATGTCACCGAGAAAAAAAATAATAACTCCCCCTCTCCTCTTCTCACCCACTTTGTTACTATGGGACTGGCAGAAAGCTCTGGATTATGAACACCAAGGTCCCACTCACAAGACAATTAAGCAGCTCCAGAGCTTCCATCGACCACCCACCTCCGCTCTGCGCAAGGTCTGCGCCTCCCAGCAGAGCTGAAATGCCAAAAATCCACTGTGCCAGCTGAAAAACAGGACTCTGCTGCTCCACACAACAGGGAAACCCTTTGGAAAACAAAGTTTATTCTTTCTCAAATGATTTCTTCGGGGTTGTTGTTTTGGGGGTTTTTTTGGTGAGGGTAGTAAAGGAGGGGTTGGATCAGAACTTAAAAATCCCACACGGATCCAACATCACAAATAGGTGGAAGGTGACCATGGACAGAAAGGGTGTTCAGAATTTCTGCCTCTGCTCTGAGCAGTAACCAACAATAAAGCAGACAAGGATGGTAAACATTGCAAAAAGACAATTACTAATAATGAAAAGGCAAAAGAAATTTTGGGCTGCTTCCACCAACTGAGTAAGGCGTTTTCAAACTGACAGCAACTTGCTGCCTGCCAAATGAAAATGAGAGCAAACAGCAAAGTTGTGCTTAACCCCTTTTTGCTTTTATGCTGCATTTTAAACCCCGATGAAATCATGGAATTTGAAAGAAAAAGTCTACAAAGGAGACATTTTACTCAGCTCTCCGGTCAGTGTTTCCATCACTTCAGTACCCAGAATGCTCAGAAAAGTTATTCATCTTGGGTTCTTTCCTCAAAACCAGGTTCTTGAAAGTGTGATGGGTTTCCAAGTGTAAAACCTGGGTTGGGAGCGCTGAGATTTGGGAGGAACTGAAAGGGGATTCAGGAGAAATGAAATCTGGATTCTGCCTTCTCTTGCAGAAGGTGAGAGCTCAACGTGTGAGTTAACTGAAGGACAACCTGTAATTGCAGACTCCAAGAACTCCCTGAGGAACATCCAGCTCTGGAGTGGCAGCAAGGACTGACCACTGAAGGCAAAATCCTGGGATACTGAGCCACACAAGATGATTCCAGTGACTGCAAACACCTCCCAGTTATCCTCACTCTGTCCCAACCAACTCCAGCAGGAACATCCAACATCCAGGTGAGCACGAGCAGAGCTCCAGTCTCACACCTTCCCAGGCAGGTGCCTTTCCTTTACATCCAACCAGCAGCACCACCAATTCAGAACTGATATTTACCCTCTCCTGACACAGAGGAACAAAAGGGAACCTTTCACTGCAAATCCAACCGTGCGTTCTGCTGTTCCTGCAAAGCTTCTGCCGCAAACAGGCTCGTAAATTCTCTTGAAACAGCCAAAAACAAAACACTGACAACAGGCAGGTGAAACAAGAACAGAACAGCCGTGACATCCCCGACTCTGGACCAGAAAAAAGCATCTCGTGCCCGGAAAGCGCATTGGTTATGCCGGGAATTTCTGCTGATGGGCTTTGCAGAGACATCGCCAGCCAAGGGAGGCTTTGGAAGCGCAGCAATTTGCACCTACGACAACCGGAGTGTAACGGGAACAACACCGGCGGCAGCGAGTCCGGCGGCTCCCGCCCGCACCCGGAGCGGCTCCGGGGGGCTCCGAGGGACCCCAGCCCGCGCCTGCCCCGGGCTGAGCAAGCAGAGCCCACGGCAGACTCCAGCGAAGAAACCGCGACACCTGCTCGGAGCTGCGACCCGAGCTGAGCCCCGGCCTGTGCCGGGATGGGGAGCTGGGGAACGCTCCAGGAGCGGCTGAAGGAGCCGGGACTCCCCGCAGAGCCGGGATTGTCCCGGGATGGGGAACAGGGGCCCCGCTCACACCGCGGGGATAGAACCAGCACCCTCTCAGAGCCCGGTGAAGGAACTGAGATCCCTTCAGAGCCGAGGCCTGTCCAGAGGTGATGGAAGCGGGATCCCCCCTCAGACCCGGGCCTGTCCCGGGGTGATGCAATTGGGATCTCTCCACAGACACCGGCAAAGCATCCGGGATCCCCCTCCGAGCTGGGGCCTGTCCCGGTGTGACGAACCGGGACCCTCCTCAGCCCCCTCGCAGGGAACACGGGGATGCCGCAGCCCAGCCCAGCCCGGCGCAGCCCCCTCCCCGCCGGGCCCGCTCCGGCCGCGCCGCGATGCCGCTGCCCCGACCCTCGGGGCGGGCGGGCCCGGGGCCTCCCCCCGCGGCAGGTGTCGGTCTCCGGAGGATGCTGCGGGCCCGGTGGGCGGCGAGGGCCGGGCCCGGTGCGGCGAAACCGGGGGTGGGGGGGAAACGGGGGCCGTGAGGGGGGGGCTGAGGGGGCCTCCCCCCCCCCCAAACCACCGCGGGCGCCGCCCGCCCCCGCCAGGGGGCGCTGCCCGCCCCGCCCGCCGCGCGCCGCCGCTGCCCCCGGCCCGAGGGGCTCCGCGGGGGGGGCGCCGCCCCTCACACCCCCCCCCACGCCCGCCTCGGCCGGGGGCGGCGGCGCCGAGTCTCACCCGGTGCGCGCGGGTCAGGCTCAGGTCCTTCATGACCTCCTCGAAGGCCGCCGTCTCCTCCGCCTGCTTCTGGTTGTGCAGCGCGATCTTCTCGCTGAATTTCCGCGGGTTGTTCGAGGCCGCCATCTTCCCCCGTCCGCATCCCCCTCCCCGCGGCCGAGGGGGGGCCACGCGCATGCGCCGGCCCAGGGAGGGGGGGCGGGCGCAGGGCGCGTGCGCGGCGGCGGCGGCGGGGCGGGAGGGGGCGGTGAGGGGGCGGAGGCTGCGCATGCGCGGGGCCCGGGGCGCGCGGGAGGCACGGCGAGGGCGGGGGCGCGCGCGCGTGCGCGGGGCCGGGGCTTCCCCCGGGGCGGGGGCGCGCACGGGGCCCGAGCCCGAGCGGAGCGGAGCCCCATCCTCGTCCCTGTCCCCGTCCCTGTCCCTGCCTCTTCCCCGCTTCCAGTCTCTGTCCCGGTCCCTGACTCTGTTCTTGTGTCTGTCCTAACCCCGATCCCGGACTTTGTTCCTATCCCCATCCCTGTCCCCGTCCCTATACCTGTCCCTGTCCCCACCCCTGTCACGATCCCGGTCCCCATCCCTGTTCCGGTTCTAGTCCCTGTCTGCCCCTATCCCTGTCCCCATCCCTGTCACGATCCCCGTCCCCACTGCTGTCCCCATCCCAGTCCCTGTCCCTGTCTGTCCCCATCCCTGTCTCTGTCCCTGTCCCCATCCCAGTCTCTAGCCCCATCCCTATCCCTGTTCCCTTCTCTGTCTCCATCCCCGTCCCTCTGTCCCTGTCCCGGTCCCTGGAAAATCGGCTTTAGTGATGCTCCCACTTCACTGAAATGAGGGAAATCCAAGAGGTGCCCGACTTGCTTTATCAGGATTTTGTGCAAAAATCACCTGTAACCGCAAAAATCCACCCTGAGTTCTCCTTCACGCCTTGATTTGTTTCTTTTTAATACCTTCAGCGTGAAAATCGGGCTTTGACTCGTAACTGTCCGTCTGCCCTGAGCGATGGACAGAGCAGAGCTTGGGTTCGCCCTGGGATGTGAACCCAGAGCAGGATCACAGGAGCATGGATGCTGCTACATCGAGAGCCGAGGATAATTAACAATTCTCCCAGCTAATGAGCAGGGCATTGGAAACAGGGTCCTGCCTTGCCAGCGAAGCACAAAAGGACCACCTGGGCTTTTATCGCATCCCCGGGGGCCTTCCTGTCGAGTTGTCACCTCCTGCTATTGTCACCCGGTTGTCTCTTGTCCCCTGCTGTGCTCCCCGTGCCCTTTGTCACGCCAGGTGTCGGTGCCAACCCACGGCCCGGGGCCGAGGGGGATCGGGACCGCGAGAAACCCGGCCCGGGGAAGAGAAAAGGTCGAGCCCGATTAACATGAGAAGAGAGAGAATCGATCAGCAGCTGGAAGGTGGAACAGTAATCAATAAAGAATCCGGCAGCTTGCGGCCGAGGAACTGCGATTTCTTTGTTTGCTAAAATCGCTTGCAGTGTGGAGGTTTGAAACTCCTCGGGCTCGGTTTGAGGAAAACTCCTGCAGCCTGTGCAGGATAAACTCCTTCCTAAAGGAGTTTAGAAAGTCCCCAAAGTGTTTCGAACACCCCCGAAGTGTCACCAGCGTGGTCCCCACCGAGCAGACCCCAGGCCGGTCGCTTTAACATTCATTTCCCAGCGTTTCCCACGCGGGTCCCGCAGTTGATGGATGGATGAATCCTCATCCCGGGCTCGGGATTAGCCACAAAGTCACGTCCTACCCCGAATCCTGGCTGCCAGCTTGCACTTAACGTTTACAACATGACCGAGATACCATCTCGGCAAGGCTCATCCAGACGCTGGCAGGACCAGCCCTTCCTCCCTCACTCCTGGCAGATGTTGCTCCGAGCCCTTCCTCGCCTTTCCCCCCAGGAATAAACACCATTCTCCCTAAAATCCCCTCCGGCTGCGAACGCGAACGGCACATGACCTGCGAAATTGGCCTGTCATGCTAAAAGCGCATCAATCACCGAGATTGAACCCGGAGATACTGATTATCCACATTGTTTTCGCTGGAGGAGCGAGACAATGATGAATAATTGGTGGAGTTGTGCTGGATTTCATCCCGAAGGTGGTGATATCAAACATCTCCAGCCCCAGCTGCCACTCTGCCTCTCCTGCAGCACGGCGAGATGAAGTGCCTGAGATGGAGCTTGACAAATTCTCCTCTTCGGGATCTCCTGAGATGGGATCTCCACTCCTGGTTCTCGGGGAAGGAATGCAGATGGCCAGGGAGGCAAAGGGAGGGGGGGCTGCAGCTTCCTCCCTTAAAAACCTCCCTTAATTCTCATTGTTTCCCTGTGCAGCTTTATCAGATCGAATTCCAGCGTGAACCTGGAGCTGCTTCCTGAAATCCACACGTTTTGCCCTGGTTTGCAGCACAAACTCTGAAACTCCACATTTTGGGGCTGCTGGGGCATCTCGGGCACTCAGAGGCCCGGGTTTTGGGGAGGGTCTGGGGGCTGCTGCCCCTCAGGCCCGGGCGAGGGCAGGGGGAGGCTCCGGTGGGTGCCAGGATTCCTCTTTTCCCTTGGGTCCCCATTTCTGATCCTGCCTCACCTGGAGCACATCTGGGGCCATCTCTGAGCTCCGTCCCACCTGAATTTCTGCATCCCACCTGGAATGTTCCATCCCACCAGCCCCACTGGGAACCCCCGAGGCAGCAGCTCCGGCTCCTTCCAGAAGAGTTTGGGAAGAGATTTCGGTAACCGAGAGTCCGGAGCAAAGAAAGAATCCCCAGGAGGGGGCCGGGGCTGCTGTGGCCGCATCTGCCCCAAGTCGCCCTCCCCGAGCGGGGCAGATGCGCGGCAGGGAGGAGCTGCTCTTTGCTTCTCACTGGGTTCCATCTCTCACAACCTCCCTGGCAGCCGAACTCCAGCCCCTTCCTTCCCTCCGAGCTTTCCCAGGGTAGGTGCGAGGCTGAGGGACTCACACAGCACCAGGGCAGCCTCGGGGTTGTGCTGTGATCCTCAAAGGAGCTGACGGTTCCTATTTTTTTTTGCCTGCAGACACCAAGATTTTGATCTTTCACACTTCCTACTTAATGTTCCTGTTGACATTCCCATTATCCTCGCAGAAGAATATCCTCTGAGTCCCCAGTTATTTTGAACCGGGCTCCAGACCGTGCTTGGAGTAGGAAAACATTCTCTTGTTTCACTTGGAACTGGTGAAAAGTTCTTTAATTTGAGATGTCCTTGTTTCCAGAGGGCAAATAACAGCACCTGAACCACTCTCCCCTCCAGGAGCCCGGCAAATCCACTCACACAGGAGGTTGGCTCGGCTTCCTGCACCAATATTCCCTTGTCACCCTTCCAGCTTCGCTCCTTTACCATTCCCTGTAAATTCTAAAATTACAGAAAGCCGAGCAAACAGCGACTGCTGAGAGAAATTAATTCTCATTTCCACACCTCCGATCTTTCCGCTGCTCCGAGAGGTTTTGGCAGCCAAGCCCAGGGTTCTGCTCCCCGTCCCTTTTCCCAGGATCGGGGCTTGGCTTTGTCCCACACAGGACACAGGGAGCACTCTGGGGTTCCAGGGATCATTCCAGGGTTCCAGGGATCACTCTGGAGTTCCAGGGATCACTCTGGCGTTCCAGGGATCACTCTGGAGTTCCAGGGATCATTCCAGGGATCACTCTGGGGTTCCAGGGATCATTCCAGGGTTCCAGGGATCACTCTGGAGTTCCAGGGATCACTCTGGAGTTCCAGGGATCACTCTGGAGTTCCAGGGATCATTCCAGGGAGCACTCTGGGGTTCCAGGGATCATTCCAGGGTTCCAGGGATCACTCTGGAGTTCCAGGGATCACTCTGGAGTTCCAGGGATCACTCTGGAGTTCCAGGGATCACTCTGGGGTTCCAGGGATCACTCTGGAGTTCCAGGGATCATTCCAGGGATCACTCTGGGGTTCCAGGGATCATTCCGGGGTTCCAGGGATCATTCCAGGGATCACTCTGGGGTTCCAGGGATTATTCCAGGGATCACTCTGGAGTTCCAGGGATCATTCCGGGGTTCCAGGGATCACTCTGGAGTTCCAGGGATCACTCCGGGGTTCCAGGGATCATTCCAGGGTTCCAGGGATCATTCCAGGGATCACTCTGGAGTTCCAGGGATCACTCTGGAGTTCCAGGGATCATTCCGCGGTTCCAGGATACTCTGGGGTTCCAGGGATCATTTCCAGGACGCTGAGGTGATGTGGGGAGCTGGGAAAGCAGCGGTCACCCCGTGCATTCCCAGAGGGATGGGAGGCAGAGAATTCCTTGCAGGAATTGCCAGAGACAAGGGAGGAATCAGTGACACTGCAGGAAGGATGGAAAGACAGAATTCCCAAGGGCTGGAGGGACAGGACACAGGGAATGGCTCCCACTGCCACAGGGCAGGGCTGGATGGGATTTTGGGATGAAATTCCTCCCTGGGAGGGTGGGAAGGGGCTGGGATGGAATTCCCAGAGCAGCTGTGGCTGCTCCATCCCTGGAAGTGCCCGAGGCCAGGCTGGAGCACCCTGGGGTGGTGGGAGGTGTCCCTGCTGTCCCTGCCCGTGGCAGGATCACCTCTAAGGTCCCTTCCATCCCAAACCATCCCAAACCATCCCAGGCTCCTGTGATCCTGCCCTGGGTTCACATCCCAGGGCAAATCCAAGCTCTGCTCTCTCCATCCCTCAGGACAGACAATTACGAGTCAAAGCCCGATTTTCACACTGAAGGTATTAAAAAGAAACAAATCCTGCAAAAAGGAACAGCCTGGACACATCCACCTGGACCCCGGGGCAAAGTTCTCCTTTCCAAACCTTGGTGAAATTCAAACGTTCCTGCGAATCCCAGCTGAAAATCACTCACCTGGAGGCGCTGGGTGCCGGATCCTGCCGGAGAATCACTCCAAATCTTCAGCAGGACCAAACACCAAGGCCAAGGCAGGGGGAGGAGAGAGAACTTTGCATTTAAAGCTAAATAATGGCCAGCTCGGTGGGCAGGCCCAGGTTAGCAGCCCGATTACAAACATCACTTAACACCTGGAAAATACCTTTCAGTGGAGCGCTGGGACTCGGATGATCCAAAATAAAAATTGAAATGAATTGAAGGATCCATTCTGCTTTAGGTGCTCCTGATGTGGTGCAAGCCCAGCTGTGTCTGCACAAACAAACCCCCCATACACAAAAAAAGAGATTTTCAGAGGTTTTCATTCCTTAAGAAGCCATATAAACCAGTCCTAGCTAATTACAGGGGCCTGGGTGTGAAAGAGCAACCGCCAAGCCTCAGGGACCGGCCAAGACGCTTTGATTTCTCTCCTCCAGCTTATAAAACCTTGTGAAAACTTCTGCCCCTGCAGCTCCTCTGCTTTCAGGGAATCCCAGAGTGGTGTGGGTTGGATAAAGATCATCCAGGGGGGCACCTTCCTCTATCCCACTGCTCTGAGCAGCTCCAGCCTGGCCTTGGACACTGCCAGGGATGGGAACTGCCACCCTCCTCTTCCTCCTCGCCCTTTTCCTGAAGCTCCGGGGCCGATTTCGGGCGGCACAGCTCAACCAGCAGCCGTTTCCCAGCAGAAAAAAACACCCATTTTTTGTGCTCATTTTCTGTGGGAAACGCACCTGGTCTGCCAACAAAAGCTGAAAATCCCCCCTGGAGCTGAGCTATGGAGCAGGGCAGTGCCAAACTCCCCTTCCTGGAGCTCGGGGAGGAGCTGGGAAGGAGAAACAAAAAGCTCTGGGATGCTGCTGTGCCCACTCCCCATCAGCACGGCGAGCGGAATCGGAGCACAGAACACCTCGGGGGGAGATGTCTGGGGGGGATTTCTGAGCCCCCCCTTGGAAGGCCAGAGCAGCCAGCTCCGCTCCCTCCGTCTCCTGACACCCCCCCGAGTTTGAATTTCTCCAGCCACATCCACTTTTCCTGCTCCTTCAGTCACGAGTGATGAAATCCCATTCATTTGTGCGAGCAACTGGAAGATTTATTGTAAATAAAGTTCTGCACATTACACAACTGGCTAAAAATCATAATTAGAGCTGCACTGGGGAACATGTTTTATTTATCCTGACAGTAGTCTGGCTCCAATAATCCCGCCGTGATAAATGTCCCGAAAGTTTGCGGAGTTTCAGCAGCTCCAGCCCTTATCACAGCCCTGGAAGCAGGAATCTCTGCCTGGGTTTGATGTGGCTCCCACAGCAGCACTCCAAAACCAGCACCAGGCTAACTGGGAGCTGCTGGGAGTGTCTTCCTTCTGTCTGCATCAAAGGAATTGCAATTTTTTCTACTGCTGCTGACAAACCTTGCAGGGCTGCAGCCACGTCTGGGAGAATTATCCGGGTTCTGGGCTAGGGAGAAGTGACAGTGGGACTGGGAGCAGGCAGACCCTCTGGAAAAGGGTCAGTGACACCATTAATGGGATGCAGACATTCCCAATCTCTCCTGCCAAGACTCCCAGGGCTGCCTTTATAGATTTAAGCACAATTTCAGGCCCATAAAACATCAGAGGAGACAGGAATTATTATCCCAGGAGCCTCTGGAGGGACACAGGGGCTCTGTGCTAGCCATGCTCCGGCTTCTCCCGCTCCCCATCTGCTCTGGGGCATTCCCAAATTCACCCAATTCACCCAAATTCACCCAATTCACCCCCTGAATTTTTATGGCTGCTCCCAGACCCGTGAGTGACTCGGAACGCCGTCGAACATTTCTCTGGATTTGCTCATCCCTCGGGAAAAGAGGAGCCCAATCCAGCTCCTTTCCATGTGGGGCATCCTGGGAGGTGCTTCCACACAATCCCCATCCGGATTTACGGGAAAACCCTCCTGAAACCATCACTTCTGAATCCCCCAAAAGCACCAAACCCATTTTTTGTCGGAATATCTGAGAGGTTCTGCCCAGCCCAGAGCCTCAACTCCATCCCCTGCACAGGGGTCAAAGCAAAATTTACGACCCAAAATATTTATGGTCCACAAATATTTGAGTCTCTACTAAATTTAGAGCGGCCAGAAGATTTCCAGCTCTCTCGATGAGAAATAATTATTTACATTGCTATAAAAAGAACATTCCGGCAACAAAGAGCCGCGGTGCTCCGACCCAGAGACTTCCAGATTCTTTCCCAGCCCCTCTGTGGCAGGGAATAGGAATGGGAATCCCAGGATCAGTTTTGCTTCGTGGCAGGCAGTTGTTTAATAAATAGAATCCCAGGAGGGCTTTGTGCATCCCCCTGTCTGCAAAGCAACGCTCCCAACAGGAATGAATACCTGGATTACGTTTCTTTTTGCGAGGCTGTCCTTAAAAGAGAGGCCAAACAGGCTTTTTTCCATGTTTTCCAAGGGTTTTCCTCCTTCCTCCCAACACACACACACACCCCCCTACCTGAGGAGCCTGAAGGGAAAATGAGAGCTTGGTTTCCTCAGGAAGAGACTCCAGGGATGGTCTCCACACGGATCCCGGGGCCTGCACGGGATGGGAACCACACCCAGAAAACCTCAGGGATCAGAGAGCACCCAAAGCATCCACTGCTGCCACGGCAGGCGGGGGAAATTTAAAATAAAGCGGGGAAGAATGATTTCAGTGCTGTAGAATCACAGAATTCCAGAGTGGCTCAGGTTGGGAGGGACCTCAAAGCCCATCCGGTGCCACCCCTGCCATGGGGACACTTTCCAATGTCCCAGCTGGCTCCAGCCTGGCCTTGGGCACTTCCAGGGATCCAGGGGCAGCCACAGCTCCTTGGGCACCTGTGCCAGGGGCTGCCCACCCTCCCAGAGAAGGATTTATCCCGAATATCCCACCTGAACCCCGTGATGAAGAGCACTGAGCAGATCCTGCACACGGGAAAGGGAGGAGCTCCATTTGTTACCAACCTGAGAAACACCATTTTTATCAACATGTGGAAGCATTCAGCAAAGGAAAATCCATTCTTTCGCAACTGTGAAGCTTGAACTGAGTTCCAGTTCATCCTCTCAGCATCTCCTGTCTCTGCCAAGCCCGTCCCGGGCGTTTCTGGCGGCCAGGCCAGGCCAAAGGAACAGAGAGAAAGGAGTCAATTAAGCACCTGAGAGCCCTCCAAGTGCAGCATTCCACACAGCAACACGTCCTTCCCATCGATTTATTATTGGCAGGGCAGCAAACGGGGGGGAACAGAGGAAATTCCGCACGGCTTTTATCTGAAATTCAGAATGCGAGCGCCCCGCGCACTACCCGAAGGTGCTCTGATCCCACGAATTCCAGAAAAATCTCAGAGGTTATGGAGTTCATGCTCCACACAGACCCCTCAAGGATTCAGCAGCACACCAGACATTACGAGTGGTCACTAAGGGTTGCAGCCCAGGATTTATTTCATGGCAGAATGCAACAGCTTCTCTACAAAAGGAGACGGTGTGCATCCCAAATCAAGCTGACACAGATACAAAACGAAGCCCTTTGGATTCCTGATAAAACCAGAGATTTTTGCAACTCATTCATCAAATTAAATAAGGGAAATGGCTTGGAGGAGAGGAAAGTTCAGGAAGCGTTCAGCGCAGTGAAGATTTTACAAAAATGACAGAGCCATCTCAAACCAAGCTCTTAATTTAAAATACCAGCACAGCAACAAAACCACATTCCAGCGGGACTCCCATCACTTTGGGATGCAGAGCAGCTCATTCACATGGCAGGGAAGAAAACCTTCCAGCTGCTGATGGAGTAGCACCCACCTCCTTTACCGGAGGAAGAGTTGGGAGGAAGGAGTTGGGAAAGGTGAAAATCCTGACCCAGAATCTGCAGGAGCTCTTGGCTTCACTGATGGACGACTGCAGAGCTCTTATTGCCAGGGCAGCCAAATTTTTGGCACTTCTAAACCCAAATAATCATGGCTGTTTATATATAATCAGGCTTTCACCATGGCTTTAGTGCTGCAAACTCTGCACGCCCCAATTAAGGGAGAATTTCTGCACTAGAGGAGCTGGAGGGGGCGAGGAATTGCAGCGTGATCCGAGCAGTGAAGACCAGAGGTGTGCAGGGATAAACATTCCCTTCCTTCAGGAAGGGGAAAAAAAAGGAAAAGCCACCTTTGAAAAACAGGGATCTGCTTTCCCAATCCAAGCACCTGAGCTCTTGTAGCTCCCACTGTCCTTTTATTGCTTCTGGAGGTCAGTGTGTTACACAGGTTTTGGCTTTTTTTTTTTTTCCTTTTTTTTTTTTTTTGCTAGAAAACCAACCAAGCGACGCACAACGATTTATATTTTTGGAGCTATCGATTAAAAAAAAACCTCTCACCTGATCTCTTGGAAAAACAAGACCCCAGTGCTGAGCGACTGCCGAGCTGCCAATGTTTGCAGCGGCGGTAAAAATACGAAAAAAACGTTGGCAAAACGCAACCCCCACAAAAAAAAGAAAAAAGAAAAGAAAGAAAGGAGATAAAAGCTTTTCCCAGCTGTAACATCTGTTCAGTCAGTGCTGCTGACAGAACCGGCTTGCCAGGACTCCCCAGCAGCAGGAGGGACTTTCTGGGGCGGGGAAGCCTGGAGCTGGCCTCTCCCACAAGCCCGGAGCCCCCCGAGTCACCTCTGGCTCGTCACCTGCGGCAGGATGACGGGGGCGCAGGCGATGCCGGCGAAAGACTCCGGGAAGTGCAAGTCCCTCTCCCACTCGTCCGTCTCCGTGTTGTAGACCTGCACGATGCTGGTCACGTTGTTCAGGTGCCAGTTGTAGCCCCCCACCACGTAAATCTTTTTTTCCAAGAGGCAGCAGCCGGCCTCCGACTGCCCCGCGCGCATCGGGCTCACCGTGGTCCACTGGTCCGTCTCGGGGACGTAATATTCCACGGCCAGGACATCGAAGCAGCGATCCACGTGGTCCATGCGGCCTCCCAGCGCGTAAATCCTGCCGTTGGCGCTGACCATGGCGTGCAGCACCCTGGGCTCGTTCATGGGGGTCTTAAACTCCCACTGATCGGCGGCGGGGTCGTAACAGTGCAGCGCCTTCTTGTCCTCCACGGAGATCCCGTAGCCCCCCGAGATGTAGAGCTTGTCCCCCACCGTGGCCCCGGCATGGCCCCACGTCCTGCGCTTCAGGGAGCACGCGTAGGTCCACTCGTTGTCCTTGGGGCAGTACTTCTCCACCGAGGCCAGGCTGCCCGAGCGGTTGCGGCCGCCCGTGGCGTAAACCATGCCGCTGAGGACGTTGAGCTGGAACTGGATCCTGCTCTCCTGCATGGCCTGGATGCGCAGCCAGCGGTTGAGGTGGGGGTCGTAGCGGTAGGACGCGTCCACGGCGCCCTCCCCGCTGCGGTACTGCAGCTGCTGCCCTCCCACCAGGTAGACGAAGTTGTCCAGCACGGCCACGCAGGAGTGGCTGCTGCCCACCTCCATCTCGGTCAGCTGGCGGAACTGGCGGCCGGCGGCGTCGGGCAGGCAGAAGACCTTGGAGCTGACGGTGCGGTCGTTGTCGGTGTAGGGCGTGCCGCCGAAGGTGACGAGGGACGGCGCGTCCGAGCGGATGGCCGTGCGCGGCGACTGCATCTCGTGCTGCCGGAAGGGCAGGATCTGGTAGTTGAAGGCCTCCAGCAGGTACTGGCGGCACAGCACGTCCTCCACCATGATGTCCAGGGTCTGCACGCTGTCCACCAGCTCCGAGGATTTCATCAGCGGGAAGCGGATGTGGCGGAGCACCTGGCTGGCGCCGGCGCGGCGCGCGGGGTCGAACTGCAGCCAGCGCACGGCGGCGCGGAACAGCTCGATCTCGCTGCAGCTCTTGAGCTTGTTGCTCTGCAGGAAGAACACCAGGCGCTCCAGGGGCAGGTGGAGGAAATCCTCCTCCTCGGAGATCTGCAGGAAGTGCCTGAAGGTGAAGGCGTCCACGGATTCCTTGAGGGAGGCCAGGCTGAAGGTGGTGGCC
Organism: Progne subis subis; assembly: GCA_022316685.1. Classification (NCBI taxonomy): domain Eukaryota; kingdom Metazoa; phylum Chordata; class Aves; order Passeriformes; family Hirundinidae; genus Progne; species Progne subis. The sequence goes on from JAKJHU010000276.1 coordinate 156,135, forward strand.
ATCTGGCCGATGTTGAGGCACGTCTCCACGCTCATGGCCGACTTGAGGAACTCCTCGCACAGCTCCACCACCGGCACCATCTGCAGGAAGACGGCGGCTCCCAGCACGTCCTGGATGCAGTCGAGGTCCAGAGTCACCTCGGCACTGTAGGCGAAGTCGATGATGTGCTTCAGGCCCTTGGCAGAAACGCCTTTGAGCTCGATCACATCCTGGCTGGCTTCTCTCATCCCGCCCGTGAACATCGCCCTGCGGGTCAGCAACACAAACAAACAAAAAAGGAAAAAACCCCCCGTGGTTTAAGCAAAAATGCAGCACCTCGGAATTGGGTTTTATTTAACACTCTGGGTCTCTTAGGGTGGGGAAGGGGGGAATAAATCAAAGCTAAATCTCTACGAGCCAGGAGAAACTGAGAGCGTGCAATGACTTACATAAGGCTTGCATAAACAGTGCACTGAGGAGGAATATTCAGCAACTGGAGAAGTTTTTCAATCCCACTGGCAGCAGGAATAAGAGCAGACCACAGGAGCAAGCTCCGGGAGGAGGCAGAGCTGCCAGAGCAGGGAGGGAGCAATTCTGGACACCAATGATACCCAACAAAAAAAGGATCCCACGGGATCTGCACCAGCAGAGGTTGGGAGCTGTACCCTGAAGGGTTTTAGGTTTAGGATTTGGGAGCACAAGGAAGGAACACACCTGTGGTAGAAGGCCAGTGATTCCTGGCAGCAAAGCCTTTAGGCCCTGTCATCCTGTTACCTCGCAGGGAACTACGACATGGCTCAAAAATCGCAGGTGCAACACATCTCAGGAACAGCTTTGGTCTTCCAGCAGAGCCTCCCCTCCAAGGCTGCTTCCCAAAGCCTGAAAAAATGGGAGCCGCAGCCCCTCCGGCATCGCCGGCGGCGGGGGGCCGACAGGCAATTAAACAAAAATCGGGGGGAAAAGGCTCAGTTACAGCACAGCTGCGAGCACATCACTCGCCCAGGCCACGCAGAGCTTAGGCCCTGGATCACCTCCTTGGGAGGCTCCTAAATTCCACAGGAAGCGCATTCCACGCTGAGGGCCGTGAGGCCGCGGCTCCCAGCGCCGGGGCCGGGATGGGGCCGGGGCTGCACTTGTGGGGTTTGGGTGATTTTGGGCCCTTTGGGACATTTACAGCCGGTTGCAGAGGGTTTTGTCACCCAGGGGTGGCTGGGGGTAAAGGTTTGCGCCCCGTGGCGCTCAGGGAGAAGCGGCAGAGCAGCCGTGGGTCAGGCGAAGCCGGAGCAGGTGACGTGGAGTGGCACGGGGTGACGTGGAGTGTCACCGCTCCCTGCCACCCAGCAGGACCGGCAACTGTCACACACAAGGTCTTAAAACTGCACATTTTGGGATGGTTTTTTCCACCTGCCCTAGTCCATGGGAAAGGTAAATCCGTGGTGTCACCAGAGCCGCCTGCGCCGACTCCAAGGTGCGAGTCAGCCCCAAAAAATGCTGACCATAGCCTGCATCGACACAGGAATAAAGGAATATCTTGGGAACGCTGTCAAAAGCCAGGAGCTCCAAGTTTCCTGTCCAAACCAGGCTAGAAAACCTGCTGCCGTCCAGCACAAACCCAAGAAATCCTAAATGACCTAAATAAGGAAATATCTGCACGTGAGCTCAGCCTGCTGTAACCGAGTGACCAGGAACGCTGTTCCCAATTATTTGTCCATGCAGCAGATGAGAGCATTTCCCTGCTTTCTGCTGAAATCCCTGCATATCCCATGTCCCAGCCCTGATCCCTCGCCCCAGAGGACACCCAGCCACGTGTGTGCTCCTGCCTTTATTGTTGCCATGCTGAAGAACAAATCAACAACTAGAATGCAATTCCCTTCCAAAAGTGTTACGGTTTTAAAATGCTGATTATATAAATGCTTCGATTTCACTCTTTTCCCTCCCTCTTCCCGCAGGGGAAAAAAAAAAACCAAAAAAAAAAAACCCACAAACCAAAAAAAACACGGAGTGTTTTCAAAAGCTGGATTATTCTGCCATTGTTCCCCAGGACAACCTTCTTTAGCACCACTGAAGTTCTGAGGAGGAACCTACTCAGCAATCAGATTTTGTCAGTGAAACCACCCTGGCAGGGAGGAATAAAACACTGCCAGGAGCATTTTGGGGGGAGAGCAGCTCCAGGATTAATTGTGTGCCTGCTGGATAAGCCTGGAAGGTTTGTGCTCCCCCAGGGAGAGAGGAGGGAAGAGCCTGGGAAATGAAGGGGAAAAAAAAGCAGAGCAGCTGAAGAATGGGCAGAGGGATAGCAGAGAGATGCCAGCGGAGCCCCTCGGTCTCCTTTACCTGCTGGGAGGGATTTGAACATCAAGGGACTGCAAATCCCATCAACAGCCCCTTTCTCAGCCCTCCCAGAATCTGAAATAATTCCCAGCTCCAGTTCTCCGTGAGCCTGAGCCTTCCCTGCTCCTGGTGTCTCTATCATGTCCCTAAAGATCCCAGAGTCAGTCATTCCCAGAGGGTTTGACAGGGAGAGTCAGGGCTGAGGAGCAGCTGAGGGGGCTCAGGAGGAGAAAAGGGGGATCAGGATGGAGTTTGTGGCTCTGCACAACTCCCTGACAGGAGGGGACAGCCAGGGAGGGTCAGGGATCTGCTCCCAGGGGACAGGAGGGAACAGCCTCAGGCTGGGCCAGGGGAGGCTCAGGTTGGATATTGGGGAAATTTCCCCAAGGAAAGGATGGTCAGGCTTTGGAAGGGGCTGCCCAGGGAGGTTTGGAGTCCCCATCCCATCCAAGGAGTTCCTGGACATGGCACTCAGTGCTCTGGGCTGGGGACAAGGTTGAGCTTGATGACCTTGGAGGTCGTTTCCAACCTCAGCCACAATTCCATGATTCTGTGACAGAGGCCAGATGGATAAAACCCCTCTTTTCACTCAGGACAGAACTCCCTGCCCTGCAATTGGCTCCCTCTGCACTAATTTCCATAATTAATTTGGCTGCGGGAGCTCCTCGCGGTGCTTCTGTTTTCAGCCCACACCAGCTGGGATGGCTCCCTCATATCTTCTGGGATCTCAGCAGGATCTTGGTGCTCCCAGCCCGGGGCAGGGAGCCCTACAGAGCGAGCAGTGGTGGTTCAAGAGATCAGGAGGATGGGATTCCTCATTCTGGAGCCCTCGCTGCCACCTCCAAATCAGCTCAAGTGGCTCCACAGCAAAAGCAGCACCAACACCTGCCCAGGTGGGGTCAAAACCTGAGCTTGGACTCCTGCCTTGGCCCAGCTGGCCTAGCTGAACAAACCTGAGTGCAGAGGGATTGATCCAGAACCTCTGCCTGCCTGCAGGACACCCTGTGGGGCAAACCAAACCTCCAAAGGCTTCTGTGGGGTGGCACTTTTGGAGTGGGGGAGGATGGGGAGAGAGCAAACCCACGGGAAAGGTAAAAGTGCCTGCTTCCCTAGGGGATTCTCACCTGAAATAGTCACTGCAGGCGGCCAAGACAACTTTATGAACCTGAAACACTTCATTATTTATAGTGAGGATGACATCAAGCAGCTGAGCCTGGGCTCGGAGCGAGGCCAGTCCCTGCAGCAGCGTGGTGCTGTGGCCAGGAGCAGAGAACGTGCATTTCAGGGTGCTGTTCTTGTCAGCCATGCTGGAAACAGAACAAGAGAGACACGCTGGTTTGAAACGAACCCAGAACGTCAGGTACCTGCCCAGCCACACGGGGACACGCGGGAACCGGGACCGGCTGGAAGGGAAATTCCCAAACAGCCACCCAGAGAACATCAGAGCTCCCTTCTCCCAGCAAGGAACACTTCCACATTTTCCAGATCTCCTCTGGCACTGCTGAGGAGCCTGCAGCACACCCGGGGCTCCAGACACCACTCAAACATCTCCTGGGGCCGCAGTCTCCAGGGAGTGTTGGTGTCTCCAGGCTGAGCTGCCCCAGGGTCCACCCTGACCTCGACTCCAACCACGACACCGAGTGGCAGTTGCTGCATCTCCTCAGCACCTTCCGTGCCTGCAGCTGCCGGATTCCCTGCCCCGGCCAAGGACAGCCCTGCCAGCCCCGCTCCATCCCTCCCTTCTGCCTGACCCCCAGGAGAGGAGCAGACAAGCAAAACATCGCACGGCACTGGCTGCCCTGAAGAGCGTCAGCTGTTGGAGCTGCAGTGTCAACAGTCCCCTCCCAGCGCAAACATTTCCTCGCTCTTCCCAGCGCCTCTCACACGTGTTCCCCAGCAGCATCCCGGGATCTGCCTGGCCTCGCGTGCACTTGTCAGTGGGAACAGCAGGAGCTCTGCTCCGAGGGGAGAGGCTCTGGGATGCTCTGGAAAGAAACTCCACAACCAACTGCAAGATTCCCAGATTCATTTACAAATTTAATCCAGCTCCGAGCGACTTTTCAGGATCAACATCCTGGGTGCTCCTGAGGAGAAAGCACAGGGATCGATATTCAGGATGGGGCTGATGTTTCCAGGAGCGTCCTGCCACTCGGTCCCTGCGTTTTTTGAGGAACGTTTTAGGGAAACGTGACATTAAAAAAAAAAAAAAAAATCCCAAGGAGATTATCCCGAGTCTGGGAAGCTGCAGGAGTTGCTCCCAAATCCATAGTGGGAGATAGCGGGAGAGTGCACTTAGAGGGAATTATTATTAATTATTATTATTATTATTATTTAGGTGGAATAAAGCAAGGGAGCCAAAAAGGAGTAGACTGGGGCTGAGTAATCCCAGGGTTTGCTCCAACCCTCCTCCCTCAGAACTCCCTGGAACAACAGCCACACACAATGGACCAAAGGAGCCCGCGAGGTCAGGGAAGAGTCAGGGAGATGGGATAACAAAAAAAGGGGATGTAAACAATCCTCGAACAATGAGGGACAAGGGACTGGGCTCGCTCCTATCGGGTTGCAATTTCCTGCAAGCTTTAGGGAGAGGGAGCGAGGGGAAATCTGGGATGTCCATCAGAGCGCTGGGAGGGCGGCTCTGGAGCTCGCCGGGATGCACAAAGCAAACCTTGGCAGGCCGGCTCAAGCTCCTCAGGCTTGGGAATGAGCCTCAAAATCCATCGGAGCTCCTACCGGGATGGCTGGTGATGCTCAGCTGGGGTAGGGCGGCCTGAAATCCTCATCCTAAAATCAAAGCACTCTAAAGAGCCCCGGAGCAGAGCGTGGAGTGTTCCTCGCTGGGATAAAAGGGATTAGCAAAAAGGCAGCTGCTGACAGGACCTTTATCCACACTCTGCAAGCCAAGAAAAGTCTGTCCACTCTGCTCCTCCTGAGGAAAAGGAGGGAAGAGATTGGAGGGAGCGAGGAGAGGATTCTCACGACGACAAAACCACTTCCCTCACCTCTCTGGAACTTGGATTTGCTGGGGGACGAAGGAGGAAACGTCCAGCAGCAGCAGCACGGATGTGATGCTGCCTCTGGACACAGCTTCAGGCACCCAGCAAAGCCACAGCTCCAGGCTGGACAGGTGAAATCCACAGCGACAGATCCGGAGGGAGCCGCCATTCCCGAGGAATCTCCCGCAGGATTCTCCTCATGGGAACTCTCCTCTGTGGGTTTGGATTTTTTTTTTTTCAGCACTGATTTCAAACATTCCTCTTCCCAGCCTTGGGGTTCATCCCTATGGGAATGCTGTCCCTGGATCCACAGCCCTGGCAGTACAGCTTCAAACAACGAGAGTCACCTGCACAAATATTCCTTTTTTTTTTCTCCTTTTCCTTAATTCACTTTTATAGGATTAGCTCAGGGCGGGTCGGTGCATCTGTGTGGAATAAAGGTGTTTGGATGTGGGATTCATTTCAACAGGTAATGGAACAGCTACTCCAGGAAAAACTCCGTGTTCTGGTTCCTTTGTCTATTTACAGGGATAATAAAAGGATCCAATGATTACACAATACCCCGAGGAGGGGAAAAAAAATAAAGCAAAACAAAAGAAAAGCATCGCTAATGTCCAGCAAAAAACCAACAAAAACAAAAGGATTTTAAGGAGGAAAAAAATAAGCTGGAAACAAAATCCACGCAAAGCATGAGAAATCAAGTAAGGGATTTATGGAAAACAAAAGGGGGAGGAGGAGAGGTGAGAGAACAGCACCAAGCAGTGTTTGCTCTGCGGGGAGAAAAAAGGGATTTGTGATAAGAGCAGGCTTGGCTGGACACGGGAGCACGCCTGAACCCACGGCCTTGGCTCCCACTCCAGCACCGGGAATGGAAGAAGAAGAGGAGCAGCAGTTGGATGCCAGAGAGCGAAAAATAAATATATAAAACCCCCGGAGCACAAAAGGAAGCCTTGAACATCTGAGAGCGCCTTTGTGAGGCTGTCCCTATCTCATCCCAGATCTCCAAATGCCGTGTACTTGTTGCTTAACAATTTGTTACAGCAGGAACAGCCTGGGAGACAAAACTTGGGAAGAGTTGCATCTCCTCCTCGCAGCTCAGAACGTGCTGGGAGATAAAAGCCTCTCAGCACAACAGGGAGAAAGTGTTTATTCCGCTCCTTTCCTTTTAGCTGGGAGCCAGGGCCGGAGAGCTGCTGGAACTTTCCTCGGGATGCTCGCCTTTGTCCTGGAAAAGCTGGAGGTTCACGGGGGTTTCTGTGGTCAGAGGGTCCTTCAACAGCTCGGCTCGGAGCAGGGTCAGGCGTGGGGCTGCACCCGAATTTATTTAAAAAAAGGGATTTGTGATAGGAGCAGGCTTGGCTGGACACGGGAGCACGCCTAAACCCACGGCCTTGGCTCCCACTCCAGCACCGGGAACGAAGGAAGAAGAGGAGCAGCAGCTGGATGTTGGAGAGTGAAAAAAACATATATAAATGTATATTTATATACATATAAATATATCTAAAATATTGTATATATGTGTACATATATAAATATACATGTAAATACATATATTCATAATATTAAAATGTAGATATATAAATATATCAAATATATGGATATATATTAAAAAATTAGATAAATAGATATATATTTATATATAAATATACACACACACATATATAAAAAATATATAAATTAAATATATCTATATAATATATAAAACCCCCGAGCACAAAAGGAAGCCCTGAACGTTTATCCGTTGGGAAAACTGCAGGACACAAAAGTCACTCCCACACCATCGGGGGATCCCAACACCCTGCCACCCTCAGGGCCTCTCACGTGGGTACACATCGGCACAAAGGTGCCTTGGCAGGAACAGGAATTCCAGCTTTCCACATGGAAACAGCTGTGAAAGGGATCTTTATCCCCACGGCACGCACGGCGGGGGCAGCTGCAGTCCTGAGCCTCCGGAGCTGGGCTAACGCCCCTGGCACCCCAGCTCCAGCCGGGGAACGAGCAGTGGCACGGAGCGTTTCTCTGCCAAGGCAGATTGCTTCCAGTCCTCTCCATCACGGCGGGGCAGAGCTCAGCGTGGGGAAAACAACCCCGAGCTGAACCCTGGCGCTCGGGGAGGGCGTGGAGACGTCCCAGCCAGGGTTAAGGGAGCGGTTCCAGGCAGACTGCAGGCAGGGAAGGCAAACAGGGCCAGGAACCCTCCTGCTGCTGCACCCACACAGGAGCCCTCACCCCGAGCTCGCCCGCCACGGCCCCTGCTCGCGCGTTTCCCAGCGCGGAACGCTCGGGTTTTGACCGAAACCAGATGCGGAGAGGAGGCATCTGGACACCCCAGAGGCCTCTCAGGCTGAGATGTCGAGGGCCACACTTCAGGAATCAGCTCAGGCACAAAGAACATCCCAAGAACAAGCGGCCCCTGGCGCTGCCTCCTCCGTTCCCCGCGGCGTCACGTGGAATCCAAGATGCGTTTCGAGCTAATGAATCATTTTTACCAAATCTGTACTGATGATTAAAAACATCAAAGCTGGAATTAAAGGCTTACCGAGCGCATGAGTTCATATTTCAGCATGTTTGCAACCACTGCACAAGTACAAGCGGAGAGAATTAGAGCAGGACAGATTGTAACATTTTAGTGATTGAATTAAGGGAGAAAAAAATCCTTGGCTGCGCCACTGCCTGTCGTGTTCCTCCCGTTCTTTTCCAACATGGAAGGAGGGGCAGTCTGGTGCTCTCCATCCCGGCTCAGCATCCCCACGTTTTTGGGGCAGGTGGTGCTCGGTCATTTTTCATCCAGGAGAAAACTCGAGGGGGGTTTTGGCAGGATTCCTGAGAGCGGGGCAAACTTCCAACAGCCAAACTCTTCCACAAACACCAGCTCCAGAGGTGGGAGCCCGCGGGGAAGGGCTGGGGGACAGGAGGGGAAGGGGGAGAAGCAGCAGAAATGGGTGGAAAAGCACCAGGTATGGAGTGGCACAGCTTTTCCAAGGCTAAACAAAAAAGGTCTGGGGGTTGCAAAACAGCCAGCGAGGCACCTGCGAGGAATTTTTTGTGGTGAGAGAAGCAGAACTCCCATAAAGCTGGAGAGCAACTTTATTTAGAACATAAGGTTTGAATATTAAGGACCTTCTTTAGGAACCTTTGACAGGCAGCATTATAGATATTTTAATAATGCAAATCATTTAATGCCTTTAGTTTCATGCCTAAGTTTAAAGAAAAAAAAAAAATCACATTTAGATTCTGATTTTTAAACTACAATTAAGACACTTAAAATCAAAACAAAAGTCAAACTCCCTCAGATAAGTCACTGGTAGCCATGGTGACTGTAATATTTCAGATCCTGAGGCTTTATATCACATGCCCAAAGGATGAAAATGAGTTTTCAGCACTTCACACTCACAAACGCTACGTTAGGGCAGAAAGGCTGAGCCCTTCACTGAGGATTTGCTGCTTCCCAGACTCTCGTTTGGGATTTTGGGACGTTCCCGTGTGTGGCCTCTGCATCCCGCTGAGAAGACACAGCGAGGAGCTTCCTTGGAAGTTTGGGGGCAAGGAAGATGAGGCACGGAGGCACAGAAATACTTGCCCTGTTAACCTACTTCTGTTCCCAGCAGCATTTACAGCGTTTCCCGGCCAAATTAGCGACCAGAATAAGCACTTAATGATCAGCAACTAATTAAATATTAACACTCTGAATGAAGGGGATGTTTTCCAGCGAAACATAATCATCCTCAAGGAAGATATGGGCGCTGAAGGAAAAAAAAGCGTTTAATCAATTTCTTTGTTCCCTTCTCCAACTCCTTCCCTTAATTTCTCCCATTTCCCTCCTCTGCCTCCACTCATTTTCCACTCCTGACACCATCCCTTTCATCAAGGCAATAAATAAAAGGAGAGAGCCTGAGACTAATATCGCTATTTAGAAGTGACTGGCAATTTGCAGGGCTCAAATAAAGAGATTATAAATGGAGCCGACTTTCAGGAGGAGAGATACTTTGTGTGAAAATAATGGACCTCTGGAAAACTGCCTCAAGTGCAAGAGGAAACTTTGAAAAGTCTCCAGCCTCAAAATTTAAGGGAATTTATTGTTTGGCAAAGGGAGAGCAAAGAAACATTCAGTATTGAAGAAAGGAAAAGGACAAAGCCCAGCAAACAAAGCCTTTTTTTCAGGTTTTTTTTAGTTCTGTTTCAGGGCCCCAAAGGCTGATCCCTCTTCCAGCTGCCGGCCTGGTCAGCACTGGGATGGGACTGGGCACTGCTGTGCTCCCACACTGACCACTGCCGGCCAACCCAGGCCTGATCCACCCTGCAACTCAGCGAAAACAGCAATTAAAGCTGGATTTTACAGAAGCCAGGAGGCACCTGGTTCATTTTCCAGTGCTTTCTGCCTCAGGTCCTGCTGATTTCCTTATCTGCATCCCACTTTCCCCTAAGCTGGAACCAAGGACACCCTGGGGCCCAAAGGTAAAGCAGCAAGAAGCTTTTCTATTTATTTATTTGTTAAACTTTTTTTTTTTTTTTTTTTTTATGCCCTTAGAAGTCTCAGACATTTCCAAAATCTCTGTTTTTCTTTTCTGCTGAGCCGGACTCACTCGGGGCCCAGCAGACACACACATGAATTTATTCTGCTCCCAGGCATCAATCAGGAGGTTGTTTGCAAGCCAAAGGAGGTGGGATTTTGGTTTCTGCACTAATAAAACTGGATGGCTGTCAAAAAGCTGGCTGGCCTGGTAAAACAGATCAGAAAAAAAAAATAAAAAAAGCGGAGGGTGAAAGATGTGAACACGTTCGACTCTGCCACCGCCCGGGGTTTCAACGCTGAGGCTCTGGGCAGGACGTGCTGTACCCAGGACAAATTGGGGCGGTGGTGGGGGGAAGAAAAACAACATCCAAAAAACCCCAGAATCAGATCTTTTTAAAATGTTTCTGTCACAGAGCCAGAGGGATCTTTGTGCTGGCGCAGTGGGAAAAGCAGTTTGGTGCTGGTTACACAGAGACAAAAGGACCGCTGGGCTCTCAGGTGAGAGGTCCATGAGCCAGGGGCTTGGAGGGGCAAAAATGGCACAGTGAGCTTAACTACAAGGATTTGTCTTTTCTCTTTTTTTTTTTTTTTTTTTTCCTTTTCATATTTAGAGCTACCACAGAGGGTTTTGTCCTGCACTGGGGTTTTCCTCAGTCCTGCCCAAAGCTGGTCCCAGCACAGAGGTGACAGCCGGAGAGGTGACAATCATCAGCACCCATCACCACCAACGCCCTGCCCTGTCACCGCCTCCACCTGAAAAAGGGAAGATGTTCCCCAACTCCACAAACTTGATGGCGATTATTTTTTGTCAGCCCCAAATCTAATCCCCCTGAGCCAGGAACAAACAGAGCAAACACAAAAATCTCTCGGAGCGCGTCCGTGACAGTGGCGGGGGCAGGCAGTGTGACAGCAGTGACAGCGTCAGGCACACAGGGACCCCCAGAGAGTGGAGCTTACATCCCATAAAATCCATGGACACCCCCAAGTTCAGCCTTGTTACACACTCAACGCTCCCTGACAGTTCTTCCTACAACACTCCACGTTTCCCCAGCTTAGGGTCAAAACCCGCTGTGTGAAACTACGGCGGTGCCACGTCCGAAAAAGCCCAAAAATCAGAGCTGTGCCCTGCTGATGGAACAGCCCGAGGGAGCAGCGGGTGCTGCTGAGCCTCTCCCATCAGTGCAAAAGCCGGGAGGCACCTAGTGGTGTCGGGAAGCACAGCAGAGCCACCAAGGCCACCCCAAAAGTGTCACCTGGGCCACACAAGCACTGCTGGACACTGCCCTCCAACCCTGTCACCTCTGGGAGCCGAGCAGAGCTGATCCATGGCATTGTGTCCATCCAAAAACCTGTCAGCACCTGCCCGAGCCCTGCCAGCGACCTCTGTGTCACCTCCCCTGTGGGGACAGCCCGTGCCAGCTCTGCCAGCAGCCCTGGCAGGGTCCCCACTGCAAGAAAATCACTCCCCACTTCGTCCCACACGAGCGTCCCGGGGCCCGCGCTCCACACCTGGGAAAGGTTCCAGCTTCCGCGGAGGTCCCGGGAGCGGCGCTGGTGCCAGGCTGTTGGTGCAGCAGGGATTGCACGGCCTGGGCAGTGTGGCAATAGAACAACAGGAGCAGTTACGCGCAGAGCAGGTGCTCCCCTCCCCTCCCTGCACCTCCACCCTCCAAATTAGAGCCTGGCAGCAGGCAGGGAACTCAGGCAACGCCAGCACAAAGTGCTGGAACAGCAGAGAGCAGCAGCAAAGCCTCCATTCCTCCCGTGGAAATGAGGGAATCGGTGTTTCCCGGCACTCAGCACCAAATCCCAGCTCAAATCTGCTTGCGGTCCATTCCTCTCCTCACCTGAACCCTCTGCACTCAGGTTTGTCCCCATCACAACACTGTTTTCTTTCCCAGCTCTGTCTCTGTGCCACCCTGCCCTGCACAGAGCCACCCAAGGCCACCAGAATGGCTTTTCTTAAAGATCCCAAATTCCTGTGCAACTCCAGCAGTTGTTAATAAGTGAGAAAGCGGGTGAGACACTTTATCACTGTCCTGCTGTGCAAGGCTCCTCCTTACAAAGCTGCACAACACCTGGAGGTAGGACAGGAACCCTTAAAGCATCCCCCAAGTTTAGTTTTGGTCTAAATAAAACGCCCAGCTCAGGACTCTCCCAACACTGCAAGAGCAGGCAGCAGTTATTTTTACAGTGATTCAGTTCAAGCATAAACATTTACACCACGTCTACCAGATCTAACAACTAAATCTGTCTGAAACTTGCCATGTGGCAGAGGATGGATCATAGAAAACCCCACAAAAACTCCACTTCGGCTCCAAATGGGAAAAAAACACCAAGTCTGATTGAAGGGCGAAGCTGTAGGAGATGACAGGAACACCAGAGCAAGGCAGGCTCACAACCCTTATCTTCCCCCCATTGTGGTTTTACTCCATCCCCCTGGACAATTCTCTCCTTCCCACCACTTTCTCAGAAGGAATAAAGTTTGGGAAGCTCAGGTCAGCATTCCTTTGATGGGAAGAACCCAGACATTTGTGAGAAGACCTTTCCTGCTCGTCCTGGTTTCCACAGCAAACACTCCAGTGTGTCCTTCAAGGGATTATTCCTAATTAATTCCTCAGCAGCTTGTCTGGACACCTCAAGTTAATTCCCACGGAAAGGCCTGCACTGGGGACATTCCCTCCAGCACCTGGGATGATGTTTTTCCCAGATTTTTGTCATCCTGCTTTGCACAATCCCACCTCACCAACGCTGCAGCAAGGATGGCTCAAGCACAGAAGCTTCTCCTGCTGAGGGTCCTGGAGGGTTCCACATCTCTTCTCCCCGATCCCAAAGCACATCCCCAGCGCTACAGGAGTGAATTCTGCAGCCTGAAAGTCTCCCTGTACGTGATAAAGAGGGCTGGGAGTAAAATATGAAACCCTTTTGTAAGTCTACACAAGGAGGAAGAGAGGAAAAAAAAAAAAACAACACCCAAACCTCAAGTTTATTTCGAAAGAGAAGACTGGGGACCTTTGCTTTTCAATGCCCAGGAGTGGCTTTATCTCGTGCCATCGGCGTGCCCAGGCCCTTTTGTCCCCGTGGCCTTGCACAGCCTGTTCTGTGTTGAATGAAAGAGCAGGATCCCAGCAGAGAAGTGAATTTTCCTGCTCCGGGGCAGCTCCCGGGCAAGCGGTAGCAATTCCAAAGATGGAAATTCTGCCCGTGGTGTTGGAGCTGCAGTGCACCATCCAAATGGCATGTGTGAAACAGCCCCAAGCCTCTGGCCTCCGGCCTCAGAGAGCAAATAAGTGCAAAAAAGTCACAAGTGGAAGCACCTAACAAGGAATCCCTGCAGACAGGGAATGCCCTTGGAATCCTCCTCACACTCTACAGCTCATTCAAAGTTCTCCATCGGGTTTCTCCTCGTATTCCCCAATAAACCCACCTTCAAACAAGTAAAAAGACCTTTAAACTGCCGACCAACAAGAAGCAGGATCCACACTTGAATGGGCTTTGCCTTGAAATTAACAACGAAAATTAACACGCAGCGATAGGGAACATGACAGAGCTGCAGCTCTGGGGGAATAAAACTGCTGCAGCTCCAGCCTGGGTGATTTATCACAGCCCTGTAACAAATTACTTCCATTTCTCACTGCTGCACACCCAGGGAGCTCCCAAGTGCCAGGGGAGCAGCGCTACCAACACCTGGAGTGAGAAGTGCTGGAATTCCTGCCTGAGAAAGGAAAGGGAGGCGCAGAGGGATAAAATGAGATGCCACAGGTGACACAGCATGGAGCTTCACAGAGCACAGATGGTCATCAGGGGGGAAAAAACAGGATGTATCTATAGGTGAGGATTCAGAGAGCCTTCTCCAGCCTGAACAATGCCTGGGAGAGCTTCCCCTCCACGGCGTGACACGCACGGGCGGGTGTTTCAGGAGGCAGCGCAGAGCAAAGCTGAGGACAAACGATGCTCTGGAGAGAAGTGACAGCCTGACAGCGCCAGAGAAACATCCCTGAGACAGACAGCACAGCTCCCTGAGCACCGTCCGACACCAGCTCAGGGTGGTGACAGACAGGAAAACGCTGGGAACAGAAACTCCTCTGTGAGCAGGAACCAGCTGCAACACCCAGAGCATCACCCTGACAGGTACCACCCCAACAGGTATCACCCCAAAGGTACCCTGAGAGGTATCACCCCAAAGATACCACATCACCCCAACAGGTACCACCTGCAACACTCAGAGCATCACCCTGACAGCTACCACATCACCCCAAAGATACCACATCACCCCAACAGGTACCACCTGCAATACTCAGAGCATCACCCTGACAGCTACCACATCACCCCAAAGACACCACAGCACCCTGACAGGTACCACCTGCCCTGCGCTGCCTTCAAGGCCTGAATGACCCCTCCCCAAAATCAAAGACTGGGGGGTCTGCAGGCACAGCAGAGGGGATGAGGGGCAGCAGAATGGGCCTGAAACACCAAAAATTGGGAATCTCTGGAACTACAACACCTGATGGCTCTACAAACCCGCAGAGCTGGTGGCTCCACACACCTGACCCGGGGTGGGATTCACTGTGTGGATTCATTGTGTGGATTCATTACAGGATTCACTGCAGTATTCACATTATTTTTCTGCTTTAGAGCCTCCCAAAAACCTCAGCCTCCCTCCTCACACACCCCAGGAGCAACAGCGTCGCTGCTCATCACCATCGCTCCCTTCCCGCGGGCCCCGCTCAGGACAATCCCCGGGCACCGAGCACCGGGAACCGGGCACCGAGCACCGGGAACCGGGCACCGAGCACCAAGCACAGAGCACCGGGCACCGAGCACCGAGTACTGAATACCGGGCACCGAGCACCGAGTACCGGGAACCGAGCACAGGGAACCGAGCACCGAGTACTGAATACCGGGCACCGAGCACCGGGCACCGAGCACCGAGCACCGGGCACCGAGTACCGAGCACCAGGCCGTTCCCAGCGGCTCTCCGTGCGGCCAGGCCGGCGCTCCGGGGCCCGGGGGAAGGCGCGGGGCCCCGCGGGCCGATGGGGCCCGGCCCCGCTGCCCGGCCCCGCTGCCCGGCCTAGGCCGCGCCGGCCCCGCTCACCTGCTCGGCCGCTCCGCGCCGAACTCGGCCCCGCCGGACTCCGCCATCGCCGCCGAGCGCCGCCGGGGCCGCGGGGGAAGCGGCGCGGGCCGCCGCGTTAAAGGCGCAGCAGCGGAGGGGACCGGGAGCTCTCAGGGCTCCGCTCCGCGCCCGCCGGGCCTGGCACCGCCCCGCAGCCACCGCCGTGACACCGCCCCGGGAGAGCGGGGCTGGCACCTCCTCACGGGGACCGGGGACAGGGGACAGGGGGCTGGCACCTCCTCACGGGGACCAGGGACAGGGGACAGGGGGCTGGCACCTCCTCACGGGGACCGGGGACAGGGGACAGGGGGCTGGCACCTCCTCACGGGGACCGGGGACAGGGGACAGGGGGCTGGCACCTCCTCACGGGGACCAGGGACAGGGGACAGGGGGCTGGCACCTCCTCACGGGGACCGGGGATCGGGGACAGGGGGCTGGCACCTCCTCACGGGGACCGGGGATCGGGGGCTGGCACCTCCTCACAGGGATCGGGGACAGGGGACAGGGGGCTGGCACCTCCTCACGGGGACCAGGGACAGGGGACAGGGGGCTGGCACCTCCTCACGGGGACCGGGGACAGGGGACAGGGGGCTGGCACCTCCTCACAGGGATCGGGGATCGGGGACAGGGGGCTGGCACCTCCTCACGGGGACCGGGAATCGGGGACAGGGGGCTGGCACCTCCTCACAGGGATCGGGGACAGGGGACAGGGGGCTGGCACCTCCTCACGGGGACCGGGGACCGGGGACAGGGGGCTGGCACCTCCTCACGGGGACCGGGGACAGGGGACAGGGGGCTGGCACCTCCTCACGGGGACCGGGGATCGGGGACAGGGGGCTGGCACCTCCTCACGGGGACCGGGGATCGGGGGCTGGCACCTCCTCACGGGGATCGGGGATCGGGGACAGGGGGCTGGCACCTCCTCACGGGGACCGGGAATCGGGGGCTGGCACCTCCTCACGGGGATCGGGGACAGGGGACAGGGGGCTGGCACCTCCTCACGGGGACCGGGGACAGGGGACAGGGGGCTGGCACCTCCTCACGGGGACCAGGGACAGGGAGATGGCACCTCCCTCCAGGGCTCGGGGACCGAGGGCTGTCACCTCCCTATGGCCGAGGGGACCGGGGGACCCCGAGACTGAGGGGACCGGGACTGTGTCACCCCGAGACTGAGGGGAGCAGGATTCTGTCACCCCAAGACTGAGGGAACCGGGACTCTGTCACCCCGAGACTGAGAGGAGCAGGATTCTGTCACCTCCCAGGCTGAGGGGAGCAGGACTGTGTCACCCCGAGACTGAGGAGTTTGGGGGTCTGTCGCTGCCTCCTGGCTGAGAGGACTCGGGGCTCTGTCCCCAGGGATGTCCCAGGAGATGTCACCGCCCTACAGCTGTCACCAGCCCCGTGCCACCAGCTCCTTCCATCCGAGCTTTTCCCAGCCGATGTCCCTGGCTGCAGCCTGCCCTGGAAACCCCAAGGCTTCCCTGGGGATTCCGCTGGTGGATCAGCGAGTGTCACCTGCGGGACCCACGGCGTGCGCAGCCGGCCAGAACTGCGGGGACAGCCCCGGTGGGGGACAAAACCTCCTGCCAGGCCACCTGGGCCGCTCCGGAGCAGGAATTTTTTTTGGCCAAAATCTCCACGTGCAGGAGCAGCAGTACCCTCCAGAGGGTGCAGTCCTGTCGCCGGAGATCCCTGCGAGTCCCGGTGCCAAAAGCGCCTCCGTCCCCACACATGGTCGGCATCAGAGCCCTCCCAGCTCTCCCCAAAGCCACCGAGGCCACGCGGGGTCCGTGTAATTCCCAAAGCCGCGCATCTGCTGGAGGGGGCATTCCAGGCATCAGTGGGAATCAGGAAATTATTCGTAGCGCTGGCCCTGCCAACGGCCGGGGGTAGATTTCTTTGATTTCCCATGCTCGGTGTCCACATCTGTAGAAGGGGAAAGGGGGGGGAGTTTGTACATGAGAATAAACGCGCTTGGAAAGCCGTGAAAACTCCCTTTCAAGTCAGCCTGATGAAAACTTCATGTTCTGGAGCTCTTTGCTTCAAGGAGAGCAATCTGTTTCGAAGAGGGAAAGCTGTGTATTTTTCTTATTTAAACCTCCTAAATCTGCTGGAGCATTAAAAATATTTGGCATTTCCACAGCACATTTCATTCCCGGCTCCAAATGCGTTTTACAGACGTTCATTAATTAAGCCTCGCAAAACCTTGGGGAGAAAGGGAAGCAGTACTTATTAATTTGCTATTTGTGTTGCTGTAGCACACGGAGACCCCGGCCAGGACCTCGGGGCCTCGTTATTTCAGACACGACCTGTGCAGAGGAGGAGATGTCAGCACCGGGAGAGGCCAGGGATGGACCCTCCTGGTGTTCTATCCCCTGCCCCTTCTGGAATCTGGAGCTGCAGGAGCTCCCTCCCAGCTCTCCCCATCTCTCCAGGGGTGCTCTTTTTGTTCTTCTGGTGTTTGGGGGGGGCTCCTGCCCCTCCTTCCCAACACCTTGTGGTTGTCCCGCTTCCAGCTTGGCTTCATTTGACACCTTTCCCATTCTCTGCGGGCCACTTGATGGAATCACGGAGTTATTTAGGTTACTCCGAGACCACCGAGTCCAAGCTGTGACTGATCCCAGCCCGGAGCTCTGAGTGCCACATCCACGAGTTCCTCGGACACCTCCACGGATGGGGACCCCAAACCTCCCTGGGCAGTCCCCTGCCAAAGCCTGACCACCCTTTCCATGGGGCAATTTCCCCAACATCCAACCTGACCCTCCCCTGGCCCAGCCTGGGGCCGTTCCCTCCTGTCCTGTTGTCCCCTGAGAGCATCTCCCCTGCTGTCCCCTCCTGTCAGGGAGTTGTGCAGAGCCACAAGGTCCCACTGAGCCTCCTTTTCTCCTCCTGAGCCCCCTTTTCTCCTCCTGATCCCCCTTTTCTCTTCCCAAGCCCCTTCCTCAGCTCCCTCAGCCGCCCCTCACCTGATCAGCACACCGTGATCTGTGAAAGACCTCAAACAAACGCTTTCCCCTCTGTTATATTGTTATTTTTAGGTGCACCCTGACATTTGAAGCGCAGCTATTTCTGTCCCACAAAGGGCTGTGTCCCTCTCCATCCCAGGTGAGGCGGTGAAGGGAGCTGTGAATGTTACACCTCTGCTTCCCCTGCAGGAAAAGCGGGGCCAGGGCTGGATGCTGTAAATGCCTTTCACGTGTTCCCCAGATCCCAGTTAAACTGAACCCCAGAAGGTCTCTCAAAGCAGGAAGAAATGCATTTATAAGACCCTGGAAGGAAGATGTATTCCATAACGACTCTGGTGACCAGGCGTGCTGACTTGTGTCATGTGGGGAAGGAACCGAGGGGGGTATTTCTTGTTATTTCATATTGCTGATGGGATTTTACCTCTGGCAGCAAATCCAGGGACTTTTTAGTTACCATTATTGTTTGATTTTTATGGGCCATTTGATATTTATTTTTATTTCCCTTCATTATTTGTTGAGTGCACTTAGCCCCCTTCCCCGAGCAGCCTGCCTTATATCTAAGGTGAATTTTATGACCAGTGTTAGCACAGCAATCTGAGCAACTCACACAACTGTAATATATTTATCCCGTGCACTCAGTATATCCAGGCAGGCCTGGAATTCCTACTGTGGAGAGGAGAGCAGTGGTTTGCATGGAAAATCCCAACTCTAGCTGGACCGGGTTAAAAAAACCAATCAAACAAACAAAAAAAAAAAAGAATAAACTCCAAACTATTTACATTCTTCTTCTTTCTGATCTTGATTTCAAGCTTTTGGGATCTATTTGAGTCATATTTTCACCTCTTTTTTGGTTTTTTTTTTGTTGTTTTTCCCCTTGCAAAACATGAGGTCTCTCCATGTACCTTTTGCTGCAAGCCAAGCTCTTGTGTATCCCACGGCTCCCACAGCTGGGTTTTAAAATCCACAGCCAGCACTGGGAGAGTAATGACAAAATCATGAGCTGGCAATGCTGCCTTTCCCTCAGACCTCCTCATTTCATCCTGCTCAGGAGCAGGAATTCCTCGCAGCTCCCAGCACCAGCATCCAGGATTTGTTGGGGTTTTTTTTCCAATTTTTGTTAGATTTTTCCCAGCACGAGGGTGGGTTTTTTCCCAATTCTTGTTACATTTTTGGCTGCTTTATTTTCCCTTGTTGTGGAGGAGGCTGCGATGACCTCCCTCACTCTTCCCTGGTGATATCCCAGCTCCGGCAGAGAATTCCATGGTGGAGAGCAGCCAGCAACCCCAGGGATGTGGGACCCTCGGGGATCTGAAACCCTCAGGGATGTGAGACCCTCGAGGATGTGGGACCCTCGAGGATGTGGGACCCCCAGGGATGTGGGACCCCTGGGGATGTGGGATACCCGAGTCCCTCGGGATGAGCTCTGTAGGGTCCCACCACCCTGGTGTGCAGCCCAAGCCCCACAGATCCCAAATTCCCTGATTTCAGAGACAACCCAACACAACCAGCTCAGCTCTGGCACAAAGCACCGGGAGAGCAGCATCCCTTGGGTGCCGGGACGGAGCCAGCCCGGCTCTCCAGCTGCATTCCCAGCCCCGGGCCGTGTCCCCCGCGCCGTGGAGCAGCGGTGCCGCGTTACCCAGCACGGATCAGACACGGGCTGTGGGAACCCGTGCCCTGTGCTGGTGAGGAGCGGGAATGAGAACACACGGAGCCACGTGAGGTCTGGCCTGGGGGAAGGATCAACACCTTCTTGAAGGAATCTTGGGCTCCTTCCACTCCCACGTGGAGAGCTGAGCCCCTCAGGAGCTGGCTCCCACTCAGCTGGCGGTGCTGGCCATTCCCAGCGGAATGACCACGACCCCACGGGTCCCCTCCGTGTCCAACACGTGCCACCCCCTGAAAGCAGGGATGGCTGCAGAGGGGAGCAGCCCAGCCCAGCCCAGCCCAGCCCAGCGCAGCGCACGGAGGAGCCTGCTCCCCATCCGCCCAGCCAAACCACAGCCGCGCGCCCCGGCTCTCCCCGACCAGCTTGGCTGCTCTCCTCACCTGGCAGGAGAACACACGAAGGAACGCGCAGGGGAAGCGAAGCCCCTCGCCGCGCGGCGTTCCAAGAAGTAATGAAGGCCAGGGAGTGGAAAATGCCTGTCACGGGCTGAGCTCCGAGGGCACTCCGCTTCCCCCGGCAGCGCCAGCACCCAGCAGCTGCGCCAGGCCCGGCCGGCGGCACCGCGCTCAACTCTGACATTTGAAGACAGGGGAATAATTTGGCTTCGAGCGGTCCCTCGAGCCGGGCTGGAATGTGCGTGGTAGGGACAGAACCAATCCCATTAGCACCAGGAGATTGTTTTTCCTTTGGTTTTGTTGTTGTTGAATCACCCGTGGCTCCGGCTCGGTGGGGTAGGAAGGAGGACGGGGAGAGGAAAGCCATGGATGTGTTTTCCCGTGCCTGGCGCGGGGCTGCCCTGCCCAGTTCCAGCAGCACCTTGGGGTTCCCACCTTTGAAGGCCAGGTGGGCTTTGTGGTGGCTCCAGGCACGATTCAAAGGAGAATTGGGAAGGGGAAGGGCTCAGCTCGGCGTGCTGAGGGAGGTGCTTTGTGCCCTTGTCCCGCTCCCCATCTCACCTCCTCGTCCTCGCTCCATCCCTGGATGGGGATTTATCTCCAGCAGGGTTAAAAGTGAATTTACAGCTCTGAGTGTTGCTCAGGGATTCGGGATCGCAGCTTTGTGCTGTCAGGAGCTGGGCCAGGAGCAGGGAGAGGCAGCTGGAGCTGCTGGAAAATATCCTTTCCCAGCTGAGAGAGGAGCCCAGGCTCCGCTTCCAACACCCCCAGGAGCTCCTGCAGCTCCAAACCCGCTCCAAAGCCCTCAGACTGGGGATTCTCATGGAAGAATGAGAATCATCACCTCCTTCCTCCCACAAGACAGGAGTAAGAAACCTCCCTGGACCTCTCGGTGTCCTGCAGCATTTCCCTGGGATGAGGGTGGGAAGGGGTAATTTGTCCCAAATCAATCAAAAAGGGGATTGGCACATGGATTTCTCCTTGAGGAGTCCTCCTCCCTGCTGACCCAATCCTGGGATTTCTGCCCTCTGAAGCATCCCAAGGACCTCAGTGCTCCTCCCGAGCAGAGAAATCCTGGAGGAACAGGCCCAGAGCTCCGGGACAAGGAGCTGCAAGTGCTCCTGAGGGCAGTGGGGTGGGGAATAGGGACAAAGGCACGGTTGGGAGCAGATGGCAGGAGGGGAGGAGAAATCCGTGCCTGGCCCAGCTCCTCCAGGCATTGTGTGAGCCTGGTGGAGCCTGGCCAGCTCCCAGCAGCTGAGATTTTCTGGAGGGGACAACAGCAGCTCAGTGCAGCCAAGGGGGCTGTTTGACCCTTGATTACAGCTGCTGAGACCCCCACAACCCTCAGCACCCACCGAGCTGCAGCCAAGGGGGGACATGCCACTGGGGTCTGTGATGGAAGCAGAGGGGGGAACTTGCTGGATTTTTTTCCCACTTTTTGAGGCTACTTCTTGCCACAGTCCCATCTGGGATTGGTTGTGGAGCTGTGGCTGGACATGTGGACACACGGGGGTGAGGGTGGGGATGTGGGAACAAAGGTGAGTGTGGACACAAGGACATCAGGATGGGCGTGAGGATGTGGGGATGGACACAGGGATTGTGGGGATGGACACGAGGATGTGAGGATGGACACAAGGATGTGAATGCGGGCGCACAAACGCCCCAAGGACGTGACCCACCCTGGGCTCAGGGTGCCCCCATGCCCTCACCACCACCAGGGGCTGGAGGGTGACTCCAGCACAGCCTGGCTCGCCCGTGGCTGCTGGGGCCACACACCACGAATCCTCCTTCCCCTGTGAAAAAATGAAAGAGGGAGCGAGGAGGAAAAGGCGTCGGGAGGAAAAGCCCCCGGCTGCCTGCTGGGGCGAGTGGAACCAGCGAATTTCATGCGTCTCCTTCTTGTTAGAGTGGGGTCCCTCCTCACCTGCTCCTGGGCACGGTTTCCTGCCCCCCGAGGCAGCAGGGAGGAATCTGACTCCGGTTTAAAGGCGAGGAGCTTGTCCACGGTCTGCAGCCCGGGAGGGGACGCGCTGCCTGCGCTGGGCAGGGTTTGCCAGCTGTCCTCACCCAGCCGGGGCCTTCCCACCTCCCCCGGCACCATCCCCTGCGAAAATCCTGCAGAAACACACCCTCGGGGGTGTCCCTGCCCTCCGAGGGACACTCGGTGGCCTGGGCCTGGCCTTGCCCCCAAGTCATCAGATTGTGCCCAGCTCCAAAGCCGGGCTCCATCTCTCAGCCCTTCCCTCTCATCCTGCCCCGCCACGCCTCCGCCCAGCCCGAGGCACTGCTGAAGG
Organism: Progne subis subis; assembly: GCA_022316685.1. Classification (NCBI taxonomy): domain Eukaryota; kingdom Metazoa; phylum Chordata; class Aves; order Passeriformes; family Hirundinidae; genus Progne; species Progne subis. The sequence goes on from JAKJHU010000276.1 coordinate 178,400, forward strand.
TGTCATGAAAATTCCCCAAAATCCCGCTGTGAGCTGGGAAATGCAGCCACAGCACCCGCCCTGCCTCGGTGGCACGTCCACGTGCCAATCCCCCTTTTGATGATTTGGGATCATCTATCCCCTCCCCACTCGCATCCCGGGGAGATGCCAGCCCCACGGGGCCGAGGCTGCCCGGAGCATCCTCCCGCGGGGGCAGCGAGCCTGGAGCGCCATCCGTCCCTCTCCACTCCATTTAGGGAAAATCCCCTCCCGTGCCCCCGGTGCGAGCGCCGAGCCAGGCTCCGGCACCCCTGAGGGGTGACACGGCACCCCCGCGGAGGGACAGGCTGGGGACGTGCTGCGGCAGCGCAGGCTGCTGCCAGGGAGCGGAGCCGGCCCTTTGCAGATCCTTCTTTGGCTGGGAGCGCTGCCAAGCGCCCCGGCATCCATCCCCGGCACCTCGGCGCGCCTGGCTCCGCGTCCCGGGGCAAACGGGACCCCGGCTGTGGGCAGGGACCCCGCCGAGCCCCCGGGGCTGCGGCACCTCGCGTGAGCCGTCCTGCCGTGCCTGGCTGCGACACGGGTGTGTGACACGGGTGTGTGACAGTGCTGTGTGACAGTGCTGTGTGACACGGGTGTGTGACACGGGTGTGTGACAGTGCTGTGTGACAGTGCTGTGTGACACGGGTGTGTGACACGGGTGTGTGACAGTGCTGTGTGACACGGGTGTGTGACACGGGTGTGTGACACGGGTGTGTGACAGTGCTGTGTGACAGTGCTGTGTGACACTGGTGTGTGACACTGGTGTGTGACACTGGTGTGTGACACGGGTGTGTGTGACACGGGTGTGTGACACGGGTATGTGACACGGGTGTGTGACACGGGTGTGTGACACTGGTGTGTGACACGGGTGTGTGACACTGGTGTGTGACACGGGTGTGTGACAGTGCTGTGTGACAGTGCTGTGTGACACTGGTGTGTGACACGGGTGTGTGACAGTGCTGTGTGACACGGGTGTGTGACACTGGTGTGTGACACTGCTGTGTGACACCGCTGTGTGATACTGGTGTGTGACATGGGTGTGTGACACTGCTGTGTGACACCGCTGTGTGACACCGCTGTGTGATACTGGTGAGTGACACCTCTGTGTGACACCATTGTGTGTCACCCCTGTGTCACCCCTGTGGCCCGAGTGATGCTTTCCCTCCTGGCACTGCTGTCCCGGGGTGTTTTCGGTGGGATCAGCCCTCGTTCCCAGCCCCTCCATGCACATGGAGCCCTCCCTGGCGCAGCGTGCCTGCTGTCCCTTCCTCGTGGCTCTCGGGGATGTTTTGGGGTCTCTCCCCGCAGCCTCTCCTCCCGCACTCCATGCTGGATCTCTCACACAGCAGCAGAGAGGAGCTTTGCTCCGTGTCCTTGCCCAACGGCCCAGCAGGGATTTCTCCTGGCTGTTTCCAGAACGGGAACAGCCCCGTGCCCTCCTGCCAGCCCCTGTGGGGGATCCAACCCACTCCCATCCTGGGACCGGCACCCCAAAAAAGCCACCGACTCTGGTACAAACCTTTTATTCTATTCCCCCTCCCAGCTCGGGGCTGGCTTTGCCCTGCAGAGGTGAGGCCGGGAGGGCTCCAGGGCTGGGGATCGGGGGAGCTGCAACATCACACACCCCACCGAGCTTCACACCCGGCCGAAAAGCAACAACGAAGAGTGGACCCCAAAAACGGACACCAGACCCCCTCCCCACGCCTCCCCCCAACCCGGTTCCCCAAACCCAGCTATATTGGATGGGTGGAAGTGATACGGAGCAGCACAAAACCGGTGGGGACAGGGATGAGAGCTCCTTGTCCGTCCCACCACCCCACGGCCGAGAGCCCAAAAACCCAGGGGAGAGGGTCGGGGTAATAAGTTAATCTGTACAGACGTGTTAGGTGACACGGGGGTGGCGGCACCGACACCCTCCCGGCACTGGGGTGTCCCCGTGGGGCCGGTGCCGGTCAGACCACGAAACGGTGCGTGAGATCCAGTGGCGGAGAACAGGGGAGAGATGGGGAGGGGTGAGACGCCGCCACGGCCAGGGTGGGCCGAGGGGAGCCGTGCTTGGTCCCTCGGGGACACAGAGAACAAACGGGTCCTGCCGTCAGCTACAGCCCCGCAGGCTGCTCCCAGAGCTGGGCAGGGATCCCGAGCCCAGGATGGAGCCGACCCTAAAGGATCCCGAGCCCAGCATGGAGCCGACCATAAAGGATCCTCAGCCCAGGATGGAGCCGTCCCAGCAGCTCCCACCTCCTGTCCGAGCCTGGAGTCAGGGAAACGCCGCCTCATCCCCTGCTTGGTGCCACCAGCAATTTGTTGGCCCGGGGGCCAGCTCGCCGAAGGCATCACGGAGCAGGGAGGGGAAGGAGCCATCGCAGGGCCCCTCCGCAGCTCCGGGCAGGGGCTGGCCGGGTGCTCGCGTGGGCACGGAGGCGGCGGGATCCGCTGCCGTCCCCGGCTGCCGAGGCCAAATCCATTCGCCACGTTTCGGCTCCTCGAGGCAATCGGCTCCGGCCGGCGGAAGGGAGTTCCCAGGGCCGGGGCCGGCGCCTCGGAGGCTCAGCCCAAGGTGGGAGGCCGGGGATGTGCCGAGCCAAAGCTCAGAAGGCTGCAGACACTCTCCATCCCCCACCGCAGCCGGCTCCCTCCTGCCCAGGGCTGGAGCCGTGCCCGGAGGGCTGCGGGGCCCCGGCGGCTCCGGGCGGGAGGAGACAGAGAGTCCCGCTCCGGGGACGGGCTCCCTCCGGCCTCCCCGCTCTGGCAGCTCCCCTCTCGGCTCTGCAAGCCAGGATCCCGGCTCACGGCGCATCCCTGGAGGAGGCAGAGGCGCTGCCCGGCTCCTGGAGCCGCCTGCAGAGCGGCAGTGCCCGGAGAGGAGCCGGAGGTGCCCCTCCGGAGCTGGGGACGTGGGGCAGCGGGGCGGGATCGGGGGCGATGCCGTGGGGAAGGTGACAGGGAGGTGGGAAGGGGCGGGAGCGCTACAGGATGGTCTTGTCCAGGTCGACTTTGAGGGGCAGCGGCCCCGCGTCCTCCCCGCCGTGTGCGGGGCACAGGGTGACGGCGATGACGGGCGGCAGCGGGAAGGTGTCGGGGCCATCCAGGTCCTCCAGGTATTCCTTGTCCCCGTTGATGCTCAGAGGCTGAGAGAGAGGCAGAGACAACAGTGCAGCCCCAGAACGGGGTGCAGGACGTCCTCACCCCCAGTTTGGGGACACCGTGGGGCTGCTGTGGCTGCGGCTCACAACGACCGGGGAGCCCAAAGAGGGCACGGGTGTCCCTGACACCCCCGGGCGCCGCGCTCACCCCGTACCTGGGTCCTGACGTGCTGCTCGGGGGCGGTCACCAGGCTGGCACAGCTGAGCCACAGCATCACCATGATGGAGAGGAAGAGGCAGGCGGCCAGGATCCAGCGAGGAAGGCCCGAGCGCCTGTAGCACCCCACCACCCCCCGCCAAAGAGAGGGGACGAGTTTATGGCAGGGCACGGGCTGGGAGCTGGCCTCGGGGGGATCCGCTCTGCCACCTCCAGCGGGTCCCAGAGCACCTACTTGGACATGCAGCCGAGGAAGTCGTGCTCCTGCTGCGGGGGCTCCGCGGGCTGCGCCTTGGCTTTGCCCCGCGCCTCCTTCGCGGGGGGCTTGTCCCCCTTTGCCCGGGGGCCTGGGAGGGGAGAGGCGAGGCTGAACCTGGGCACCTGCGTGGGCACAGCCTCCCCTCGCCCGTCCCCTTGTGCCCCCGGGAGCCTCTGCCCGCTAAGGGGGCACGGAGGATCCCAGCAGCTCCGTGGAGCGGGGCCACATCCAGAGCCCCCCGGGGTGGGTGGCTGGGGGTGTGGGAAGCTGATCAGGCCCCAGAAGTGGGAAATTTGTTCAGCTCTGGAGAACTCGGATGGGAGCCAAGAGGGCTCGGAGGCTCCCAGCCCCCTCCCAGCAGCCTGGACCCCCCTCCCGCACCTGTGTGGGGCTGGGGGATGCCAGGGCTGGATCCCGATCCCGATCCCGGCTGTGCTGGCTGGATCTCCAGTGCCTCGGGTGCTGGATACTCCATCTCAGGCTGGGACTGGGTTGGCAGGGAAAGGGGGAGAAAGCAGTGAGGAAGGGGGTCCCCACCCCCCCAGGCACCCACAGGGAGGGTCCTGGGGACACCCCCACCTGAAACACCACGACTTTGCCATCGTCCGCCTGCAGGTAGAAGGTCCAGGTGGAGGAGATGAAGCTCTGGGCAGAGCTGACAATGTCGTTGCAGAAGGTGGAGACCAAATCCAACACGGAAAACGACGGCACTTCCAGCTCCAGGCTCTGCAAAGGAGCGGGGACATCACGTCACCGCTGTCCCCTCGTCACCCGCCCTGGCACACAACGTCCCACCCCGAGGTCACGGCGGGGCTGAGCCGGGCACAACCCCCCAGGGATGGAAGGGGATGTGCCAGGGCCGGTCCCGGCAGGGTCACCAAGCGAGGGCTGTGGTCCCTGGGGTGACCACCCAGCCCTGGGGCCATCACCCAGCCCCGGGAGCATCCCTCTGGGGTGGGATGCCCCTCCTCTGCCAGAGACAATGGGAGCGGAGCGGCCGCGATGCCGAGGGCGTTCCTCTCCTGGCAGCCTCTCGGTGCCCCGGATTCTTGGCCGTCGCGGCAGTTTGTTATTTTTAAAGCATCCCTGCTGGAATCCGCTTGGCTGCTCCCCGCCACTGGCTCCGAACATTTTCCGACAGCCCCTTGCACGGTCAAACCAGCAAACAGGAAATAAATAGGTCAGATTCTGTATCTAATTATTATGCTAAATCTGCTTTGCCTGCTCGTCTGGGAACCCGAGGAAAAATGCTCTGGGTGGGGTGGAGGGGGTGAGGGCCCTCCCTGTCACCCCCGGCCACCCCCAGATGCTCATCCCTGCCCTCGGAGAGGGGCTGGGAAATGGGATCAGGCATCGGGGAGGTTTTAAAACCAGGCTGCAAAAGAGGGTCGTTCAAAGGAGCTTTCCACTCTTTTTACGGCGCGGATTCATCTTTGCCTGCACGTGCACGAAGCCAAAAGCCTCTTCCTTGGGCCAAAGTCTAATTTAATTAATTGGTCAAAAGCTGGGTTAATTAAATGTAGGAGGGGGGAAGCGTTGTGGGAAGGGCAACAAATCAAAACTGGGGGAATCTGCTACGATCCCCAGTCAGATCCTCTCACCCCGGGAATTCCCAGTGAGGGAATTCTCCCTGCCGGGCCCAAGCCAAGTCCAGCCCCAGAAAAGTTAATTTGTTTTTAACCTGGCACAGCTGGAGCTCCAATCCACAGGGATGGAGGGATGGATGGAGGGAGGGATGATGGATCATGGATGGACGGATCCATGGATGGATGATGGATGGATGAACGGATCCACGGATCCCTGGATGGGCTGCACATGTGGGGTGTCCCCCATCCCGAGGGAGGGGAGGGACTGTGCTGAGCTCCTGTGCCAGGGAGGGTTTCCCCATCTCCCTTCACCTTCTCCTTCCTGCTCTCCTCCACCTCGGGCAGCTGCTTGCGGCACCCGGTCACGCACCCAAACTGCTCCTCTGCGTTGCCGTACGCTTCGGCACAGGCTGGGAGAGAGGAGGGGTCAGAGTTCAGGGTGCTCAGTGCCTGGGACCCCCGTCCCCGTCCCCGCTGACCCCCACGCCGTGTCAGTCCGCACCCTCCCGCTGCGGGGCTGAGCGGGGCGCTCCGAGGCTGCGGGGTGCCGGGGATCCCCCCGGGACGGCGTTTGGGGCGCGGGGGCCGCTCGGCCGCCGGCTCCTCTCACCTGCTTCGCACTCGGCTCTGGTCGTGTTGAGCTCGGCGCTCGCATCCACGAAGTGACAGATGGAGAACAGCCGGCAGCCCCGGTAACAGGCGTTGAGAACAGCATCCTGCGGCGAGGAGGAGGAGGAGAGCGCGGAGCTGGCACCGGCCTCAGCCCCACGGCTGCACTGGACGCCCCCCACGCGGCCCCCCGCACCCAGCTGGGGGACACTGGGCAGTGCCCAGGACCGTGGTGAGGGCTGGCACCCCCAAAGCTGGTGTTCCCAGAGGAGGGAGAGCTGCCCCGCAGCCCCCCGCTGCACCCCGGGTGGGTTTGCTGCACCCCGGGGTGGGTTTGCTGCACCCCGGGGTGGGTTTGCAGGCTGCCAAGTCCTCGTGGAGGGCGTGGAGGGTCCCCCCATCTCTGTCAGCACCAGCCAGGCCCTGGCACAGGCTGCCAGGAGGTGGAGTGCACTGCTCGGGGGGAGGGATAGAGATTTGGGGGGGCCAGGCACACAATGAGGGGGTGTGGGGGGCACACGGGGCCTACACGGGGGTCACCAGGAATGGGCAGGCTCAGGGTAAACGGGGGATGCTGCAGGCACCCCAAACCTCACTGGGGGCACCCCAAAGCTGCTGCAGGAGGCCATTGGGGGTGCCCCGGTGCCCCCCATGTTGCTTCCACGGGGGGTGGCCCAGTGTGGGGCTGCGTTGGCAGAGATGGCAGTCAGGGGTGTCCCCACTGCTCCTGTGGCCCCTTTGCCTCTGCTGCTCCCGGTGCCCCTGGTGCCCCCCCCGGTGCCCCCCCCGGCGCCCCCAGTACTCCCAGGTGTTACTGGTGTGCCCCACGCTCCCAGTTCCTCCAGTGTCCCCGATGCTCCTGATGCTCCCCATGCCCCTGGTGCCCCCCAGTGCTCCCAGTGCTCCCGATGCTCCCGGCACCCCCGATGCTGTTGATGCCCCCCACGCCCCCAGTACTCCCAGTGCTCCCAGTGCTCCCAGTGCTCCCAGTAATCCCAGTACCCCCGATGCTCCCGGTACCCCCGATGCTGTTGATGCCCCCCACGCCCCCGGTGCCCCTCCCAGCCCCCGGTGCCCCGGACTCACGGCGGCGGCCCGGCGCTGCAGGCTGCGGCCGCACTGCCCGCGGCACCCGCCGGTGTCTCCCAGCTGCGGCGAGAAGGGGTCGGCGGCGGCGGCGGCAGCGGCGGAGGCGAGCAGGGCCAGGCCGAGGCCGAGCAGGGCCCGGGGCCGGCGGGCCGGGGCCGCCATGGCGGGAGCGGAGCGGAACGGAACGGAACGGAGCGGAGCGGAGCGGAGCGGAGCGGAGCCGAGCGCACCCACCGCCGCCGCCGCCGCCGGCCCCGCCGTGACGCGCCGTGCGCCGGGCGGGGGGAGCCGGGGAGCCGGGGGCGGCGGGAGCCGCCGCAGCCTGCCGCAGATCCACCGGCACCGGCACCGGCACCGGCACCGGCACCGGCACCGGCACGGGCACCGGGCGGGGATGATGAGAGAGGGGCGCGGGAGGATGGGGGATGCTCGGGCAGCGGGGGTGTGGGGTACCCTGGGAGGCAATCCCCGAGGACAGGGGGTTCAGGGGGATTGAGGGGGATTGAGGGGGATTCAGGGGGATTGGGGGATTTGGGGGGATTGGGGGGTGCATGAACACCGGGGGATTCGGGGGGATTCGGGGGGTGCAGGGGGATTCGGGGGCTGCATGGACACCGGGAATGCAGAGGGACAAAGGGACATGAGAACCAGGAGATTCACGGGGACCAGAGGGTGTAGGGGCACCGTGGGCTAAGGGGGGCACTGGGGGATTCAGGAGGGTTCGGGGGTGCCAGGGGATGTGCACAACGGGACTGGGGTGGGGTCACCCTGACAGGAGGAGCTGAGGGGATGAGCAGGAACCGGGGTCACACCGGCGCTGGTGTCACACGCAGGGACAGAGCTGCCCTCAGCACCACCCGCACGGACCAACCCCTCAGGAGGGGGCCAGCCCCTTGTCCCGGGGGGTCAGACCCCTCTGTGCCACGCTGCGTGTCCCTGGAGGACTCCTCAGGTCACCTTCATGCCTCCCATCCTCACCCTCACTCCTCAGGGCCCCCGGCCGGGCTGGGCTCTCGCTGCCACCCCGGATTTACACCGTGAGGTCCCAGCTTTAAAGGACATCAGAGCACCCCCACAACCCCCCTCAGCCCTGCCCTGCCCCTTCCCCTCCTCTCCGGCAGCACCCCAAAGAGGGCCCGGGGGGAGGAGGAGGAGGAGGAGGGGGAGGAGGGCCGGGGGCTTCGCAAACCTCCGGCCCTAATGGGGAACACATGGCAAGACCCCGGCGCGGGGAAGGGGGGGTGTCCCTGTCCCGGCTGGGGATTGAGGGGTGCTCCGCGCCCCGGGGCAGGGAGAGAGGGGTCGGGGGTGCTGGGGGGTGCCGGGGGGTGCTGGGGGGCGCAGCCCGTGCCCCCCCGGGAGCAGGGAGCGGGGCCTCTCCTCGCCCCGCCAGTTTATTCATCTTATTAATGAAAGCAGGGCCGGCAGAAAACGAGCTGCGGCCGGGCCGGGGCTGCCAGGGCGCTGCGCTCCCCTTCCCCCTCCTGGAGCCCCGCCAGCCCCCGGTGACGATCGGTGGATTGGGGCTGGCACCGTAAATCACCGCGCCGCAGGTGAAGCTTCCGGCGGCGGCAGGGGCAGAGCCCGGGGCCCCGGGGGCACCGGGATCCCCGCGTGGGCACCGCTCCCTCCGCACCTGCCCGCGCTCCACCCGCTCACCTGCCCACGGACAAAAAAAATAAAAGCCTTGCCCAGGCAAAACCATCCAAGCTGGCAAATACTTGCTGCCCTCCCTCCTCCCCTCTCCAGAAACGCTCGATGCCTTTCGCATTTATCACTACTGACCTACATTTTTTTCTTTTTTTTCCCCCGGATCCTTTCTGGGAGCCTCAGGGCTCCCCCGACATCGTCTGGGCTGTCCCCAGGGTCCCTTCCGTGGGCAGGGCACCCTTCACCCCGCGTCCCAAGCCTGCAGAGCCCTTCCCTCCTGCTCAAGCACCCTCTTGACATTTTTTTCCCCTCCTCCGGAGCTCCTCAGGCTCCGTCACGGGGCTCTTTGTGCTTCCCAAAGCAAACTGAGGCGGGAAGGTGCGGCAGCCCCGAGGATGCTCTGGAGGGAAAAAAGGTGTGGGGTGGGTGGCAGGGAAGGGGTTAAGCGGGTTATAAATTACCCATGGATGTGGAAATGTGACTGAGAGGAATAGAAAGCAAACTCTGCCTGCTGGATTCTTTGCATTTCTTGCCTCTTTATTTTTCCCCCAGGTCACTTTAAAAGGATGCAGGCAGTCGAGGCAGCTCTCCTCCCGCTTTTCCCGGGGTTTTTGTTTTATTTTTCTTGTTTGTTTTTTACACCCTGGCCCTTGAGCCAGATGCTGTCTGCGTCCAAGGGTTTTATGGAGTGAGCTCTGGCTGGGAAATCAAGTAATTAGATTAATTCGGGGCCCTGGTGACACATGACGGAGGGTGGCAGGACGGTGGGAAGCTGGACCGGGGATGCTCGGAGCGGCTTTGGGGCTGTCCCCGGGGTCACCCGCATCCCTCCTGGGCAGAGCGGAGAGTTCGTGGCGGGGAGCTGGGCCCCACGGCCGGATCCTGCCCCGCAGCGGGGCACAGGGGCCCTGGGAACGGAGCCACGCCGGGGGGGCAGCGGCAGCGCGCCGGCCTCGGGGGAGCCCGGTGCCGACGGGCCGGGGGTCCCGGGGGGGCTCCGGGCTGGCTCCTGCCCCCGGCGGTGCCCGTGAGCGCGGCGGCTCGGGGGCCGGAGGGAGCAGCTTTAAAGGTCACCGGCAAAGGGCAGCGCTGACCGCAGCTGCCGCTGCCCGGCCGCCGCTGACTCAGAGCGCGGGAGAGCGGCTCGGTCACCTCCGGCCGCTCCCGGCCTCGGGGACCCCTCAGGGCCGGCTCCGTCCCCTCACCCTGGCCCCATGCCACAGGCGCTGCCGTCAGCTGGGAGGTCAAATGTCCCTGTGCCGCCTGGGGTGACGCCCCCCCATGCCCCTGGTGACACCAGCGGGGACCGAGCCCCCCTCCCGAGCCCGCTGTCCCCCCAGTGCCCCCGTACCCCCAGCGCAGCCTCTGCCGTGGGGGTTCCCCCTCTCGCGGGGCTCCCACCCGTGCCCGGCTCCCCCAAATCCCCCAAACTCCGGGTGCGAGCTGAGGAGCCCGGCAGGGACGGAGCAGACGGACGGGGCAGGGTCTGGGCAGTGCAGGTGGGCAGCCGGGGTGGGAATTTCTCCTTTTTCCCCAGCACGCAGCCCTGGGTGGCTCCCGGGGGCCGCGGGCGGTGGGTCGGGATCGCGGGCGGCCGCCGGCCCCCGGGGCAGCCGTGATTCACTCGGCCAGACTGCGGCCGCTGGGGCTGAAGTTTCTCAGGCTGGGTGGCTCCCGGAGCCTGACATTTTTGGGAAATTTCAACAAAAACAGTTCAGAAGCTTCCAAAAAACAGGACGATGGGAAAAAGGCATTGTTTGGGCTCCCTCCTCCTCGCGTTTCTTTCTTTCTTTTTTTTTTTGTTTTCTTTTTTTTTAATTTGTGTTTGCTAATCTCCGCAATCCCCGCCGGTGCCCAACACCTCGGAGCCCCAGGCAGTGCCACCCCCCGGCTCCCCCCAGCCCGGGCCACCCAGGTGTCCCCTGCCACCCTCCGTTCCCATCGGGGAGTGGCGTCCTCTCTCCTCACGCCACGCGTGGGGACAGCGGCCTTGCCACGTCCCGGGGGTCTGTGACCGCTCTGGGGGTCTCTCGGTGCCACCGAGACCCCGGGCGGGGGCACAGGGGGGGACACCGGGGGACGCCCACGCGGGTGGCATTGTCCCCATGCTGGTGGCACAACGGGCCACGCCACCGCCCGCGGGGACAAACGCAGCCCCGCTCTGGGGGGACTGGGAGCCACTCGGGGTGGTTTTCCCACTTCTCCGGGGTTTTGAGGAGGTAAGCCCAGAGATGATGGATTCGCTGGAAAACATCGGGATTTGTGGGATGATTTTCCTGGTTTCGACCCCCAAATCAGCGATAACGGGGGTTTGGATCCTAAAGGCGCCGGGAGCGTGGGGAGCCGCGGCGGGGGGGCCCCGTTCAGCGGCGACAGCGGCCCGGGGGCGCGGGAGGGTCCGCGAGTGACTCAGCCGTGGGCCGGCGGCCCCGGGGCGGCTCTTACTCACCCACCGGGGCGGCCGGGGGGAGCGGGACACCGGGCCCGGGCAGGGCCGGGGGGCTCCGGCATCCCGCGGCGGCAGCGGGCACCGCGCGGGGGCCGCTCCCGGGGCCGGTACCGGAGCGGGACGGGCGGGGGGGGGTGGCGGGGCCGGTGGCTTTCTGCCCCCCCGGGGGCGGTCCCGGGGCGGGGCCAGGGCGGCAGTTGGGGCTTTGGTAACCGGGGGTTGCTCAGACTTGCTCGGGACTTCCCCGGACGTGCCGGTGCGCTCCGCCGCCCCGGGCACCGACGGGCACCGGAGGAGGCCATGCCGCCGCCGCCGCTGCTCCCGATGCTGCCGCCGCTGCTGCTGCTGCTCTGCCCGCGCCTGCCCCGCGCCGATCCGCTCTCCTGTGAGTACCGGCAGCACCGCCGCAAGGTGGGCGGGGGTCCCGTCGGGGCCACGCGGGCGCTGCGCGGAGCCCCCTGGGGCTCTCCCGTCCGGCAAGCGGAGCCCCCCGAGGTTCCCCCGCTCCTTTCCGAGGGTCCCGTTCCCCCACCCCGCACCGCTGCCGGGATGCGGAGCCCCCCGGGGTTGTCCCGTTCCTCTCCGTGTGTCGCGTCCCCCCCCGGCCCCGGGATGCGGAGCGGTCCCGGGTGAGGCGGGGGCGCCGCCGGGCGCACCTCGGGGCTGCGCTTCGCCTGCTGCGGAGAAGGACGGGGACCCCCCCGCGGAGGGCGGCCGGGACCCCCCCATCGCCTCCCGACAGGCAGCCGGGACCCCCCGTCCCCGTCCCCGCAGAGAACAATAGAGGAACGTTTTTTGTGCTGCCCCCCACCCCCGAGAGCAGCGAGGAGAGCCCCCCCCGCCTCCCCCCGAGCAGCCAGTGCTCCCTCTCCCCACGGAGAAGGGGCACCCCCAGAAGGGCCGGTCCCCCCCGGTGCCCCCTCCCCGCCGTGCAGCCCCCCCCTCCCGCAGAACAATGCGGCTCCATTCCCCACCCAGGACAATGGAAACCCCCGGCCTCCGCCCGGAGAACAATAGCGAACCCCTTCCCCACGCGACCCCCTCGCAGCCCCGAGGGCCATCGCCCCCCTCTGCCCCCCCCAAAGCCTCCGAGACCCCCCCCATTCCCTCTGCCGAGAACAACGGGGTCCCCCCTTCCCCCCGGAGAGCCGCCCCCCCATCCCAGAGAACAATGAATCCCCTTTTCCCACCCGGAACAATGGGGATCTCCCTCCCCGCCCCACGGACAACAACCCAAAAAAAGAATAAAATAAAATAAAATAAAATCCCCCTGGGGGGCCCCGCAGTGATGCCAAATTTGGGGACAGGTCCGGGCGGTGCCACCTGTGGGCTGAGCTGTGCAGCGGCCTCATCCCCGCGGGGATCGGGGTCCCCCCGGCCGTGGGGGGACACATGTGGGGGGGTCCCCGCTGCCCCACGGAGCCCTAAACCCCAGGGACCCCCCGGTCCCGGCCGCCGCCCCTCTGCCCCCGCTGCGGCCCGAGGCAGGGGAGGGCGAGATCCCGCTCCCCTCAGCAGGAAGTTCGGCTTCCTCCCTATGATGGGAATTTCTCGAGGCGATGGATGTGCTCCGCTCCGACGCTGCAGCGGGAGCCGCCGCGATCGCCGCCGCCGGTGCCGCAGCCCCAGGGTCCCCTCCCCGGCCACCGAGCCCCGAGCCAAAGTCGCCCTCAGCCGGGGAGGGCGTTCATTGGGGCAGGAACGGCTGGAGCGCTGCGGTGGGGAGAAGGAACGCTCCGAAATTCCCCCTTTTCGGGGCCGTCAGCGAGAGCGGCCGGCGCCGGCGGCTCCCGGTGCCCACCCCGGTGCCCTCCCCGGTGCCCTCCCCGGTGCCCACACACGCCTGGAGGGGCTGATCCCACCGGGAACAACGCGAGGCCACAGCCGGACCCTCGGTGGGGCTGACCCCTCATTTTCTCCTCCCCATCAGCCGGGTCCCCCCCCGACCCCCGTTTCCCCCCTCCCCACGGGGGTCCTGGGCAGCGCTGGCCCCCTCGACGTGCGGCGCTGGCGAAGGCGAAGCCAAATCTCCTTTTAGAGAGCGAAAGTTTCCCCTCGGTGCAGCTCGGCCGCGCTGGAATGCCTGGGCTTTTTATAAATCCTTCCCCGAGCCCAGGGATGGGCACGAGAAATGTCGGTCCGGGGATGAGAAAGGGGGAAAAAAAGGACTGGAGGGCAGGGTAGGAAAAAGGGATAAAGCGTTTTTGGGAACCGTGTCTGCCCTCAAACCTCGCTGCTCGAGTTTTACAAGAGCTCTAACTACACGTATATATTTAATTCTATTTTTTTTCTCCTGCGGAATTCAGAGCTTCCCAAATTCCCTTTTGTTCTTCGGGGCAATTATTTCTATTTTCCTTTAACCCCCTGCACAGCTCAATAAATCTTTTTTAACTGTGTGATCTCTGACACTTATCGGAGCTTTTTTTTTTTTTTTTTTTTTTCCCTCCCCCCTCCCCTTTTTTCTTTCCCAAGCCCTTAAAAACTCCGATATAAAACTAAAATGAAATCCGGCCCTTCGGAAGAAAAGCATAAACGTTCCCGACACCTTGGAAATGTGGTTTTACTTTATAGCATTACTTAGCACCTGATCAGCATTTTTTTTTCCTTTTTTTTTTTTCTTTTTTGCAATAGAGAACCCATAAAACCCCCGAGCAGGTATTTTTCGTTGCAACTTGCACATTCCACAGCCTGCCTGCGTCTCTCCGGCCCTTTTCCTCTCCTTTCGGAAAACTTCACACTTTTCCCTTTTAAAACACATGTTCGGCGCTGCGGCCGCGCTGAGGGGGGGAAACAATTCCAGGGGGGAAAAAGAAAAATAATATATATACGTATATAATTGGCCTCTCCAGAGCAGGGGGGGAAAAAAATCCAAAATCCAGGGGAAAAAAAAAAAAAATTACAGAGAGAGAGAGAAAATCGGCCCCTCCAGAGGGTCCCGCTCGGAGGATGGGAAACGCGTCTGGTTTACGGTGTGAGTTTCTGGGGCTGTTTAGATTAAGATTTAGGAGAAGCGGGGCTCCGGGAGCGCTGGCTCTGCTCCGGGCTCCGCTCGTGGCGGGGTGGCAGCGGGGTGGGCTCGCTGGCAGGGGAGGGGGGACGAGATCTCCAGAGGCCTCGGGAAGGGTTTGTTCTGGGGGCTGGAATGGATCCGTCACCATGGATCCACTCGGGGTGTCCCGGAGCACCCGGCACAATCCCGTGGATGTTTGGGGTGCCCGGCACAACCCATGGGTGCTCAGAGAACCTCGGGGTTCCTGGCACAAATCCATGGATATTCGGGGTGCCCTGGGGTGCCCGGCACAACCCATGGATGCTCGGGGTGCCAGGAACCCACCCATGGGCGATCGGAGAACCTTGGGGTGCCTGGCGTGGATATCCATGGATATTCGGGGTACGGAGGTGCCTGGTACAACCCATGGGTGCTCGGGGTACCCCGGGGTTCCTGGTGCAATCCATGGATATTCGGGGTGTCCCAGTGCCTGGCACCAATCCATGGATATTCGGGGTACGGAGGTGCCTGGTACAACCCATGGGTGCTCGGGGTACCCCGGGGTTCCTGGTGCAATCCATGGATATTCGGGGTGTCCCAGTGCCTGGCACCAATCCATGGATATTCGGGGTACGGAGGTGCCTGGTACAACCCATGGATGCTCGGAGAACCTCGGGGTTCCTGGTGCAATCCATGGATATTCGGGGTACCCCGGTGCCAAGCACAAATCCATGGATATTCAGGGGACCCCAGGGTGCCTGGTACAATCCATGGATATTCTGTGTACCTCAGGGTGCTTGGCACCAATCCATGGATATTCGGGGTACCTCTGGGTGCCTGGCACAACCCATGGATGCTTGGAGAACTTCGGAGTTCCTGGTACAATCCATGGATATTCGGGGTACCCCGGGGTTCCTGGTACAATCCACGGATATTTGGGGTATCCCAGTGCCTGGCACCAATCCATGGATATTCGGGGTGCCCCAAGCTGCTTTTCCCCGCAGCCTCGCTCCCCCCCCCAAGCACGGCGGCAATTCCTAATTAAACGAGGCTCCGGGAGCGCTAATTGCGGGGGGCGCGGCGCCCCGAGGACGATCTCTCCCGGCCGGCCGGGATTTTGGGAGCGCCGGGCGCTGAAAGCCGCTCGGGGCCGGGAGGTCGGAGGCGAGGGGAGGTCGCGGCACTTTCCGGGAGGTAATTTGGGATATTAGCCCGGCGCGTGCGGATGGAGCCGATAAGAGCTGACGGACGCGGAACACCCCGGAGCGGGGCCGCTCCTGGGAAAACCGCGCGGCCGAGGGGTCCCGGGATAAACCGGGCTGGGAATTTGGGAATTGCCCCTCGGCTCTCCCAGCCCGCGGAACACTCGGGCTTTTGTGGGGATGGAGCGGGAGCTCGGTGGGGAAGCGCTTCCCACCCCCGGGGGAAACGCCGGAGCTTGGCGGTGATGGAGAAGGAGAGGGGCAATGGGAAAAAAAGGGAAAAAAAAAAAAAAAAATCCCCTCCAATTTTCCTTCTTGAAATTCCTTTTGTGGCGGAAAAAACTTCCGAAGACGCAACCCAGCCCCGCCCCAGCCCTGGGGGAAAAAAAAAAAATACTAAAGTGGTTTAAAAAAGTATTTTAAAAGTTCTAAAATAGATGTAGATATAAAAATAGGTATTAAAAGCGTTTAGATGTAAAATGTATGTGGATATAAAAGTAGGTTTAAAGTGTATTTAAATAGATAAAAGTAGGTGTGCATTGAGATACAGAATAGATATAAAAATTATTTAAATAGATATAAAAGATATGATGTCTTTAGGTATAAAACGGATGTAAAATATGCAGAAGTAAAGAATAGATACGAAACACATTTAAACCAGTGTAAAACAGAAACCAGTGTGTTTAAATTGATGTAAAACAGAAACCAGTGTGTTTAAATTGGTATAAAATAGATACGTGGTGATTTAAATCTACATAAAATAGAAGTGCGATTTAAATCAGGATAGGCGTGTGATGATTGAAATCGATGTAAAATAGCTACACAATGTATTTAAATTAATATAAAACATATATGATGATTTAAATCGATACAGACGTGACGATTTCAAGCGATGTAAAATGGCAAAACAACGCATTTAGACAGATACAAAACGTGTTTAAATGAATACAGAAGAGACACAGAGGCGTTTAAATCAACGCAAAACAGACATAAAAAGTATTTAAATAGACATAAGACATACTTAAACAGCCATAACCTCGTCAGCTCAATCCCAGACCCTCCGTAATCGACTTTTTCCCCCGCTCTCTGTCTCTCCGGCTGCAGACCCCGCCGTGATTTCCCCCCAAGACCCCACGCTGCTGATCGGCTCCTCGCTGGTCGCCACGTGCACGGTCAGCCCGGACTTTCCGCTGAGAGCCGAGGATCTGTACTGGACGCTGAACGGGCGGCGCCTCCCGGCCGCCTCCTACGCCGCCCTGGGCCCCTCCACGCTCAGCGTGGCCCTCGCCCGCCTCAACGGCTCCAGGCAGCAGTCGGGGGACAACCTGGTGTGTCACAGCAGAGACGGCGGCATCTTGGCCGGCTCCTGCCTTTACGTTGGACGTACGTGGGTGCCGCCGTTCAGGGCTGGGGGCTGCGCCGGGGCTGGTCACTCTGTGATGGGGTCTGGTCACTCTGTGATGGGGTCTGGACACTATGATAGGGTCTGGTCACTCTGTGATGGGGTCTGGACAATCTGTGATGGGGTCTGGTCACTCTGTGATGGGGTCTGGACACTATGATAGGGTCTGGTCACTCTGTGATGGGGTCTGGACACTCTGTGATGGGGTCTGGACACTGTGATAGGGTCTGGTCACTCTGTGATGGGGTCTGGTCACTCTGTACCACGGTCTGGTCACTCTGTGATGGGGTCTGGACACTCTGTGATGGGGTCTGGTCACTGTGATGGGGTCTGGTCACTCTGTGATGGGGTCTGGTCACTGTGATAGGGTCTGGTCACTCTGTGATGGGGTCTGGTCACTCTATGATGGGGTCTGGACACTCTGTGATGGGGTCTGGTCACTCTGTACCAGGGTCTGGTCACTCTGTACCACAGTCTGGACACTCTGTGATAGGGTCTGGTCACTCTGTGATGGGGCTGGTCACTCCATGCCAGGGCTGGTCACTCTGTGCTGGGCTCTGGTCACTCCGTGCTGGAGTCTGGTCACTCCATGCTGGGGTCCAGCTGCTCTGTGCCAGGGTCCAGTCACTCTGTACCAGGGTCTGGTCACTCCATACTGGGGTCTGGTCACTCTGTGATGTCTGGTCACTCTATGCTGGGGTCTGGCTGCCCCGTGCCAGGTTCCAGCTGGTGCCAAGGTCCAGCTGCTCTGTGCCGGGGTCCAGCCAGTGCTGAGGTTCAGCTGCTCTCTGTCAGGGTCTGGCCTCTCTGTATCGGGGTCCGGCAACTCCACGCCAGGGTCTGGCCAGCACCAGGATGTGCCTCCCCCACGGGAGAGAAGCTGGGGATCCCCACGGAGGGATCAGTGTCCCGGTTCTCCCCAGAGCGTGCCAGGAGCTGCTCTGCTGGAACCCCGACCCGCACGCAGCTGAGGCCGTTTCGGCAAAGCCTCGGTTAAAACGCGCTTGTCCGAACCAATAATCATAAGATTTTATCTCGGGCTATTTTAAGGACGATGCTACGTCCCAGGAATACGGAATCGGGACGGGGAATGCAGCTGGGGTTTGTTTTTTGGGTCGCTATGCATTCCCGGGAATACAGAGGCTCAGCTGGGAGCGCAGCTTGGATTTGGGGTTTCTGTCTCCGTGGCTCGGAAAAAAAAAAAACAACAGCTCTGGAACCTCTTGTTTTTACGTTTTTTGTCTCTCCCAGTACCCCCAGAAAAACCAGTCAACATCACTTGCTGGTCCAAAAACATGAAGGACCTGACCTGCAAGTGGGCACCGGGGACAGAGGGGGAGACCTTCCTGCACACCAACTACACCCTCAAGTACAAGCGCAGGTGGGTGCTCGCCTTCCCCTGCTGTTGTTAAAAATGTTGGAGTGGGATTTGACGGGAAACAGGGAACGGGCAGCTCGGTGCCTCTGGGCTGGGCCCTGCTTGGGGGCAGTGCTGCTTTGCTGAGTTTCCTCAGGGAGCTGGGGAGGGTGAGGAGAAGCCACCGTGGTCTTGGTGGAGTTGGGTGAAGCACGGGGCCGGTCCCCGCGATTCTGGTGGTGTGAAACGGCCAAAAAAGCCACTCACAGGACATGAGGGGATTGGGGAGTGGTGCTGGTGGCTCATCCATCACCTGCCCGCAGGTGGTACGGCCAGGACAACACCTGCCAGGAATACCACACGGCCGGAACCTACTCCTGCCACATCCCCAAGGACCTGGCGCTCTTCACGCCCTACGAGATCTGGGTGGAGGCGTCCAACCGCCTGGGGGTGGCCGTGTCCGACGTGGTCATGCTGGACATCCTCGACGTGGGTGAGCCACGCTGGGCTGGGCTTGGGGGCAGCAGGAAATGGGCGATGTGCGAGCAGAATTGCTCCTAATCGAATTAGGCTGTTTGCTCCCTCCGAGTGGCTTTTCCACCCCGCGCCTCCTTAACCCTCGCGGCCCCGCTGTCCCCGCAGTCACCACGGACCCGCCGTCGGACGTGCACGTCAGCAGGGTGGGCGACCTGGAGGACCAGCTGAGCGTGCGCTGGAGCTCCCCGCCGGCCCTCAAGGATTTCCTCTTCCAAGCCAAGTACCAGATCCAATACCGGGTGGAGGACAGCTCCTGAGTGGAAGGTGGGTGGGCGCCGGGGGGACGGCGCTGGGCGGCCGAGGGGTGCTCCCATCTCCTCCCTCCGCAGGTGGTGGATGACGTGGGCAACCAGACCTCCTGTCGCCTGGCCGGCCTGCGCCCCGGCACCGTCTACTTCGTCCAGGTGCGCTGCAACCCCTTCAGCATCTACGGCTCCAAGAAAGCCGGGATCTGGAGCGACTGGAGCAACCCCACGGCTGCCTCCACCCCACGCAGCGGTGAGCGCTCGGGGCTGCCGCGCTCCCCGCCCTTCCCCGCTCCGTGCCCGGCACCCGGAATTCCTGCAAAGGAGCCAGTTCCCAGCTCGGCTTTCCCAGCTGGGAGCCGAAACCCGCCCGCGTTCCTCTGGGCCCTCGTTACGGAGGGCACGGCGGCGGTGGGGGCGTTGAGGCGCGTCCCCCCCGTGTGACACCGACCCCCCCGGTCCCCGCAGAGCGAGCGGCGGGGGGCTGCGACCCCAAAGGCGGGGAGCAGAACACGACGCTGCGGCGGGAGCTGAAGCAGTTTTTCGGGTGGGTGAAGAAACACGCCTACGGCTGCTCCAACCTCGGCATCAAACTCTACGACCAGTGGCGCGTGTGGCTGCAGAAATCGCACAAAGCACGCAACCAGGTAGGTAAGGAGCCTTTCGCACTTCTTCTCCCCGGCCGGGTGGGGACGGGGGGGGGGGGCCGCGGGGTGACCCCCCACCTCAGGGATGCTGGGGGGTGACGCCGACCCCGGGGCGACGCGGGGCTCTGCTCCTCTCCGCAGGTTCTTCCCGGCGATAAGCTGTAGCCCGCGGGGGACCGAGCGCCGGCAGGATGGGACGGGGCGCCCGGCGCCCACCCGGGACCGCCCGCGCCCGCCCCGGCCCCGCCGCGGGGGCGCCGGGAGGCGGCCGGGGCGCAGCGCGGCCCCGCAGCCCTGGGGGACGGGGTGGGGTGAGGTTGGGGGGCCGGGCTGGCCCAGCCCTGGGGGCTCTGTGGGGCCGCGGCCCCACGGCAGCGAGGGGACCCCCCAGCCTTGCCAGGCCGGGGCGGGCACGGGGGTTTTGCTCTGCCAGCCGGAGCAGCCTCTGGCATGAAAGGGGCGACGGGGGCTTCCCGGGTGACCCCGCCCTCGCCGCAGTTTTCCCCCCACCCCGAGATGCGATTTTGGCCGTTTTCTCACCGGGGTCCCACGTGCGAGTGCACGGAGGGGGGGTCCGTCCCCGGGGAGCCACGCGGGCTGATTGGAGGCTGCTGGGGTTTGCCCAGTGCCTGCTCCGGTTTTGATTCAAACCAGCCTTATTTTGGTTCCATTTCAGTCAATTAGGAACAGATTTAAGCTTAATGCCAATAAACCTCTGAAACCCCACCGGGGTCTGCGTCAGCGGAGCGGCAGCGCTGCGCGGGGACGGGGATGCAGCGGGCAGCCAAATGGGGCCCGTGGCCCTTGTCACCCCGTCCCGGGGCTCCCAGGGGACCCAGGCAAGGTGGAGGGGCTGGCAGAGGGGCAGCGGGGGCCACAGGAACCCTTGAGATCACAGCACTCAGGCCAGCTCCGTGTGGACAGGTTTATTTGGGGTGACCATAGAAAAAGAGCTTGTGGAGCACCGGAGCTGCAGCGGGGCTGGGGGCACAGCCGCTGTACAGGATGCGGTTTTGGGGGGGCTGCTGCCCACGGGGGGCTCCAGCCGGCAGCAGGGACGGTGCCCACCTGGATGGGGGCCAAAGCACAGGCAGCCCCTTGGCGCTGCGGGGTTTGCACAGCCGGGGAGGGGAACCAGCCCCACGCCGGACCCCTCTGCTGGGGGATACTCAGCATTTTGGGGGGACCCCACTTGTCCCAGAGGGGGCTTCCCCACCCCTTCCAGCCTGTGGTGCAGAGAAGGGGCCCAGAGGACAATGCCCACCTTGCCAAGGTGCACCGGGAGCGGGTGGGGGATGAGCGGGGCCCCTGTTCCACCGGCCCGGCCCCTGCAGCCGTTCCCACGGGGACACCCATCACTCAACTTCTTCCGAATCGTACTTAAGGTCCTGGAGAATTTCGCTGATTGCCTCAATGGTTTTAATTAGCCTACGAGAGCGGATGGAAACTATAAATAAAGCCCATATGGAGCGTATTATGTGGGCCGCCTCGCCTTCCCCGCGCTGTTTATGAAACACTCAGCCCGGGGAGGCCGAGGGGACGCGGCCACGCAGCGCCGCCAGACCCCGAAGGCACCATCTGGGCCCCCCTGGGCCGGAGGGAGGGCGGGGAAACACAGGGAAGGGGCTCCCGGCCCGGACTCCACCATCCCTGAGCGTCCCTTCCAACCCAGGACGCTCCAGGGTTCTGCGGGTTGGGCAGGGGGTGGCATCCCAAAACAGGGGGAGAAGGGCATGGCAGCGGGGGTCCTGGGCTAGGGGGGATGCCGCCTTCCCAAAATGAGGGGGAACAGCGGCGGGGCCATCACCTACTTGTGCTTGAGCTCCTGCACCTCCTGCTGATGGGCGTCCACCTCGGGCCGGTCCTGCGCCTGCTGCCGGGCCAGCTGCAGCTGCGCCGTCTGCGAGGGGGACACCAGGGCAGCTGAGACCCCCTGCCCAAACCAGCCCCAGGGACCCCTCCCAGCCCAGCACCCACCAGCTGCAGCTTCTCCTGCTCCCGTTCCTGGAGCCGGGCCAGGTGCTGGGCCAGGTCGGGGCGGCCGAGCTCGTCCCGCAGGCGCCCGGCGATGTCCAGCACCTCCCGGGAGATGCCACTGAAGGCCACGGTGACCTCGTGCACCAGCTGCCGGTACCGTGGGAAGTCATAGCGGGGGGCACTGCTCAGGTACGCCCGGTGGCCCCTGCAGGGACAGGGCACGGGGGAGAAGCCACTGTCACCACCCCTGGGGTGCCCATCCCGGAGCTGCCACGTGCCAAAGGCAGCACCAGGAGGGTTTTCCTGCCTGTTCCTGCCTGGATTTGGCAGCATGACCAGGCAGCCTCGCCCCTCACACGGGACAGGGTTGGAAACTCTGGGGTTTTTTTTGTTTTTTTTTTTTGGCGGGGAAAGTTTTTTTTTTGTTTTTTTTTTTCCCTCCTTTACACTCTCAACCCTGCATCCCAGGAAGTCCATCATCTGCTGGATGCTAAAATAGGATTCAGGTGTCCAGCGCAGAGTCCTCGCTGCCAGCTGGAGCTCATCAGCCACCCCCATGGCCCCGTCCCAACAGGATGCAAAATAATCGGGATGGGGGATCGGGTTCCCTGCTGGGGGTGCCCCGCCCCGGGAGGTGCCGCGTTCCCCTGGGTTCCGTCCCCGCGGCGGTGCCGGTGCCGGTGCCGGTGCCGGTGCCGGTACTCACTCCTCGAAGAGCCGATACGTCTCGACCCGCTCGCTCTGCAGCACCCGCAGCCGCTGCAGCAGCTCCCGCACAGCCTCGCCCGTCTGCGGGACAGAAGGGGACGGCGGCGCTGCGGGACGCGGTGGCACCGGTGACCCGGTAAGGGGCTCCGGGCAGAGCCGGTACCGCCCAGGGGGATCACCCCAGGGCGGGGGCAACGCGTCCTCGCCCGGTTCTGGTGGGTACCAGGTGGATTCTGGCCGCGGTGCTTGAGCTGAGCCCGGCACCGGCACCGGGAGCCCCCCGGTCCCGTGCACACAACACACACGGGCACCGGCACCCCTCATATCCCCCTGCCCACCCACCGGGCCCCCAGACCACTCGGGCACGAACCGGACTGATACCGGGAGCCCCCGGACACGTGCCCGCGATACCGATGGGCACCGGGAGCCCCCTCCCGTCCTGACGTCCGCGCACCGGGACCCCTCTGAAGGTATTCCCGGGCCGGGACCCCCGGCCACGCTCACACAGCCCAGACCGACCCCCGATGTCCCCACGCCGCTGCAAACGCACCGGGAGCCCCTCGGCCACGTGTCCGCGGGCCGGCACCGGGATCCCCCCGCCTCAAACACAGACGGGCACCGGGACCCCCCCCACCCACGGCCCGGCCCCAGGAGCCCCCCAGGACCCCCTCCCGTCCCCCGGGGGCCGTTCCCGGTGCCGCGCCGCTCCCGGCGCCGCTCACCATGGCCCGGCCCGGCCGCACGGCGCAGGCCCGGGGCCCGCGGGGCGGAGCGCGGTTCCGCCGCCCCCTGCAGGCACCGACCGGCAGCGCCGCCGCTCCCGGTCCCCGGTCCCCTGTTCCCTGTCCCCGGTCCCCGGTCCGGTCCGTGCAGCCGTCGGCGCTGTGAGCACACAGCCGGGGGTCCCGGTGGATGGGTACGGGGATGCAGTGGGATCTCCCTTAACGGGGGGTCCCGGTGCCGGTCCCTGGACACGCGGCCGGCGGCTCCCGGTGCCCCTGGGTGTTGTGTGCACATGGCCGGGGGTCCCAGCGGGTGGGCAGGGGGCTCCCGGTGCCCCTGGGTGTTGTGTGCACATGGCCGGGGGTCCCAGGGGTGGGCAGGGGGCTCCCGGTGCCCCTGGGTGTTGTGTACACATGGCCGGGGGTCCCAGGGGGTGGGCAGGGGGCTCCCGGTGCCCCTGGGTGTTGTGTGCACATGGCCGGGGGTCCCAGGGGTGGGCAGGGGGCTCCCGGTGTCCATCCAGACCCTGCAGCAGTGACCAGGGGGCTCCCAGTGCACGAGCAGGGGAGTGTGGGGGTCCTGGTGATGATCACCCCTGTGACTGGGGGGTCCCAGTGCATGAACAGGGGGGTCTGTGTGTGGTCCTGGTGCTGGCCCAGTCCCCGTGGATGGGCAGGGAGCCCCAGTGCTGGCCCAGTCCGTGCACACATTGCTGACCACACACTGACCACCAACCCCACCACCTCCACCCCTCCCTGCTCCCCCCACTCTCCAGCACAGCCCCCATTTATTAAAAACCGCACCAATTTGGGTAAAAAAAAAGAAACACCAGAAAACAGGGCTGAGCTTTGCAATACTTTATTGGCCAGTGCAGGCAGGGCTGGAGGCTCTACTTGACCTTCTTCTTGGGGCGCAGGTTGTTGGTGTGCCCGCACTTCTTCTTGCGGCAGTTGACGGCGCGGGGGTGCAGGCGGGCGTAGCACCTGAGGAGGGACAGGTCAGCAGAGCCCCGTGTCCCCGAGGAGGGGCTCGGGGAGCAGGAATGGGCTGAGGGGACACGAGCAGGGGACATACTTGCGGCAGATCATCTTGTCGCAGTTGTACTTCTGGGCCAGCTGGCGCAGGGAGGGTTCGATGATCCCCCCTCGCAGGCGCAGCACCAGGTGCAGGGTGGACTCTGCAAGGAGAAATCGGTGTCACAGCGGGGGCGAGGAGCGGCTGGCACCCCGAAATCGCCCCCAAAAAACCCGGGGAGCACCTTTCTGGATGTTGTAGTCTGCGAGGGTGCGGCCATCCTCCAGCTGCTTCCCCGCGAAGATCAGGCGCTGCTGGTCGGGGGGGATCCCTGCGGGACAGGATCACCGTGCTGGGGACACCGGGGGACCCCCGCGGGGCCGCCCCGCTACTCCCGGCACCGCCAGTACCTTCCTTGTCCTGGATCTTGGCTTTCACGTTCTCGATGGTGTCATTGGGCTCTACCTCGAGGGTGATGGTTTTGCCCGTGAGGGTTTTCACGAAGATCTGCATCTTGGCACTTTCTCACCTGCGGGAGCGGCGGCCGCGTCACGCCCGCCCCGACCCCTCAAATCCCCAGAAACCCCAATTCCCGAGCACCCCTGCCGGGATCCAGCCCCCAGGCCGGGGTTCGGGGCCCTCCCGCGGGATCCAGCCCCGTCCCCGGGGACCCAGGGCCCCTCCCGGGGTTCCAGCCCCAATCCCGGGATCCAGCCCCCCCTCCCCGTGTCCCAAGCCTCCCTCCCGGATTCCAGTCCCCATCCCGGGATCCACCGTCCCCTCCCGGGATCCAGGGCCCCCACCCCGGGCCCGGGGCCCGCTCCGGTCCCGCACCGCGCGCACCCGCGGCCTCGCTGCTGAGGGAAAGGGAGGCGGGACCGGAACGGCGGCTGCGTCACTGCCGGTGGGGACGGCGGGCACCGCCCCGGGACAGCGCCGGCACCGCCGGGGTGACACCGGCACCGCCTCGGGACAGCGCCGGCACCGCCCGGGGTGACACCGGCACCGCCTCGGGACAGCGCCGGCACCGCCGGGGTGACACCCGGCACCGCCCGGGGTGACACCGGCACCGCCTCGGTGACAGCCCCGGCACCGCCCCGGGACAGCGCCGGCACCGCCGGTGGGGACCGGGCACGGCCCGTGTGGCACAGTCCCGTCACTGCCAGGGATGGTGACACCGGCACCGCGGGACAGGGCACAGATCTGGGACCAGACCAACCCTGGGATCGGCCCCAAAGCCAGCACTGCCCACAGGGCCCTGGGATCGGCCCCAAACCCAACACAGGCCCCAAACCCTGGGACCGGCCCCACAGTGACCCCACGGCCACAGGACTGGACCCACAACCAGCCCCAAAGTGCCAAGAGCACTGAACCCATGGACCCCAGAACCATCCCCACAGCCCCAGAACCATCCCCATGCTGACTCCACAACGGGTCCTACAGCTCCAGAACTCAGTCCTCCAGACCCCCACTCTCCTCACACCCCCTCCCAGGCCATCAGGACCCCAAACCCAAGCCAGTTCCTCCAGCACCCTATAATGCTGGTGGAAAAGAAAGATCTGGACAGCTCCTGTTCCTGAAGGCTGCCTGTGGAGCATCCAGCAGCACCGTGTGAGGGGCTGAGTGTGAGAACCAAAAGGAAACACGGCTCTGGCTCATCGCAGCAGTGGAAAACTCAGCCAGCACAAGTCCATCAGCAGCAGGGACAGACCCCTGGCAGAGCTGGTGGGCACACAGAGCTCAGAAAGAACATTCCTTACGAAATACAACCACCTGTGCCCCAAAAGTGGCTTTCCTGCGCCAAAAAATCTACACGGGCGGTGAAGTTTAGCCGCTCTCCTGAGCACAGGAACGAGGGAGGACAAGAGGCATTTCCAACCCAGCATTTACTGATTCCCCCTGAAGCGAGCGGTGGGTTTACACCTCAGCGGCACTTTCGAGGCAGAAGGGAAGCACCTTCCTCCCTCAGCTTCTCCCGGCCGTCCTTCGCTTCCCTCTTCCCGAGAGATGGAAAAAAAAAGAAGAAAAAAAAAAAAAGGAAAAAGGAGCGACACACAAATATAAATACAGCATAGAAAGTTCTCCAGGGGCAGGACGTGGCTCCTAGTCCAGGCCGTTGGCCGTGTCCTCGTCTGTGAGACTCTGTCCGTTCACGGCCGGGCCGTCGTACTGGCCTTGGGATAAATCCTCAAAATCCTGGCTGGTGGTGGGGGAGATGACGTCGGGGCTGCTGTCGCAGGACTCGGTGCTCTGCTCAGAGGTAGCGATGGTGGTTGTGGTGCTCTTGGGGACGGGGTCGAAGTCGTCGTCGTCCTCCAGGATGGGGGATTCGTGGATGTCTGGAAGGGGAGAGGGAGGAGTTAGGTTTGTGGTGGGACACCAGGAGAGGGATTCCCCGATGCTGCTTGTAGCGGGGATTAAAAAAATCCTGCCGAATCGCCGGCACGTAAATTAGTGGTTGTTCGCAATTTCCTGCAGCTGGGTTGAGTGGAATTCAGGAGTTTTCTGGACTTTTAGGGGAGCAGCCACGGGCCAGTACATGGACTTCTGATTCCTCAGAAATGCCTTAAGAACAGAGGCTCTTCACACAGGAGGAAAACCGAGCGTGGAGTGCCAGGACAAGGGGGAACGGCTTCCTACTGCCAGAGGGCAAGGATGGATGGGATATTGGGAAGGAATTCCTGCCTGGAAGGGTGGGCACGCCCTGGCACAGGGTGCCCAGAGAAGCTGTGGCTGTCCCTGGATCCCTGAAGTGTCCAAGGACAGGTTGGATGGGGCTTGGAGCAGCCTGGGACAGTGGAAGTTGTCCCTGCTATGGCAGGGGTGGCACTGGATGAGCTCTAAGGTCCCTTCCAACCCAAACCATCCTGTGACTCCATGAATCCACGTGTCAGGAACCACTCACTGCTGAAAGCCTCCGGGTACTGCTTTGCCAACTTCCCTTTGAGCGTCCTGGGGAGGAGAGAACAATCCGAGTCCATGGGGAGCTGAGGGATCCGGAGCTGAGCCGTCCGACAGCTCCCTCGGCCTCCAGCAGTGGTGGGCAATCCAAACAAATCCCAAGGCTGAGGGATTCCCTGCCCAGCTCCCCAGAACGCCCCATCCCACCCTTCCCAGTACACCAGGTGTTTTCTGCATCCCACATTTTGTGACTGCCTCGAGAAGCTCCCAAGGCAGCCCATCCCATCCCATCCCATCCCATCCCATCCCATCCCATCCCATCCCATCCCAAGCAGGATCATGGAAACCCAACCCTCCATCCTCCACGTGCCACTCGATCGTGTATTTTCCCTTCCCCAACAGATTTCCCTTCTCGTCGCCCCTCAAACTCCGACCTGAACGCCCCCAGGGCCCACCCAGCCCCGCCACGCTGCCTCCCTGCCCGTTCCCGCCCCCTTTCCCACCGGATCCTCCGGAAGATGCTGTCCAGGTCCTTCTTCATCTCCACCAGGGTCCTGGTGTGGTGCAGGAAGCGCTCGCTCATCTGCTGCATGCGGACGCTGGACAGGTTGTTGAAGTTGAGCAGCATCTCGTTGGTCTTCTCAAAGCGATCCAACCTGTGCGGGGGGGACACACGGAGCTCGGCAAAGATCCCGGGAGGCTCCCGGTGCCCGTACCGGCTTTCCCACCGGCCGCTCCCAACGGGACTCACATGTTCTTCTGGGCCAGGATGATGGCGTTGACGTCCTCGGCGTTGACCATGCCCAGCACCCTCCCGCAGAACACCTGCGAGGCCGTGGGCTCCATCCTGACCTGCGGGACGGCGGGGGCGGCTCAGCCGGGGGAACCGGGGGGACCGGAGCCCCCCGCACCGGTAACGGAGACCCTTCCCTTCCCCTCCGTGATAGCGGCTCCCTCTCCGCCCAGCCGTGCGCTCAGTACCGGCTACCCCGCTGCCGTGCCCCCTCCCGGCGTGGCCCCACACGCCGGTAACGGGGGTTCCCCGGCCTGCCCGCCGCCCCCCGGTAGCGCCGCCAGCCCCGGGTTCCCTCGGAGACACGCGGGCTTGAGCCCCCGGTGCCGTCCCCGGGGCCTCCCACCGGCAATGCCCGCGCACCTGCGGGAGCCCGTCCCGCCGCTTCACATGACGGGAGCGGTACCGGGAGCGGTACCGGGGGCAGCACCGGCGGCCGCTCCGCGCCGCTTCCGGGTGCGGAGTCACGTGCGGCGCGACCCCGCGACGTCACCCCGCCGAGCCGGAAGTGCCGGTGACCGGCCGGGCGAGAGGGTCGCGACCCCCGCGGGCATCACGGAGCCTCTCCGGTACCGGTGCCGAGTCCCGGCTCCGCTGTTCTCCCCCGCGCCAGGGCGGCCGCGCCGGTAGCGGCCCCTTTAAGGCGCCGGGGGGGGTGGGGCGCCGCGGGCGCGCGGCTGACGAGCGCGGTCCCCGCCCAATGGCGTCGCGCGCTGGGCGGGGCCGGGCCAATAGGAGCGGGGGGGCGGGGCCGGAGCCCGCGCGTTCGGGGGCCAGGTGGGCGCGGCGGGGGGCGCGCGGCGGTCACGTGGGGCGGGCGGGGGGCGCGGGGCCGCCGCTCCCCCCTCACGGTACCGGGCCGGGACCCCCCCCGATCCCACCGGGACAGACCCCCCCCGCCCGCCGGCACCGAGCCCCCGCCCCCGCCAGGCCCGATCCTGCCCCGCCGCTCAGGAGTCTCCGCCGTCCCGTTGCGCATTCCCCGCTCCCGGAGGGTCCCGGCGGTTCCCCGGGCCGGCGGAGCGTCTGTGCCGGTAAGAGCGGGCCCGATCGCTGTCCTCTCTCCCCGCTCCAGGTTGCTCCGCCGCGATGGCGTCCAGCGGGGAGGAACCGAAGAGCGGCTCCCCGGGCCGGGCGGGCACCGGCACCGAGGCGGCGGCGGCGGAGGACGCGGCTCAGCTGGACACGGCGGAGGATTTCGAGGTCCTGGAAGAGGAGGGGGAGGACGATGAGGATGACCTGAGCGAGCTGCCCCCGCTGGAGGACGTGGGCCGGCCGGCGGCCCCGCCGCGGGAGGACACGCAGCCCCCGGAGCGGGGAGCGGGGGACGCGGCCGGGGACCCTCAGGAGTGGCTCGATGTTTTGGGTGAGTGCGGATGGGCTCTCGGTTCTGGCACCTCTCGGGCTTCCCCGGGGCTACAGGTGCCAGGAAGGCCGGGCAGAGAAGGTTGGGGGCTTTTCCCTCCCCGCCGTGTCCCGATGCGCCTCCGGTTTTTCTGTGCCCAGGGAATGGTTTGCTCAAGAAGAAGACGCTGGTGCCAGGTCAGGGTGTGGACAGCCGTCCCCAAAAGGGCCAGGACGTGACAATCCGCCTGAAGGCCACGCTGGAGGATGGCACCGTGGTGGAGGAGGATCCTGCCCTCACCTTCACGCTGGGGGACTGCGATGTCCTGCAGGTGAGCGCTCACCTGGTGGGAGCTCACCTGGCTTTGTCGCTGCCCTGGGGAGCAGGACCTCACCTCAGGGGCCTCAGGGAGAGTTGGGGTCGGTGACATCCCATTTGTGGATCAAAGTGACCCCTCTGCCCTTGCTCGTGCTCCCTCCCCATGACGTTGGCCAAGTTAGAGGGGGCTTGGAGCAATCTGGGCTTGTGGCAGGAGGTTGGATCAGTATAATCTTTACAGTGCCTTCTGTGATCCCACGTTGTTCCCTACAGGCTCTGGACCTGTGTGTGCAGCTCCTGGAGATGGGGGAGACGGCTTTGATCGTGTCAGAAGCCAAGTACTGCTACGGAGCTCAGGGCAGGTGAGCTGGCAGCGCCTCAGGTGGAGCAGGGTCGTCCCAAACAGGGCTGGGGAAGCTGTGCCCTGCTCACCAGGTGACAGCCCAGCTGTCCCACCTCTGCTTCCTCGCTTTCCATGAGCAGCACGTCCTGCCTCGAGTGGAAAGATCTGCATCATTCCCCACCCCAGGGAAGCTTCCCTGGCTGGGATTTCTGAGCCATGGTGCTAAATCCATACAGCCCGGCATCTGAGAGGTGACCATGGTGCCATGGCTTTGTGCAGGAGCCCTGACATCCCTCCCAACGCGTCCCTCACGCTGGAGGTGGAGCTGCTGGCGGCTCGGGACGCTCCAGACCTGGAGCTGCTCAGCGGGAAGGAGAAGATCCAGCTGGCCAACCGCAAGCGGGAGCGCGGCAACTTCTTCTACCAGCAGGCAGATTACGTGCTGGCCATCAACTCCTACGACATTGCCCTCAGGATCGTGGGCTCCAGCTCCAAAGGTACCTGTCCCCCTCGAGAGAGGGTCATCTGGGCTCTTGGCCCTGCTGTAACCCGGCCTCGGGGTCTGTGCAGTGGATTTCAGCCCGGACGAGGAGGCCGAGCTGCTGGACGTGAAGGTGAAGTGTCTCAACAACCTGGCGGCCTCGCAGCTGAAGTTGGACCATTTCAAGGCAGCTCTCAAGTCCTGTAACCTAGTGCTGGAGCACCAGCCAGGGAACATCAAGGCTCTCTTCCGGAAGGGGAAGGTGAGGAGGGGTCCCTTCACTGCGGTGTGGCAGGGAACCGAGGGACAGCCCTGCTCCATCCCTGTGTCACCCTCCAGGTGCTGGCTCAGCAGGGAGAATACAGAGAGGCCATTCCCATCCTGAAGGCAGCGTTGAAGCTGGAGCCTTCAAACAAGGTAGGCTGAGGGTGTGTGCTGCCCGTGATCCCCCTGAGCTGGGGGTCTCCTGGATGCTTCTCTCTTGTCCGTGTCCCTACAAACCTCAGTGTCCCCCCTGGAAGGCTGAGACCCCCTGGAGCCGTCCCCAGCTCCGTGAAGGGAGGCTGGGAATAGCCCCCAGAGCCTGGGGAGTGAGTGATGCACCACGTGGAGCAGTGGCTGGGCTGCTGGATCCCTTATCTCCCCAGTTGCGAGGTTCCCTCGTTAACCTTTGGCCCTGACAGTGACAGGGCTCCCTGCCAGCCCATCCGTGCTCCAGCCGTGCCGTGGGGGTGGTCCAGGCTGCTCCAGGTTCCCCAGGTGGCTCGGGCAGTTCGTGCTGCGGTCGAGGCAAGTGGGGCAGAGCTGAGTCGCCACAAACTCGCCGGGCAGCCCCAAGGGTGAATCACTGGGTGGTGGGAGCAGCCAGACCTCGGTCCAGTGCCCGGGCAGGGCGAGCTCTGGGTCAGGAATTTCCTGTCAGTTAATGATCAGCTGCAGGACTGGAGCCTCGGGAGAAATCAAAAACCAGTGCCAGGAAATGACCCCAGCAGGAGTGAGACTGGGAGGAGACAGGGAGGTGTTGGCTGCACAGGGTCGTCCTGGGGGTCTTGGCTCTCCAGATGGGCTTTAATCCTTATCTGGATCTGCTGTATCCATTTCTTTCATGGGGATTTTGCCAGTCAGGTCAGGATTTGTGTTGTGATCCAGTCCCTAAAGGTCACGGGTGGGATGTGGCACAAGCAGGTGCTCGGTGGCCCTATAGCACCTTTAGGGGTGGTCTGAGCACCCTTGGACGCGTCCAAACCCTTCCTTTCCCAACAAGGTCAGGGTGGAGAGGGAGCAGCACTGGGAACCATTCCCCTGGCACATCCCTGGGCAGGGCGGTTGCTCCCCAGTTCCGATGCAGCTTTTAATTGGAGAGGGCTGGAAAATCCAAATGCCCGGCAGTGACGTGTCCAGTGAAACCACAAGTACAGCAAATTGCTGCCCTCCCCGGCTGCCGCTCCAGTGGCGGCGTGGGTGACTCAGGGGCCACGGCTACCGGTGCTGAAAACACTCCAGAAATGCTGGGCTCCACCTGCCTCCCCTGAAGCTGTCACTGACATCCCTTCCCCTGACCCCTTGGAAGTGTTCTGGGAGCAGCTGATGGATCTTACACCCGGTGAGCTCCGATCCAGGAGTGTTCCATCCTCCAGACACCCAAATTTTCATGTTGGAGGCAGCTTTTCCCACCGTGGCACGGGCTGGCAGAGCCAGCGCTCTCGGGATGTGTCCCCCAGCAGAGGGCACAGCAAGGCCGTGCCACCAGGGCCACCACGTCCTCCTGCCACTCTGTCCTGTTCAGCTCCCTGGTGCTTCTTGGGAGGAAGCTTTTGGGGAACCTGTGGGCCCCACGCAGGTCTCAGAACCTTTTCCTGCCCCAGCAGGGCAGGTGTGGACACGCTGCGGGTCTTGCTGCAATCCCACTTCACGCCAGGCTGAGTTTTAAGCCTGCTTTCCCAGCCTGCTTCCAGACAGAAAGTGGGAGAGCTGTCTGTCCTCCAGGCAGACACTTTCCTGTCTCGATTAAAGGATAAAATCCCTTTCCTGATGTCTGGCATCGGCTCTGCTCCCTGCTGCCAGGCAGGGAGTGGCTTGAGCCAAAAAGGACAGAGGGGCATTGGACACATGGGGTGTCCCATGCCTAGGCTGGTGCAGCCCCTTGGGACGTGGGGCAGGACGAGGCCTGATCCCCTCCTCAGCTGTTTCTAAGCTCTTCCACGACGTTCCTGCGCATCCCGGGGGTGGTGGAACCTGCTGTGTGTGGCACGTGCCCTCACTGGCAGGCAGGGATGGCACAGGGCTGGTGACACCCCGCTGTCCTCCCCAGACCATCCACGCTGAGCTCTCCAAGCTGGTGAAGAAGCACGCGGATCAGAGGAACGTGGAGACCGAGATGTACAGGAAGATGCTGGGGAATCCCAGCGCCGCCAGCGGCCCCGGGAAGTGCAAAGACAAACTGCCCTGGGTAAGGCCTCTCGGGGGTGGGTGAGTGGGTCGGGGTCACAGAGGGGTGCGTCAGTGTCCCCCAAGTCCCGCAGGAGGGACAGAGCCCTGCTCCTAAGCAGGATGTGGACAGGACAGCGATCCCTCCGGGAGCAGAGGGCCGTGTTCCAGGACCCGTGCCTGGAATACCCCAATAACATCCCGTGTGCTGGCTGTGTCCACCAGATCCCAGCCGTGCCAGCTGCAGGGTCCGGACTTTGCTCCCGGCTGCCCGTTGGGAAGCGCTGGCAGCCGGCGGCACACGCTGTCCCTGCGGACGCGCCGGGCACGGCCGGCACGGCGCTGCCCTTCTGGGGTGCCCTGTCCGGCGGGCAGGGTGGGCAGGGTGGCTCGTGTCCCCTGCCGCGGGCACGGCCCCTCACGTCCGTCCCCGTGCTCTGCTCCGCAGTCCATCCCCTGGAAGTGGCTCTTCGGCGCCACGGCCATCGCGCTGGGCGGCGTGGCCTTGTCCGTGGTCATCGCGGCCAGGAACTGAGGGTGGCACCGGGGCGGCCCCTCGGCACAGGACCGCGTGCTGCCTCTCTCTGCCCAGGGGCTCCCCCGAGGCTCTGCTATCCCCTTCCCGCGGACTCGCAGCTCCAGGAACGCGGATGCTTTCTCTGCCGGAGGTGCCGGATCTCTCCCCCGACGTTCCCCCCATCCCTCCTGGCATGGGGAGGGAGCCGCCGGCAGAGCGGGGACCCCCGGGGCAGCTCCCGGCAATCAGGGGCTCAGCCCCCAGCCCCCAGTGTGTGGGGGGGCGGTGGGAGATGCCTCACACTGGTACGTCCTGGCCACGGGGTGTTGTGATCCTACCGCTGGGACAGGGATGGGCAGGGAGAGACACGGAGAAGGAAGCTGTGGGAAGCGATGTGGATGTGCCCAGGGGGCAGATGCAGCGACATTCCCTGATTCCTGAGGGGCTGCCAGGGACTCAGCCCTCCCGGAGGCACTCTGCACATCCCTGGAGCGTGCAATGTCCAAAGGAAGCCAAAGAAACCCTGCGGTGGGAGGGATGGAGGAGGGGAGCGCTGCAGACCCCCTGTCCAGGCTGTCTTCCTGTGGGTCCAAGCCCATCGGGGGTCCTTCCCTGCCCTGCAGCCCCCCCAGCGCCCGCCCCTGCCCAGCCTCAGCTCTGCTCGTGGGGGGGTTGTAGCACTGTCCTTGCACCCCAGACTGACTGTGAACTTCCCAAATAAAGGACAATTCCTTCACATTCGGGCCTCGTTATTGCCGCACTCGGGGGCACATAGAGTCTACGGAGGGTGGGCAGGGGGGAAATGCACAGGGGGAACCTGGGATCCCAAAATCTGCCCTGGGGAAAGCCTGGAACCTTCAGGCTCTGCCTGGGGATCAGGGGGTCCGTGCTGGGGTGCTCCTGACTGGGGAGGTCTGCAGGGTTTTGGGGTTCATGCCTGGGGGATTCATACCTGGGGGAAGTACAGGGGTCATGCCCGAGGGGCTCATGCCCAGATGGAATATTCCTGGGGGGCTCACACCCTGGGATTTTCATGCCCGGGGGGGTCCAGGGGATTCATGTCCAGGGGATTCACACCCTGGGGGGGGTCCAGGGGATTCCCGGCCGGGGATTTGATGCCCAGGGGTTCCAATGAGTTCACACCCGGAGGGCTGAATAGCCGGGGTGGGTCAGGGGTTCACTCCCGGGGGGATCCCCACCCGCCGCCCCCCTCCCCACGCTCCCGCAGCGCTCCCGGCTGCGCCAGACCACCCTCCCCAGCGTGCCCCGCGCCGCTATTTACATATCCCCGCCTCCCCTTACCTACGGACCAATCCGACGCGGCGTCCGGCATCACCCAGCCAATCGGCGCGCCCGCTGCCCACCTCCACGCCCCAGCAACAGGCGCCCCGCGTGGGCGTGGCCGGCGGAACGGCGCATCATGAATAATTCATGAGGGGGGCGTGTCCGCGGCGGGCGGCCCCGGCGGCCCAGGCGCGGAGGGGGAGACGGTCCCAAGATGGCGGCGCTGCAGGCGGAGCGCGGGTACGGGCTGTCCTGCGGCCGCCTCGGCCGCGGCACCCGCGTCTCCGTCTTCCACGTCAAGCTCACGGAGAGCGCCCTGCGCGCCTTCGAGAGTTACCAGGCCTGTAAGGTACGGGGCTGGCGGGCGTGGGGCGGCGGGCACGGCCCCGCCGAGGGCGAGCGGGCGGCCGCCACGAGGCCCCCGGACGGAGCCCTGCGGGCGGCACCGGCGGGGATGCGAGGGGAGGTGAGAGCGGGGAGCTCCTCGTGGAGTGGGTGTGCGGCCTGGGGCGGGGGCGCTCCCTGCTGCGGGGCTGAGCCCGGAGGCTCCCGGCCCCCCCCCTCCCCCCCATCTCCGTGAGTGACCGGGGAACCGGGAATGGGGGGGGGGGGCGATCCCGGTGCCAGCTGCCTGAGGGACACCGGAGAGGACTCGCGGTGCCCCTCCCGGTAACGCCCCGGAGCGCCCCGGTGTGTTCCCCGTTCCCGGTGGTGTTTATGGGGACCCTCTGTGCCCCCCCCGGTGGGTGACCGGGGAGGGGTCGTGATCCTCCGGGAAGTGCCCGAGGGGCGCCGGGAGGTGTCGGTGCTTCCCCCCGGCTCCGGTAATTGCCGGTGGGATCCTCATGTGCCGCCACCGCGGTGGGTGAGCGGGGACCCCCGGTGTGCCCCCCCTCGCCCCCGGGTGGGTGACAGGGGCCCCGCGGTCTCGGTGCGGGGCTGGGCGCTCGGTGCCCCCCCGGAGGTGACGGGAAGCTGCCGTCAGTCCCCGTAAGTGTCTGGGGAGGGGGGCCGAGGGACGTCGGTGCCCCCCCACCCCCGTTTCCCCGGTGAACGTGACGTGGGTTTCCAAAGCCGGGGGTGGAGGGGGGGAGTGCGGCGGGTCCATCCCCGGTGCTGCCATCCCGGACTCGGGGGTCCCTCCCCGGGACACCCGGCTGTTCATCCCCCGCCGGCTCGGTGCTCCCCTCCCGGGAGCTGGGGAAGGAGGGGGGGCAGGCACGTTCCGCGACTGTATTTTGAAATTTCCAGATTGTCTTTTCCGTGCCGTTTCCTTGAAATGCATCCAGAGAGCTTATTAGTCATGTAAATAGAGAATGGTGGCAAAGCACGGCAGCTGGTGTTGGGATGGACCGGAGAGGGGTTCAAAACTGTAATTTTTAGTGTAATTTTATTTTTTTAATTATTTTTTCTTTCCGTCTCTGATCCTGCGACGAGCATTTCTGTCTCCTCACCTTGCTGGGGGAAGCTGGGAGCCTAAACCCGTTTGTCATTAGGAGCGTCCTGCCTGCCAGCTTCTGTAGGATAAACCATATGTTGTCACAACACTATTTTTAATTTAGGGTGTTGGTTACATCACATCACTGAATTGGGCAATCTCTGTATGAGGACGAAGGTAATGACTGTACCAGGGTTTATCAACTTATATTTTAATGAGTGTTTATCAGCATTATGAGAAGTCAGGAGGAAAAAGTGACTTGGGTAGACTGAATTATTAGCTTTTTTCTCTCTCTGAAAAATGAAACAAATAATCCAAATAATTCTTCCCTATATGTTGGGAAAGCCTTTTACTTTGGGGGAGGGAGAGGAGGGAGAGTGGGAAGGCTACAGGCAGCTGCATTAAATATTTTGGGAAGCTATTCCGAGTCCATGTCACACATGAATAGTGGTGTTTATTTTCTAAATGAAGTCTGGGCTCGGGATTGTTTGGTGGCCAACGGCCACTAATGAACTTTGCTTCCTTCACCGCCACCCAAAAGAGAAATAGTCAGAGGCTCCTGGTGATTAACTGGGCAGGAAGGGATAAGGGCAGAAGAGCTGCTTGTTTGTGTAGTGAATAACGCAACAATTAGTGGGCTATTAAACACATATGCTCATTCTGCATCGGTTCTATAAACAGTTTCCCCAGCTTGTTGAACGTCTCGGCTTCCTCGGAAGTGCCCGGCCCTGCCAGGAGCCACCTCCAACACACCTTTGCAGCTTTGTGTTTGTCCAGTCCAGCTCCGCTTTAATTTTGGGCTGCAGTTGTTAAATGGAAAAAATTTGCTCAGGCTCCTTCTGTGCTCAGTTTGGTTTGAAACGCGGTGGAACTGACGGCAGCGTTGTGTAATATGGATAATGGCCTGGAATCCAATCCTGCTCTTGGTGTTACCTGGAGTCTAACATGTGCAGTCTGACCTGTTTCGGGCACCGGGGTAGCACGTCCGTGCCATTCCTGCGACAAGGCTCTGTCCCTCTGCCAGAACGGGCAGGGAAACGTCTTCAGTTCCTTGGTCGAGTTTGTTCTTGGTCTAATAATAATGTATTGGGATTACATAATCCAAAAATGATCACCCAGCCGGGCGAGCTGCCATTTGTTTGGAGTGTCCCGGTGCCAGAGCAGTTGCAGGCTTGGTGTGGAACTGCACCATGTGTGGATCAGGCAGCAGGGCTGTGGAGAAACAGAGATTTGTCTTGTTGGGCCTCTGCTGAGCTGTGCTCTTGGGTTCCTGCTGAATTGTCTGTGTCCTAGGGAAGAAAATGGTCAGGGATCCACAATCAGGATGGGGTTTGGAGCAGCCTGCTCTAGTGGAAGGTGTCCCTGCTCATGAAAGGGGTTCGAAACAGGTTGAGCTTTAAGGTGCCTCCCAGCTCAAACCACTCTGTGGTTCTGAGGTGTTCATCCCCAGCTCTTGCGTTCCAGCGAGCTGTTCCCGTGTCACGTACAGAGGACGTGGAGCTCCAGCTGCTGGCTTCTCTGATCCTGGGAAAGGTTTCTTCAGTAGCTCACCTGAAAGAAATAGGAACCTTAAGAAGAGAATTAGCACTGGCTTAACAGGGGACACGGTGAGATGTCACCCAGCTGCTCCTTGTGAAACTTGCTGCCCCTGAAACTGTTTCCCCACAGTTGTGAAACTGAGCGCTCGGGCTCCTGAGCTCGGAGGGCTGAGCGGTGGGAAGTGTGTCCCGAGTCGGTTTGTCCACTGATGAAACAGAGCCGGTCTGGTGTGCTCACAGCTTTGGGTTCTGCAGGGTGAGTAATTCTAGAGCAGCCTGCAGTTCGGTGCCTTCCTTCTGGGGCTGTGTACGTGGTTAGGCATTCCCACTGCCCCCAGAAAGGCAGGGCATGGCCCGGGCCAGGTTGGATGGGGCTTGGATCTGGTGGAAGGTGTTCCTGCCCATGGCACGGGGGTGCAGCTGGATGGTCTTCAAGGTCTTTCCAACCCAAACCATTCAGGGATTAGATGATTCTGTGACTTTTCCTGTCACTTCTTGCTGCCCCCTCCTTTGTTCCTGCCCTTACCAAAGTACAGGGGAACTCCTCACGCCCGTGTCTTGCTTTCCTCTTTGATTCCTGTCCTCAGTGAGGAGATATTTTACCATCCTCACCTACCACCCTTAGTTATCCTCCATCCTTTCTTTTTCACACCTGTTTTTTTTTAGCAGCATCCTGGATAAGTCCCCATCTTCCTGCCTGATCCAGATGCCTCATGGCAAACCCGAGTGTCCC
The DNA here is from genome assembly GCA_022316685.1 of Progne subis subis. Classification (NCBI taxonomy): domain Eukaryota; kingdom Metazoa; phylum Chordata; class Aves; order Passeriformes; family Hirundinidae; genus Progne; species Progne subis. The sequence goes on from JAKJHU010000276.1 coordinate 216,285, forward strand.
TTGGCAGTAGCTCCGTCTCCCTTGCAGCAAAGGTGCTGATGGCACATAAACAGTGTTCCTGGAACCCTTACCTGGGAATTTCCCCACTTCCACCTATTTCTATAAACCAGTCTCTGTGGTTGAGGGGTGATTGTTTGATAACAAGCGACGTGATGCAAGTTGCACACCTTTTCCTGTCGCCTAATATGTTGACCTAACGATGGCTGAGCTCTGCTCCTGGCCCCAGTCCTGCCTTGCCTGGTGGTTTTAGGAGGATTTAAAGAAGATTGTAGCATCCCTTGGTGATGCAGCTGGGCAGTACGTCCTGCTCCTGTTGTCCCTCTCTGCCCCTGCTACCCTGGAGTGTTTTGAACCGAAGCCACCGGTTGATTCACTGGTGAACTTTGGCAGATGCACAAATATTTATTGGGGACTAAGCTGAGATAACCAAAGCACGTCGTCCCTGTGCTCCTCACCCAGCTGAATTTTGGGACTGTGGTCTCACAGAAGCGGCTTTCCTGAATCATCTTCCCCTTGCTGCTCTAAAACCAACCGGAGAGAAACAATCCCTTGAAAATGAGGGTTAACCCGACCCCTTGGAGTTGCTATTTATTGAAATAACTTTCCAGCCTTGGCTTTTTGGAGATTCCTTCATCTTGCTGTGTTCAAAGCACAAAACACAAAATGAAGGCTGTGCTGTCATTACAGGGTCTTTAGGGTAATGCGTATTCATGCTGACTTGAGAATTGAAAGCTGCTTGCAGGTGTCAGGAGGAGAAGAACAATCCGGCTTTCGGATCAAAATTCATTGAATTATCTCAAAGCTTTTTGCATCATTCCTCCTTCCCCGTAACCTGTTTTTTCCTGTCCTATTAATTCACTGATGCTGTAGTCCGTCAAAATTGAGGCTCTTACGACATCGGGAACATGAGTCGGTGACATGACTGAATGAATCAGAGGAGGCTGGAGAGGAAGCTCATCGCACACGTACGGCTCATCAGCAAAAATGGGACAGGATCTGCAGAACACCCTGAACTGCTCAACTCCTGCTCAGTGTTCTTCACGTTGACCTGAATGTGGCACCTCCCATTGGAAGGAAGGGGACAAAGAGACACTGAACGTTGTGCACGAGCAGTGTTTTGGCCCGTGGCAGTTTCCTTTCAATTATTTAAGGGAGCTTTTTTTTTTTTTTTTTTTTTCTTCCCCCCTCTCGACCATATAGCATTTGGATCCACTCAAATTGTAGATTCGTCCCTGTAGTTTTCAAATGGCATTGGAAGGAATTGTCTGTAATTTACATCTAAAGTGACGTACAGTTGCTATGGGATTCGGTGGCAAATTATAAACCCATTATGCCATTTTTTTTTATTCTGGTGGTAGCAGACTAAAGAACTGGGTCTAATTGGTGACGTGCTAAGGGAGAATAGAAAGTTTGTGACAGAATCCTTGTGACTGATGATGTTTTGTTGTTTTTTTTATTTTAGTCAGACATGATCTGCTTTTTATCAGCAAAACATACCCTACCATTAATTGGAGAGGTTGAATTTGAATTAATAATTTTTGCTCTCTGCCAATATAGGGGGAAACAACCTAGAAGACTAACCCTTTATGTTACCTTATATGGGGCTAAGTTGTTTCTTTTATTTTAATTTAGGTGGGTTGTTTCATCAGTTGTATCAGCGGCAGCTGGATGTGGTGATCGAGTTCCTTACCCAGCAAAATTAAACTCTTGCTACTTTTCAGCATATTCTGATTTCTTATCCCACTTAAACAGCAGAAAAGAAAGCTATCATAAAAATCTTTCTAACTTCAGTCTGAAGCACAGAAGTCTCTTCAGAACGATGTGTCTCCCAAGAAGCCATCTCCTGCCCGGAGTGGCTCCTGCTGGTCAGCTCGGGGTCATCCTCCAACGTCAGGGCTTTGCTGAACCCTTCTGAAGTGCTCTGTCCTGTTCAGTTGGTTTTTGTCCTGGTGCAGCTTGGCACAGGGCTGGTGGCTGTCGAAACAGTTCCCTTGCGTGGTGCCGGCTCTGCTGGGACGGCGGCAGCGCCTTTATCGCTGCCGAGGGAGGGGAGCTTTTGTCGGAGGGAGCATTTGAGGTCTCCTTGGTAAATGGACGTGTTATCTCCCGAACAATTTGCGCGTTTCAGACCATTTAAACTCTGCCTGTAACTTGTAAGCAGAAACTTGTGAAGCGTCTCCAAATCCCTGGTGTTTGTGCACGTTGAAAAATGGGAAGGGACAGACTGCATGCGTCACTCCCGTGCTAATTTGTGCCAGCTAATCCATGGGAGAGGAATACGTTTTGGCTGACTTAGTGGTTTTGCTGCTAATGCGCACGAGAATGCGTTTGAATGGATGGAGTGGCTGCACGGGTTTAGGTCGACTTTGAGGGATACCCTGCGTCTGAGATCCTGTGCTGGATGCCCTCATTTGGGATGGCAGTCGTGTCATATTCCTGGATTTGTTTGGATTTTGGGGAAGGAGAAGTTGGGAGGGGAGTGGTCGTCACTCAGCGTCATAACATCAGGAAGGTTGGGATCGAGTTACCTCTGAATAATTAAGGTTAATGTTGTTTCTGGAGAAACCGTGATCTGCAGTGAACTTAATGCTCAGGAAAACACATGCTGATAACCTGAACTCTGCTAATATTTCATCCAGGGTGGATACAGAGGAGGCATCACCAAAACTGGGCTTTGGTGTTCAACGTGCCTTAGCTTGACCTAGATGAATTATCCAGGAAAGGAGCTTGGATTTGCTGATAAGAGTTTTCTGTAGTAGCTCATGTGTTACTTAGAAACAGCCCATGTACCTAAGGCAACTTTTGCATACCCTGGTAACCTGGCATTGCCTACTAACTGGGGATTTTGGTGGGTTTGGGTTTTTTTTTTTTCCAAGCATTTATATATTAAAGAGCGTGCTAAACCCCTCAGCAGTCGGTTTGCTGAGTGGTGTGCATATCCCTGCTGTACTGGGAGAGCAGACTTCCCAAAATCCGATCCTTTTTGCATTATAGTCTAGAAAAAACACAGCTCCGTGCGCTTGGTCTCTCCTTTCTTTACATTGGACTAGTGCCTTTTTCTAATTTAAAGAAACCAGCGTTTGTTTAACTCAAAAAGAGGTCAGTGCTGGTGAGCAGGGCTTGTCTGAGCTGCCCACCTCCACCCACCTGGAATCTTCCCCGGCCTGATGGTGGTTAACCCTCTGCTCTCCCTCTGTGCAGGCTTTTATGCAGGAGAGAACGCTTTAGCACAGATTTTTTGTGGGAAACTGAGATATTTCTCCATCAGGGCTCCGTTCCGTTGGGTTTGATGGTAGACGCAGACTTTGTCCTTCAGGTTCGCGTCCGCACGTGGCGCAGTTCAGCGGGTACCACAAAACTTCCTGAGAGCAACCAATTGCCTAAATCTTCGTAGTATTTAGATTTCATCAGCACAAACATCCTCTTGGCTGCTTGGCTCTGTATTTTGAGCATATACGAGTTCAGCCACGCTTTGATAAGAGCAGCCATGTGATGGCTGGGGCAGGTTCATATGGGATCAGCGATGAGGAGACAGGAACAGGTCTGGAGGAACTGGGGCTGCTCCAGCCCTGGAAGTGTCCAAGGCCAGCTTGGAACAGCCTGGGATAGTGGAAGGTGTCCCTGCTCCTGGCATGGGGTGGAATAAACTGAGTTGAAGTGGTCTTTCTAACCCAAACCGTTCTGTGATTCAATATGACAGTTTCAGCTGATTGTTGTTATTTAGCAAGAGCAGACGTTTGTTACTTAAAATCCTGACAAAAATCCCAGGAGGATGGAAGAAACTCCGGCTCAATCCATATCACTGTGCCCACAGGATCTATATTTTCTACATCTGAGGTGGAAGAGCTAATTTAATCTTCCTTCTCTATTCCTCCCCGCTGAGGCCCGTTCTGCGATGGGCTGCAATCAGTGTGTTATGTGCCAGTTGTGGTTATTTGAATCATATTTCCACATTTCAGTGTCTAGACTTTATGTTTGTGTGAGTTTTGTTGTACCTTTCCAGCTCCGGCGCTGATTTCAGTTGGTTTTGGCTCCTGGTTTCTATGAGAAAATCAAATGGGCTGTGTTTCTGCCTTTCCCAGTCCCCGAAAAAGAAGGCGGCGAGGGAATGGGCAAAACTTGGTTTTATTAGCTCCTTGTGCCACCATGTTTTCTCTCTTTTGAGAAAATCTGTGTGTGGGTGAGCTGGCTTCTGCCATTTGGTGACCAGCAGGTGAGAGCGAGGACAAACCACTGATGGCTGTGGATAAATCTCTGCCTGCTTCTTGCACTGAGAGAGATCTGCTGCGCAAAAAGGGATGATCTCGATGCAGGCCAGCAAGGCTGGGAAAAAAGTGACTCTGCAGACATTTTTAGTAAAAAAACCCGATTTTATAATCCACAGAAGGAGAGCATTTGTTGAAAATTAAGCAGCTTTTTAATTGCCTGCGTGCTCTGGGCTGTTTTTTGCCGGCACTTGCGGATATTTGAGGATGATGGATGTGGCAGTGTTTGTTTAGTGAATAGGAGGGTTGGTCTGTGTGTGATGCTCAGAGAAGTTGATAATGACACCAAACCTGGATAACATGGACATCACTGTGACCAGGAGGTAGAACTGGCTTCAGAATTGTTCACAGTAGTACTGACTTGTGTAGGAACCTGAGCCAAGGCTGTTTTCTGTGCTCCTGGTACGTAATAAAGTGTATTACAGCTAAATCAGTGAAAGGAAATAATGTTCCCAACTCCTTGTTAACCTGTAAAGCTTGCTGCCATCAGATGCGAAAGGCTTAAGTGCACCTGAACAGCAAGAAAAATCAGAATTTTTCATAGGGCACGCAGGGAATGAAAGCTGTGGTTGCAGCTTCTCTCTGCACCCCTGCCTTCGTGTGGGTTCCCTCTGCTCCCCCCACGTTTGAGGTGACCCAGGGCGCTGCCAAAGCTGTCGCTTCACCTCTTCCAGGGAGCTGAGCAGTGTAAATTCTTCCATTCCTTTCCCATCCAGGATTTCAGTGGATGCTTTTCCGGAGCCCTGGCATGGGCGGAGTTGCAAGAAAGCAAATTTTTCCACCCTGCCCGAGCTTGGGCAAGCGGAAATTGCGCCTTGGAAGCCATATAAGGGCAGCGAGCCGGCTCTGCCTGGGCTCACCTTGCCACCAGGATGCTGGGGAAGGGAGCAGCCCTGGCTCCCAGGGAGAGTTTCAGGGCCTTTGAAGTGCTCCCTGTGCGTCTGCCACTTGCCAGAGGGACGGTGTGGCCGCCCTGATTAGGTGGCAGCAGCTCATTAAAGTCCCTGACTTTTCGTGGGGCTCCAGCACCCGGCCCCGAACTGGAGGCGTAAATTCGTGATTCAGAGCGAAACTGCTGTAAAATGACAGAGCTGGGAAGGTCGGAGTCTCTGTCACAGGGTGTCTTCATTTCCTTCAGCAGTGTCTGAGGCAGATAGATCCTGCTGACTGCAGACAGTGCTGAGCAGGACTTTGCTCTGAAACGAGAGTTCCTGTGGCATTAAAATAGATTTTTGAAAAGCCTGGCAGCACCTGTTCCCCCTTGCAGGGATGTTCAGCCCTCAGAGCTGCCGGAGCCCGAATCGTGACCTCTGCTTCTGCTCCTCGCAGAATTAAGCACAACTTCTGCTCCCATAAATAGTCCCTTAAGAAGTGCGTAGGAGCTCTGTGACCAATTTCTTTTGAAAAGTGCTTCCAGTGACACCCGTGGCTGTGACCTTGCTCGCTGTTCCCAGCCCGTGTCCTTGCAGGGCAGCTGTGTTTTGGTGGGAGCCTGGTGGTCCTGGCCACAAGCTCCACTTCCTTTTCTCTCGTTTAATCAGCGCCCAAAAGAGCCTTTGGTTATCCGTGTGTTCTGTGGGAAGCTGCTGCTGCTTTTCCCACTGTGAATCCCAAATTCTTCCTGCCTCGTTGAGGTGCTCATTCCTTGTTGCCACTGAGGTGGCTGAGGGACAGCTCCTGTGTTCCTGACGCACGTCCACAGCTTCCCAATCCTTGGTTTTAGTCCAGAAATGAAGTGTGGTTTTCCAGAGGAGAATGATGCAGCCGAGCCTGTGCATTGTCACAAACCAGTTCTCCCAGCCTGGAGTCCTGGAGCTGGTGGAGAGTTCCAGCTCCGCTCAGGAAGCGGCTTCGTGTTTAATCTTTGCAGATGTGGAAACGGGAAGAGGAGGCAGTAATGGATGAAGTAAAACATATTTAACCTTTAGGGGCGCAAATGGGATATCTTGGATCTGCTCGGAACGGGCTCTCGGGTGGACGTGGAGAGTGGTGGTGATCAAAACCAACAGCAAACATTTTTCTGCTCGTGAATTACTGACTTTGTTCTTAATGCACTAAAATCTACAACACTTTGGGGTTTGTTAACGTGAAGGAGGAGAAGAAATAGATTTATTACCTGGAAGGTTTGATGTTATAGTTCCAGGCATGTTTCCACAGCCTTCCTGCAGCCATTTGGAGCTGTACCTAATGTGGGTGCTGCCTACACTGGGCTGCAAGTTTGAGCTCTCTCGTACAATTAAAGCCATTTAACTCCATCTAAAGACCTTTTACTTGTCATTAAGACTAAATTTACTGACAGCAGGAAGAAACACATTTACCCTACCTCAGATGGGCTAAGAGAGCAAAACGTTCCAGCTAACTACGACTTGCCTGGATTGTTAAATTTAGACCAAAAATTCTGGTCAGACAATTAAGTGCCGGCTCGGTGGCCACACCACTTCTTTTGCATGTGTGAATTGGCTGAGCTGCCTCTGTCAGGCAAGAGAGATTCTCTGTCTGAATGTCTGAATTCTCTGGGGGTTTCTGGCCTCAGACCTGGGGAGTCTTTTCGTGGCACTGTGGTCGCTCTCTGTTTAGTCAGCAGCCCTGGTATGTTTTTCCTCTTCTTATCTGAAAATTTTTCGTGTTTATTTTTGGAATCCGTTGTAACCTGAACTTTCTCAGGTGTCCTTGCGGAGAGCAAAGAAACATCTGACTTATTTTTTAGGTAGATTTTTGCCAGCTGAGAAGAGTGTGTTCTTTCTTTTACTGTTTGTCGCTTTATTTTTGGAGCAGGTTTGTTACTGACCAGCCTGGCAGTGCAAATACAGAGGTAGCTGAAACAGTGCAGGTTCTGTGCTCCTTCCTGAAGTTCAGGCAGCACCTAATTTAACTTCTTCAGGCAGCTGCCTGCGCTTTTCTCCTGGAGAAAGCATCCCTGGAAGCTGGAGGAGGCAGTTAGCAGAGAGGGTATGTAATACAAGGTTCTATCGTGGTAGGAAATCTAGAGAGGTTCTCTTACTCTGTATTTTCAGCTGGATTTTTCTTGGGCAGCTTCCCTCAGTGATAGGGGGAAAAAAATGGAATATTTGAGTGCTTTATTGCTTTCTCCCCTATGGAGATGGGTAGGAAATCTGGGTGACTTCCCTGCTGAATTCTGAGTGTCTGTCAGGTTGTGTTCCCACTGTCCTGGTTGGCACTGGAGCACCTCTTTTTGCCTGGAGGCCAGAAGAATCTGTGTCTGAGCATCTTGCTTTAGCTTTTGAGGTCGGTCTGGCTCGTGGGGTGTTGCTGGTCGGATTTCTCCGGGATTCCTTCAGGATCCAGGCTCTGCCTTTGGTTTATCCCAGCCCCTTCCAGCGGTGCTGTGAGGAACATCTGAAGATCATCTTCAGCAGAACCTTCTCAGACTAGTAATTAACTCTTCCCTCTGAGTGTCAATAGGATATAGCTGGGCACAAGGGAAAAAGAACTGGTCCAGGCTTGTTTTCCTGGGCTCAGCAGTGTGAGGTGAGATTTGTTCTGGGATGGTTGAACGGGTTCGTCAATCTGATCTCTCAATTGTCTTTCTATATTTTTCTCTCGCAAGAAAAGGAGTAAAGCCCTGTGGAAGATAAGGATCGTTCTGATGTTTCAGCAGCTCGTTTAAGCCACCTTATGAGCACATAGGCAAGTGAATCAGCCCTGGTGTCTTAATATGTCCTAAAATAAATTAGACTTTCGTAAGCAAATTCGGTGGGTTTGAACTGCTGTATTTTCATTAAAAGATTGCAGTGGAGAAAACGTTCTTTAAAATTCAGCCTCGGGGTTGTGTTGTTCATTAACTGATAGTCACTCCTGTTTACCTTGTGTGATAAGTCCCACGTTAAGAATGGCCAGCAGTGCTGATGCCGTCACAGCTGCCCTTCAGAGAGTATTGCTTTTTTTTTTTTTTTTCTTTTTAATGGCTCGCTTTACTGACAGGTGGGAGTTTTTTTGGAACTCAAATAAATGCAAACAGCCACGATGTACCTCTCCTAATCATGGAAAACCACTTGTTTGATTTTTTTTTTTTTTTTTTTTCCCCCTTCTGTTCTTAGCAGCTTGGTAACGCTGTTGTCGGTACAAAGGTCATTTAAAAATCTGACATGTCAGCCCAGCAACGTACTGCTCCTTAATGAGGCTTAAAAACCAGCGTGGAGCTGCCTGGTGGAAGTAAATTTGGAGCTGCAGAATAGAAGGGAGACATGTGAACAGCTTACTGGGATGGGATCACCTGGCTTTCCTTGCTCCAGCCCCTCCTCCCCAGACCTCTCAGAAACCCTGGCTACTCGCAGTTCTCTTGCATAAAGGGGTTTAATTTTTCCTCTTGTTATTCAAATGAGCCCAGGTGTTTGACAGCACATTTGTGTTCTCAGAAGAAAAAGCAACGAAAATATCTCCTGAAAAATCCAGGCACGATGTTTTTTTGAAGCGATTCCTTCCTGTGTTTGAGGTTTCCTCTCCTCCTCACCTTGGCCTCCTGCTGCCCGGTTGAGGAGGTCCTGCAGCACCTCTGACTTCATCCCCACCTGCCTAAATCCCTCCTGTCCCTCCTGCTCCCCAGGATGTCACTTGCCATTGAACCTCCCTGTTCTCGGTGACACTCCCTCAGTCCTTTGAATGTCTGAAGGCTTTTCCTCTAATCCTGTTCCCCGGCACTACTGGAATTTCAGCACCTTCAGCCTCGCCTCGGTCTTTTCGGCTCTTTGACTGTTCTCCAGTGAAAACTAGGTCAGAAACAACCGTCAGCTTCTGATATTTCACTATTCCTGTTTTATAAGTTGCCGCGTTTAATCGCTCGCTTTAATTTTCGTGTATTAAGTGTCTCGGGTCGCTCTGCGTGAGCAGCCTGACACGGTAAAACTGCTCCAAATAACATCTTGGCTGTAAAAGCCATCTTACCTCGGTTGGGGCTGAGAAGGTGAATTATCTTTTTTTTTTGTTACATGTAATGCTGGAGATGCCAAACTGACAGATTTTTCCACCGGCTCTCTCTTTAGCATACATTTGCTGGCAGGTTTGGAGCTGTAAATAGCCAGCTTCTCTTTGTGCCCGTGTGGCTTTTTAACCTGATGGGTGAAAGAAAAAATAACTTAAAAACAATAACAATAATTGGAATCCCACGGATTGGTGAGGAACACGGCAACGCAGGTATATTGGAAGGCATTTAAGAGATTTATTTTTAACTGAGTCGTAGCTGACTGGACCCATTCAGCGTTTTTGTAAAACTATTCTTGGAATGGTGCTTGAAGTCTGAGCTGAGGTGCCTCAGTGTTCAGTGAAATCCACCTGGTGTAATTCAAGAGTATCCTTCTTCCTTTCTCTTAGGCAGACTTGGAGCCAGCCCGTGTTGCAGTACTTGGGCATTCCAGCATAAATGGGATTTAAATGAATCTTTACTCTTCAGTCTAACTTAAAGGTTGTGGTTTTAAAATTCCACCTGAGCTGTTGTCTCTGCAAAGTTTTCGGGTTTTTTTCCAAGTTGTTTATTAAGCTGTTCTTAATACACTTTAATTCTCTTCTTTCATGTGTCTCCTGCTGCTCTGTGGTTGTTTTCAGGGATCCCAGTCCAGGCACAGGGTGGGGTTGTTGGGGTGTCTGTGCAGGGCCAGCACTTGATACTCCTTGTGAGGAATCCCTTCCAAGTCAGTGATTCTGTGACTTTCCTCGGATTTGAGGATCCCTGGTTTGCAGGTGCCAGTGTGATCCAGCTCTTGCTTTCCAGCTGAGAAACTTCACCTGTGTGTGACAGTGGGGGGGTTTGAACCGGGGGTGAAACGTTTTATTTAATGACAACTTCTGGAGGGGGTTGGTGGAACAAATCCCAGCCCAAAATGTGGTTCTGTAGTCACTTCCCATCACTTGTGTGCCCGTCAGCCTCGGATGGAGGAGCTTGGGTGTCTTAATCAGTTCTGGGAGCTTTATTTATCCATGATGGGGATGAGGGGGAGTTAAGATGTGCTATCGTGACACACTTTTCTGTATTAATTTGGGAAACGTTTTCTTCTGGCAGTTGGGGAGGGTTTTGTAAAGTGCAGAAAGCAAAATACTTGTAGTAGATGCACTGGATACAGCTGGTCCTGGAAAAGCTTTTAATTATTTTACCCTCTGAGCCCCGAAACTGTATTGCTGCATTGCTTCAGAAAGGCTAAAATCAGGGAAAAGTGCCTCCTCCAAGAGGGATAGCAGCGAGCCAAACGATTTCCACAATGGAAATTGGTTTTTCTTGTCATTTCCATGAGGATTTTGGGGTTATTGCAGAGGTGGCCACATCTCCAGCACCTCAAAATCAGCAAATTTCCCTCTTCTGCACAGAAGGCTTCGTTGAAGGTGTCTCGTTCGACAGGAATGACCCTTAAAGTATCAATCTGAGAACATCTAACCCCCCTGAATTCTTGGCTCATAACGAGTGAATCCTCTGGGGAAAACCAGCACTGCTGGTCACCTTTAGCAGAGTTGGGATTTTGAGGGGATTCAGTTTTCCTTCTGCCAGTTTTCTTGTTGTAGGTGTTTTGGGTTTTTTTTTTTCCTTTCCCAATTTAACAGGATCATCTGATAACTCCAATAAAATGCTGCTGCAAAACCAAGCAGTGTTGCATGCAAGAGATGATTACCCAGGGAATTTTGGGCAAATCTTAATGGGATTCTTGCCAGGCTGAGGTCTCTCTGAATTGTCTTGCAATGCAAATGTGTGCAGATGCTGTCAGATACTGCTGGACTGCTCTTAGAGGAATATTTAATATTATAGTTTAATATTATATTTAAAGGAATACATAATGTTATATTTAATATTACTAGTATTTCCAACGTAGGGAGGCAGAACAGGAAACTTCATTCTTCAATACTGTTTTTTTGTTGAAAACTTTGCTTCAAAGCAAGTCCACGTGTTTGAAAAACAAATCTTAAGGGTTTGCTTTCCTTTGCCTGCACTTTAGAAATACCAATATTTACCTTCCTTTTTTCTACCCTGTCTTTAATTTACTGTAACTGCTCAAAGCCAGGCAGTGCTGCTCTGGAAGAGAGGGGCAGACTCAGGCCATATGAGCAGACTTAAAAATTCAAAATGAATTTTACTTCAACCACTTTTTCTTTTTTTTTTTTTTTTTTCCCCTGTATAAGCAACCTACTCTAGATTTGCTACTTTTAATAAGGAGTGAGCATTGGGATTTGGTCATTTAACTCTTCCTCAAATTAGTTGCAAGTCATAAAACAATAGGACTTATTTCTAGGCTTGTACTTGATTGGTGGGTTTGGGGTTTTTTTTGCAGTGAATCTGCCAGCACAGCATTATCTTTTGAGGAGAGCTTTGGGAAATGTTGTTGCAACTTGTTTTATGCTTTCCCACTTTCACCTTTTATTGCTTTTAGTTGGAGTTAGAGGAGAAAGATCCCTCCAGGAGGAAGGGTGATGAAAAGAAGAGTTAGTGCAGAATTTTGCTGATTTCTGGTGTGTTTGTGGAAAAGGGATCCTTGAACCTCTGTGTCGGGGAGAACAGGACAAGACTGAAATAAAGGTAAAGGTGTTTGAGTGGACAGTTTTGACTCCAGAATGCAACACTGAGTAATAAAATTAAAATAGCTTTGAGGGCTGCTGGTTCTCAGTGTCAGGCAGGGTCTGGAACACCCTTGTGGAGTGAGTAACGGATGTAGAAAATCCACTCACACAAAATGAAACTTCCTTTTCAGGGAGATGCAGTAATTGTATCAAAACTGGGAGGTTTTTTACTTGCAGGAAGGAAACTCCTGGGTTATTACACTAAAAAATGGGCGCTGTGTTCTGTGACTTAGTAATTCTCTCATTATAGAAAATTTTAATTGATTTTTGACTGCTTTGATCAGCTCTAAACGCTGGAAGCTGCACAGGGATGCGAAGGAGCTTTTTTCCTTCCAAAAGCCTCTCCTCCCTAAGCCTTTGGAAGTCGTGGGAGTTGGCTCCTGGTCCTCTGACAAAGCCTCCCTGAGCAGCCCCATCTTGTTCATAGTGGGGTTGGTGGGAGTTTGTCATGATTAAACTGCAGATAATCATCATTACAGCTCTGGTGGCAGCCTGGTGATGAGACTTTATGATTATTGCTCTCCTTAATGAGCAGGTCTGCCTTAACTCTGCAGGAAAAGCAAAGAGGGAAAAACATCAAGTTTTAAAAAAAAAAAAAAGGAGAAGTGTCCCGTTGGGAAACGTGCCTGGAGTCTCCAAAGTTGGATTCTCAGAGGAGGCCCCGCTCCTGCCTCTGCTCCTGAGATCTGGAGCCGTGGCTGAGTTAATTGGGAGCCCGTGGTGCCACAAACCCGCTTTGATCTTCTCCTCTCTCTTGCCATCCACCTTCCCCGGCCTCGGACCACTCTGGTTTTGGGGTGGGTTTGAAGCCCTCTCGTTTTTGGGGCTGGATTTGGAGTCCCCTCTGGTTTTGGGATGGTTTTCCTCTGCTTTCCACATTCAGGCAGACAGAGCCCCCAGATCCCCTCCAGCAGTGGGTGGGTGTCCAGGGAGCAGCAGTGACTCCAGTGACTGACTGGCCATTCCAGAGGGAGCTGAGGTTTGGAATAAAAACGTCGTAGCTTCTGAAACGAGCCTTTATCTTCTTGTCCTCTTGCAGTGTCTCTCCCCATGGCCTGCCAGCGCAGCCTTTCCCTGCAGACAGGTGGATTTAACTCCTCAGTGTCCTCTGGAAGTGCCTGCTCTGCATAAAGAAAGCTGGAATGTTCTTTGGAGACGGAGCATTTCTTCCTTGCAGCTGTTTCAGCCCCTCTGTGTATTCGTGTTTATTGCAGAGCGAATCCCTGTCCATCTCTGTGCTCATGAAAGGGTTCCTCGCTTCTTCTCCCTTTGAAATTTGGGAGCAGGGGCTGCAGGAAGGAGGCATTTGGTGGTTCCTGCTCTTGGGAAAGGCTCAGCCCAGTGGATGGAGCTGCTCTGTTTGCCAGAGCCAGGCTCTGCTCCAGCCAAACAAAGTCAGCTCCACAGTGGGCTGAGTAAACTCGATACCAATTCACAATACTTTAATTATTTCTCCAAGGATTTCAGCCTCCTTTTAATTTTCTTCCTGAAAGGCATTGCCTAAATTGCCTCTGTGCCCAGCTTTCCTTCCTAGTGGAAAACTACTGCACCTTGTGCTGGCCAAACATCCTGCCTTGATGCTCGGGACCGACGTGGTTTATCCCGGGATTTTTCGGGCTGTGCAGGGAGCTGGAACTCCTTTCCCAAACCCACCTTTCCCAAGGTTTGTGCTCTGGTGCTGAGGATGTGTCAGAGCTACCTGTTCTTTGGGAGTTTAAAGCTTTATTTTTGCAAGTACAGAAAAATCGTTGCTTAATGGTGCGCTAGGAAGCAAAGGTTCCTGCAGAGCACTGGAAAGTTTTACTTGGAGTTACCAAACTGAAATTAAAAAAGTTTTGCTGGGCTTGAGCAGCCTGGAATAGTGGCAGTGTCCCTGCCCATGGCTGGGGGTGGAACTGGAAGGGATTTAAGATCCCTTCCAACCCAAACCATTCCGTTATTCCATGAAAAAAAAACCCCAAAAAAACCAGTGGGAATCAGTCAAAAATCACTATTTGCTGCAGCCTGTCACCGAGACTGGGGAGCTTCCACCTCCATCCCTTGTCCCGGGTTTTTGGGATGGGTGTTTGAGGAGCCGTAGGGTTCATGTACCCTAATTCCCACTCCATCTCCCTCCCTAATTCCCGATTCCTGGCTGGAGGAGCTCTGGCACAGCCCGAGCAGGGAGCTGCAGGGACGGGGGTGCCTCGCTCCTGCACAGCTCGCTCGGTTCAGGCTGACTTCCCCACCTAAATTCTGCAGCAGGGACCCAACAAACACGCTGCCTTTTATTCAGGAGGAGCTTTTTAACCTGGATTAGCTGAGATCAGAAGCTCCAGGCATGCGAGAGAGAACGAGCTGCAGGGCTGGCTCAGCTCTCGTGCCTGTGGGGTGACATCTTGATGACAGTGGAGTTTAATTGCTCTCTGCTTTGCTGATACAGGCTATTGTCCATTTAGGGCCTGCCTTTCTGCTGTACAGAGCAGGACAAAGCATTTCCATTAGGCTACAGTTTGGTTTTTTCACTTTAATCATGTGTCTTGCTCTCTAAACTTTACACAGAGGTAGAGTTTTTCTGCGTTGCGCGTGGGACGATAGCTGAGGTGCTCGGTGTGTAGTGATGTCAAAGCCTGCTCCTGATGCTTCCTGGTAAAATTGGTCATTTTGTTTGAAGGGTGCAATTCTGGAACTCTGAGGAGCTGGGAATGGTGAAATTCTGTAACTGAGGAGCTGGGAATGATGAAATTCTGGGACTTTAAGGATCTTGGAATGGTGAATGAGATTTTATAAGTTTAAATGGAGGGGGTTTTTGAGCTGACACTTTAATAAACTCCTTTATTTTCTATCTTATAGAAACCCACTCGATTTTTAACCCTGGAAAATTAAACCACTGAGGAAGCAACATTTGTGCTGTGACAGCCCACTTTAAATGATGCAATTATAACCCAAAGAAGCCAGTGTGCTTTTTGCAGTTTAGCAATTAAAAACTTTCAAATGTGCGGCGTCGCATTTTGGCTGACATAAAAGCTTTTGAGCATTTTATTGCTGCTTGTTCTTCTGGGCAGGATTTGTAGGTGCTTTAATATTATGGTGATAATGTGTCCATTAATGTCTATTAGGCAAATGATAAATGATAATAAATACAAACTACAATTCAGAGTAATTGGTGAGAGTCCAGCTCTTAAACCTTCATCAAAAGCACCTTTTAAATAATTATTTGTGTTAAAAGCTCGAGTGTTCACTTCTGCCCAAAATAAATTCTTTTAAATGTTGGGGAGAGGAAAATGGAGCGGGAGGAGGTCTGTGACCGCACTTTATCATCAGGGTGATAAATGGGACTCTCTTGGAGAGGAGGAGCGAGGTGTCCATGGGATAATTTGGGAATTTCTGCCTGAGGAACTCCTGGCACAGCCTGATCTGCTCCCTGGGGTTTGCAGGATCCCATCAGCATCCCTGGGAAGGATGAGGGTGAATCCTAAATGCTCCAGCAGCGTCCCTGTGGCTCACCTGGGCAGCTGGCACCTCTCTTGAGTGGGAAGCATCGAATAGTGGTGGATTTACATGGAATTTCCAAGGCTCTTCCCATGAGAATGTTGGATTTGAGTAGCAAAACTGTAATTTTCTAGTCAGCAGCAGGCTCCATCCCATCTGTGCTCAACTTCAAACGGGATCCTTGGGAGGCCTCAAATTGCAGATGGAAATTGTGTTGCAGGGAGACTCTGTTTTAATTCCATAAGTAATAGGTGGGCAGTGAAGAAAGGAATATTCAGGAGGCTTTTTTGGCTGCTGAGTTTCTGGGAGGAGGTAAATACAAGCCTTGGAACAGTGGGATGTCCTGGGAGCCTCAGTGGCTCTCTCCTGGGCCAGCTTGGGCTAATTGTCTGCCAGCAAACTTCACACAGCCTCCCTGGGAGCTGCGGGCTGTTCCAGGGCATTCCTTTCCCTTGGGATTCGGATTCTTGCTGCTAATGAACTCAGGGACTCGGTGCTGTCTCCTGGGAGTCTGTCACACCGAGGGTGGATCTGCTTTGCCTTTGGACTCTGCTTTGCAAGCCCTTGGATGGGGCGTGTGTGTTTGAAACAAAAATAAAATATAATTAAAACCAAAATATTTATATAAATATAAACAAAAAACAAACCCCCAAAAGTAAAAGCTGTGTAGCTCTGCAGGAGCTTTCCCCAGGTATCCAGGTGTGCTTAAACTGAGGATCCTCCTGGGCTGGGACCTTTTTTTTTATCCCACCCTTGGCCCAGTTGTGCTGGGAAGCCAGAGGAAGCAGGGGAGGGAGCCTTGCCTATATTTGGACCTTGCTGTGTGGGCTAAAGAAACATAAACCAGTCATAACCAAAGAATTAAAGAGGAACTTGGAGTTTGGGGCATTACAAAGTCTGAAATTTGTGCTTTTTAAGCGATTTCTGGTGGTTCCCATTTTTGTAACTGCTTCCTGAGGTGCAGCAGCTTTACCTGGGCACTGGTTTTACCTGGAATTGATGGTTGGAAGCATCCCATTAATGCCAGCCTTGGTCAGCAGGGTTTTATAGTTTCTCTGTATATTTATTGGAATTCTTGCTACTAATTTTAACTGTTTGTAAGAAGCTTTAAGTTCTGAAAATAAACCCCTTTTGTTCCAACACAAATAAGGGTAAATTTTCAGTTGCGCTCTGGGCACTGGTGCCTCTGAACATCCAACAAAACAGACAAACACATCGATACTAAGTTTAGGAGAATATTTTCCATAGAGCACAGCCTGCAGTTTAAATTCCAGTAAATACATCACAGAACTTCCCAAAACGATGTCTTCTTTAATTATCTGTATTTCCCTGAAGAAACAGAGAGGCTTCCAGCTGGCTCCTTGACCTGAGGATTTCCAGTGTCCTTTCTGATCCTGGCTAGGAATATCCCATCCAGCTTTTCCACTAAAGGTGTTTAAAACCTTCTGCCAGCTTCAATCAGCCCAGAGAAACACACTTTATTAGTTTTACGTTCAATTCTTCCGTATTTTATTGACATTTTCTTGTCCTTCCTACTCTTTCTTCAGCTTCCACGTGCCAGAGCTGGAATATTTAAGTGTGAGGAGCTGTTTGTGCGTTGCCACCATCTCCGTGAGCTTTCAGAGTCTCTTGTTAGGGTTTCTTGCTCTCCTCCAGCCTGGGGAAACTAAAGGATGAGCACAATGCTGTGATAATAAAAGCCAAATATCCTGTGGGAGCTTTGGGGATAGAGTTTTGGGGTTTTTCTGGTTTAATCTCATGACTTTTGAAATAATCTTATGGTATGTGGAGGACTGACAAAAACCGCTCTGGTCTGTGGGGTTTTATTCATGACGGCAGAAGAAGAGTAAAGCAGAGCTTTAAGGGTTTTATTTCTCCATCATTCCCAGGGAATCCGGCAGGAGCTGTGGGAGGCAGGGACACGTGGAAGTTCTCTTTCCAGATGGCAAAGAAATGCAATTTTATGGAGCAGATGCCGAGGTGGATCCGGGCTCTTTCTGAGGGGCTGTTTTCCACTCAGGTGGAGAGGCTGGAGCTGGTAATTCCAGTTTGGGTCGATCTCTGAGGTGCAGCTGTGGTTTGGATGTTCCTTTGGGAGTTATTCCTGCAGAGCTTTGGGGCTGCAGCATGGGCCCTGCTCTGCCCCAGCAGCTCCTTTGCCAGTTCCAGAGGAAGTTTGACACAGCTCCTCGCAGCACCTGAAACCTCTGGAGCTGCGGGAATGCTTTGCCAAGCTTCCAGCTTGGTCAGGAAACCTTCAGCTGGAACAATGGCACGGAGCAGGGAGGGAATTCCTGCATCTGGGGTGTGTTTGGAGGGGCTTTGCTGCCTCTGGAAACTGCAGGTTCTCGTGTGGTGTTTGCTCATCCATCCCAGGAATTGTGCTCCTTCCCTTGTGTTCCTGATCCCACAGATCCCAGGAATTGTGCTCCTTCTGCACATTCCCTGATCCTACAGATCCCAGGAATTGTGCTCCTTCTGCATATTCCCTGATCCTACAGATCCCAGGAATTGTGCTCCTTCTGCATATTCCCTGATCCTACAGATCTCAGGAATTGTGCTCCTTCTGCATATTCCCTGATCCTACAGATCCCAGGAATTGTGCTCCTTCTGCACATTCCCTGATCCTACAGATCCCAGGAATTGTGCTCCTTCTGCACATTCCCTGATCCTACAGATCCCAGGAATTGTGCTCCTTCTGCATATTCCCTGATCCTACAGATCCCAGGAATTGTGCTCCTTCTGCACATTCCCTGATCCTACAGATCCCAGGAATTGTGCTCCTTCTGCATATTCCCTGATCCCACAGATCCCAGGAATTGTGCTCCTTCTGCACATTCCCTGATCCTACAGATCCCAGGAATTGTGCTCCTTCCCTTGTGTCCTGATCCCACAGATCCCAGGAACTGTGCTCCTTCTGCATATTCCCTGATCCTACAGATCCCAGGAATTGTGCTCCTTCTGCACATTCCCTGATCCTACAGATCCCAGGAACTGTGCTCCTTCCCTTGTGTCCTGATCCCACAGATCCCAGGAACTGTGCTCCTCCCCTCTGGACCTCTCCAGCGCTGTCACCCTCCTGGATGAGCTGCAGGATGAATATCTGGTACCTGGCAGCGGCATAAAGCCTGCTCCCCTGACAGGAGGCTGCTGCAGAGTACCTCAGCTGTGCTTTTCCTCCCTAGATTTTTATCTTTAATCAGCTTCCAGCAGCTGTTTTTAAACCCAGGGAATCTCCTGGAGGGATGAAGCTGGAATTCCTTGGAAGGGGATGAGGCTGTGTCCCTTTGCTTGGACAAATCTGCCTTGTTTTCCTCTTGTTTGAGCACAAAGATGAGGTTTCATCAGCATCCTTGATTTGCCAAGGGTGTGCTGCATCCAGGGCTGAGGAGGTGACTTGGTTTATTTGGAAAAGCGGAGGGAAAGGCCTTGTTCCCAGCCCAAAGGGATGGAATGGCATTTCTAGGAACTGTAATGCAGGAAGTCCAGTCATGGCGTCACTAGGGAAGAGGAATTAAGTGACTCTGAGGTGACTCTTCAGAAAATGACGGAGGGTTTTGGAAAGGGCAGCAAAGAATTTCTGATAATCGGGGTTGTCCATCCAGGAACGTCCGAGGAAGTTAATCCAAATGGAGATATAAATGGAAATGTGGTTTTAATTTGGTTTCACGTCATTCATCTGTTCTCTTTTATTCTGAATGAAGGTGTCCATGCAGGGATTTAATTGCATCTAATAAAGGTACTTAGTGTCAAATCCTTAATTAGTTTAGGGTGTGCAGTGTGTTCTCCTCTTCCATGAACATCCTGAACGAGCTGTAGCCAAGGAATTGGACCTCAGGGGAGTGATGCCTGTGGAGGTTCAGGGATGCTGCTGCTGAGGTGCCAAAAGTCTTCTCCTTCTCCTTCCCTGCCTCAGAAGGGAGCTGGGATGGTGCAGTGTCCATCCAAACCCAGCTGCTCCCTGGGATGCCCCTGGAGCCTGGCAGGGAGTTCCAGCAGGATATTCTGCACAGGGATCACAGACAGGCACGGAAACTCTCAATTTTGGGAGATACATCTCAGCTTTGCCATTTAACTTGGATAAAGCTGACGTTACCCACTTGACTTCAAACCAGTTTGTTTGCAGACTGTGGGATTTATAAGTTCTGTAATTAAACCATGTCTGATTTGTGCACCAGGACTTTTGTTCCTGCCTCCTTACTCCACTTCCATCTTCCCTAACCCCCTTTTTATTCCCCATAAACAACTTCCCAGACCGAAGAGCACAACTTCCCAAATCTGTAATTTGCTGTACAAGAACCACATGGCTTGATTCGGTGGGATTTTTTTTTTATTTTTTTTTTTTTTTGTTCCTTAAATCCAGATTTTTTTCATGTTTCAAATGCTTGTTTGCTCAAGTATGTTCCTGTGAATTTCTGGACACGGGGAACAAAAAGCTGGCCAGGCTGTCCATGAACAGTGTGCTGTGGAATGCAGTGTCGTGGCACTCGAGGAATTCAGTGATCTCTGTACCAAGAGCGAGATGCTGTTTATTGGTGCTTTCTAAAGGTTGTTCTGGCTCTATAAAATTCCTTATCCAGCACGCAGGGAGTGCTGTCAGCTCCGAGCGTGTTCCTGCTTTCCTCAGCGTCATCAATGTCCTGTAATGATCCTGGGTGTGATGCAGATCAGGGAAATCTTATTGGATGGGTGCTTCAGAAACTCAGGCTCTGTCTTTATCCATCCGAGTTTTGTGAGGTTTTTCTGGGCTAAAAGGGTTTTTAGTTTGCTGGTGAATTTATCCTTTTTTTGTTTTGTTTGTTTGATGTTGTGGCTGAGATTCTTCACTGCAGGGCCGGAGAAGTTCAAGCTGTGTAACTCTCTTGCTGATAAAACTTAAATAATCTGTTCCTCTGATCCATTGGAAATTGGGTGATGCAAACAGCACGATCCAACTCGTGTTTTGGGCTTGTTCTCCCAAATTCCTGATGGTTTTCCCATGGAAATGCATCTCCCATACACATGGCAACGTTTTCACTTCTAAATGATACTTTCAACCTATTTTTAAATTCTCCTGTCCCTTTGGAAAGCTTCCCAAAGGGTTTCCACGAGCTCAGTGGAATTCCTGTCTTGGAGTGCTTTGTGTGATTTAGGAAATAAAACATCCACAGCCCCAAATTCTGCTGGAGCTGGAGAAATCCAAACTCAGCGTGCCTTGGGTCTGTGTTATCTTTTTCTTCAGTTAAAACTTCAGGTGAGACTTGGAACTGAAAAGTCTTTGGGGGTCTCTAAAATGCCAGTGAGGCAAAAAAGCTGAAATTGAGCAGTTTTAGAGTCCCAGGAAAATACAATTTTTTAAATGTAAGGCCCCGAGCCTGGAGGAAGAGGCCGAGTGTTGAAACAGGCAACGTAACACGGGGATTTTGCAAGGGAGCTGCAGTTTGCTTTTCCAAAGGAGCGCCAACTTTTCTCTTGGAAAAAATTCGCTTTGCGTCCTCTCAGGCCCGAGAACTGGAATAAATTTTCCCCTCAAGAGTCCGTTTTTTAACTCAAAACTTACATAAGCGCCAAAGCTGAGCTGTTCTGTGCCCAGAATGTGGTGAGGGGTCGGGAGGAGCCAGGTGTCACCTCTGAGCTGAGGGTGACCTGAGTTTATCCCTTTTCAGGGTAAAAATCATTGTTTCAGGATTTTTGTGTTTGTTTGTTTGTTTTCTTACTTGAAATTCACATTTCCTTGAATTTCCCCTTGCAAAAAAAAAAAAGGAAAGTTAAAAAAAAAAAAAAACCCAAGTGAAAAATCCAGCTTGAGCGTGGCTTGGCAGCGAACATCGCAGCTTAGAATTTCTCTGAGGTAACTTTTGTTTTTTCCACTTGTTTTTTCTAGGATGCTGTGACGTCAAAACCAGTCATCCAGTTTCAAGGAAGCCAAGGGGTAAGTTTGTCCCTGGGAAGTTCTTTCCTTTTGATGGGATTGAGGAATTTGGCTGTTCCAGCTCAAGGAATGACGCTGTGATTGCTGAGAGATGGAGGTTCAGCTGTGGTCCAGGGAGGTGTTTGCTCCTGGATGCTCTCTCTCTTTTCCCTCCTCTTTATTTCTTAACCTTATAAAAGGTTAGGTTATAACCTCTGAACCCGTGGGAAATTCAGGTTTATGAGGCTGTGCTGTTGGGCAGAACAGGGAAGAGGGAAGGATGCAGAAATCCACGAAATCCTCACCTGTGTCCCAAGAAAACACCGTGCAAAAACTCACTGCAAGGCTTTTTTGGGTCTCAGTTCTTTCCAGCAGCAGAACTCGGAGGCTGCTCTGAGAGTCCTGGGGGGTTATTTAACGTAACTGCAGTTCTGTGAGTACCAGAAGTTATTTTAGATTTAGGAGTTTTACTTCCCCAACTCCTGTTCCGATGACAGAACTCCGGGATATTTTTAGCCCCTTGAACCATTCTGTCATGCCAGTTGCTGACAACGTTGAGATTTACGTGGTGGTGTTTCTGGTAAAGCAATGCAGCCCTTCAGTGAACTTGAAAAATGTCATTTAGATACCTTTTATTCCTAAAAAAAGCCTCTGTTTAACTTTAGTCTTTGCATAAAGAAGGGCAATTTAATTTTTTTTAAAATTTTTTTTTCAAGAATATGAATTCAGCTGTAACTTCTGATTATTTTTTATGCACTGGCACATTAAAGCTTTCAGAAGGGCTTGGACTGAGTAGACATTAAACCCAGCACATTGTCCTTGCCCACATCCGACTTTGTGATATTATTCTCACTAACAGTACGTAGAAAATCTAAGGAAAGATTGTTATTGTAAGCTAAGAGGAAAAATACAAACCTTCTTGTCCTGGGAAATAAAGAAAGAGCAATTTCCAGGTTTTTTACTTTGTTTAGACTTAAACTTCCCCGAAAGCTCAGCGTGCAAGTTGAGATCAAGATCTGCCACTGAGGCTGGGCACAGTCAGGAGTGAGGAGAACTGAAGGGTGGGTGATTTGTCTTTATTTGCTGAGCTTTGCTCATGGAATAAAGGAGCTAAAAACACTGGGAATGCTTTCCTTTCCCTTTGGAAGCAGGATCTACAGCTGACTTTGCCTGTAAAGCTGTTTAAGCTTTGGAAATGCCTCCTCTGAATGTTTTTCCTTGAAGGAAACGTAGCAAAAGGGATCAAAGCAGCCTCAAATGCTCCTCTGCCCTGAGCCTTTGCTCGTGGTGGGTTCCACGTGGATCTGGTATGGACAAGGATTAACAAAAAATAGGAATTTCTGGGGATGGTGACGATAACAAATATTCCCAAACGCTGCTTCTAGAAATTCAAACGGCAAAGATAAAGGAGTGAATTGTGTCTGAGCCCTGAAGTCCCAGCGCCGAGTCCTCGGTGGAGGAGCTGCCTGGCACCTGCAGCGTCCCTCCGTGGGGAAGGAGCGGAGCCAGGAGGGCTGGGCTGGGCTGCAGGGAGGATGTGGCAGCAGAGCTGACCTCTGCCTGCTCCTCCTCAGCGCTTAATTAACGGCACTGACGAGGAAAGGCCAAAGGTAGAGCTTTGGGGAGAGCCGCGGCTCCATGGGAGCGCGCAGAAAGAGCTCTTTGTCCCCTCGTTATTGTTTTTCCTGGGTATGACAAGGAGCTGGCAGCTGGGGAACCATCTGCTTTTAAGGGTAGGACTCTGCACGTCAGGATTCTCCTGCTTTTTAAGGAGCTGAGCCTCGAAATGCTTTCGAGGGATCCTCCATCACTTTGGGGTGAGGAGATAATTCCAGGAATTCACCAGGCTCTCACGTTCAGATGATGGCATTAAAACATTTGTTTTGAGGTGTTTTACTTTTTGAATTATTTCTTTTCGCTCCTCCTCAGTTCCCCCATTTGCTGCTTTCCTATTTTGCTTCCCAAGAAATGCAGCTGTGGGGATTCCCATTAACTTTTTTGGGGTGGGAGGTTTGTGCATAGCACAAGTGTCAGTTAGAGCAGTGAGGTTTTAATAGTGGGGATTTTCTGTGCAAGTATCCCTCTCTCAAGAGGGAAAAGCTTCACTTGATGATATAGGGAGGCGGGACATAAAATAAGAATTTTTTAAACAAACTGCCGCTTCTTGAATTTAATTCTCTAGAAGCCTTGAAATTACTGTGCCCATGTGTTTTTACCTATTCCAGCGTTACTCTAAAAGCTGCCGAGGACGCTTTCGGTTTCTAACACACAGAAAAAGAAACTTCCATGTTTGAGACACCAATTAACCAGGGAGGGGAATTGTTGGGAATAAAACCCAGGGTCAGCGAGGTGGCAGCAGAAAGGAGGAAGTCAGCGGTTATAGCCCAAAATAAAACAGCTGTTCCAGTGACAAGGAACAAAACCTCTCCTGCCTGGATCCTGCTCTGGATCCGATCTCACAGGAGCTGAGAAAAACCTTGGGGATTTTGCCTTCAGATGTGTTTCTCTGTAGTGATGCTGCTCTTGCTAATGGCTTTTATTCTGTGTAATAATCAGAATTTCAGTTGTCATAAGCAGGTTGTTTTTAGCAGAGCGTTCCTCTGAAGTGGAGCCATTCCTTAGGAGCAGCACCTGGCTGTCAGTTTTTTCCTCGTGGATTTTATCTTGGACGGCTTTAAAAGGTTTTTTGGAGTTTTGAGAATTGTGCTCGTTTCAGTGTGCACGTAAATTAGAATTTAAGAGCTGGAGTACCACAGAGCATTACAGATTGTGTGCAGAAATCGTGAAAATGCTTCTATTTTAGTAAAAAGGCATGCAGAATCAGAGCTTAGGCCGGCTGAAATTTGCAGGTGCTTGTGGGGTGGTGAGAGCAGGGACAGAATTGAACTGAGGGGGGAAAAAAAAAACCCCTTCAGGTGCCCAACCCACGTGTGTTGTGCAGCATTTTTAAAACAACCGTTGGGAGCAAAACCTCTTTGCTTTATAATTGGAAAATACATTTTCCCCTGTTCCTTGGGATGAAGTTTTGGTATTACCAGGGAGGTGAAATCTCTGTTCAGAGCGAGCTGTCCACAGATGAGTGTTACTTGAAAGAAGAAAACAGAAGTCACATCTGTAACCGAGCTATTTTTAAGTGTCTCTGGTTACTGGTGCAATACCCAGCCCCAAAATTAGGGCTCCCTCAAAGCAGTCACCATGCTGATTTGGTGGCTTGAGAAACCTTCTGTTTTCAGCTAAAAATAATTCCTAGATAACGGCCGGCTCGCACATGAGACACTTTTCAGTACGAAAGTGACTCTGCCTCGTTTTACAGCCTCGGGAAACACTGCAAAAACCCTATGAAAATCCAAAATCGGGGCTTTTGCAGCAGCTGCTTTTTTTCCAGCGGTTAAGCAGGAGCGAGGAGAGAAGTTCTTTGAGTGTGTGGGGGTGTGATTTGGTGACATCCTGCAGGTTTTATTTTCCAGGCTCAGGTGCAGCAGCAGCTCGGGACGGCCCCGTTGGATTTTTCCTTTTCTTCCCGTTCCCACCAAATTTCCAGCTGTAAAATCCATCCTCTCCCCCCTGCGGTCTGCTGCTTACATAAAACTCTGCCTCTGGGCCTGTTCTGGTAAAGCAGACGGGAATTTTCTTCCCCTCTGCCTGGGTGGGGGCAGAGGATGCCAGGAGAGATTAAAAGGGCTCGAGGGCTGCGGCGCACGTTTGGCAGGGGAGATAACGGGGGCTGCTCAGGGAGGGTCCAGCAGCACCCAAAAAATCTGCTCCCAGTATTTCCCAACCTGGATCCTGGGGGTAACTTCTCCTGTATCAGGGGAGGGCTCGAGTGCGGGTTTCTGGGCTCGTTTTTGGAAGGAGGGAGCTCTGGTGGAGGGCAGGGAGACGCTGGCTGCCTCTGAGAACATCCCCGTGGTTCAGCACAGGGACGCAGATCCCGGCGCTTTCCAGGCTGCTGGAGACGTCTGAGGTCTGAAGGAAACCACCCCAAACCCCTCCTGTCCCAGCGCAGTCGTGTGTGGATGCCACGGGCTGGCCTGCAGGGAGAGCCTGTGTTTTCTGCGTAGATGTGGCAAGTCTGGGTAAATTTAAATCCATGTGGTAAAAGCCCGGCCTAAAATAGGCTGGAGCTGGTGTTGCTTCTGTCTCAGCTTCTGGGAGCCATCTTAATTATCAAATATTGATGTGATAGTAGAGCTCAGATGCTGACATTTACGTTGGATCCTGAATGCAGAGGGGAGACAATTTCCCTTTTGAAAAATGAATGGCTATGGGGGGAGTGAGAAAAAAAAAAAACAACAATGCAGGAGGATGGCTGTGGAGTTGTCTGTGGAGCACACTTAATGCTTGATTAAATATTTAATTTAGCAGCAGCGTCACACTCTACTGTGAGCCATGAAATCTTGTTATGGAATTATAATTTCTTAAAAAAGAATAAGCATGCTACCTAGTGACCTGGCTTGTGCTATGTTTAGTGCTGGCTCAGTAATTCTAAAGAAACGAGCCTCGAGTGTTTTACATTGAATATACAGTGGGAGCGAGTCTGTTTTGAGCCTGAATCAATAGAACTGGGTCAGATTCCTAGAACAAGGTGGTTGTGGGCTCTATTTGAGGCAGCTCTGTCCTCTCACAGCCACATCCATCTCCAGCTGCTCTTTCCCTCTGTTCCCTTTCCCTTCCCCTGCATAGAGCACGGATAATTTGAATTTTTCTCGCAGCCTCTCTGTGCAGTAAACCCAGGTGTTTTCCTTGTTGCAAAATGCCTCAGAGCATCCTGGCTGGGGGAGAATTGAGCTCTCCTCAGCCCGGGGTTTCCGGAGTGACCGATGTTCCTCCTCCTCCTCTCCGAGCAGCACATCGCCATCCCGAGGCCCGATCGACCGGCAGAAGTGCGGACCTTCACGTTTTATCTCTCCAACATCGGCAAGGACAGCCCTCAGGGGAGCTTTGACTGCATCCAGCAGTATGTGTCCAGGTGAGTGGGGCATCCAAGGAAAAGCCAGCCTTTTTTTGGTGGTGGTTTTTTTTTTGGTTTTTTTTACCCTCTCTTCTGGAGCATCTTTTCCTTAACAAAAGCTTAATGCACGTTCTTCCGCTTTAGACTCTTCCTGATCTGTTTTGATGTGGATTGTTGTTTTTTTTTTTTGAGAAGCTCTGGGTCCCTCTCAGCCCCTGTGTGTGTCCCCCACTGTTACTCAGCTAACACCCCCCAGCTGTCCCCAGTGCCAGCCTGGTGCCCCTCTGCAGTGTCAGGAGTACCTTTTCCATTGCGTTTCTCTTGCAGCAATGGCAATATCCATTTGGATTGCCTGGGAAGCATACAGGATAAAATCACCGTGTGTGCTACTGATGATTCCTACCAGAAGGCGAGGCAGAGCATGGCACAGGCAGAGGAGGAGACTCGCAGCCGGAGCGCCATAGTCATTAAACCTGGGGGGAGATACGTAGGTAAGCAGCCGCTCAGTTTGGGGGCTCTGCGCTCCGTTTGGGGCTCAGCAGGCTCTGGAGGCAAATCCTGATGTTGTTGGCTCGATTGTGGCAGTCTGGAACGTTCCTGGTAGCTCCTGGTGGGTGATTTTAGGGGGCTGCTGAACTCGTGTTGTGTTGTCTTCGCTTCCGTCGTCGCCCCAAGGGAACTGTGGCTGCCCCAGCCCTGGGGGTGTCCAGGATCAGGCTGGAGCAGCCCAGAGGTGTCCCTGCCCCTGGCAGGGGTGGCACGGGGTGATCTGAAGCGCTGTGGGCTGTCCATGTGCAGGTGGCACGGCTCTGGTGCTAGGTCTGTCACGTGGCACTGCTCAGCCCTCCCCACGTCCCTGCTCCTGGAGCTGCCACCAGCGCGCCACAGCTGTGCCCCAGGGGAGCAGGGCACGGGGCACACAGGCGGCAGTGCCCTCTGTTAATGAACACAGACACCAAAGCAGCCTGGCACAGCCCCTCTCGCTGTGACAGCAGCAGGAAAGCCTTAGCAGAGGAAATAAAACCATGGCAAAGAACCCAGGGAGGCTGCAGAGCTCAGGGCCCTGCTTAACCTCAGCTCACAAACTTGGGGCACAAACAGTAACCAGAATGCAAAGTTTCACTGGGTTTTTTGTTGTTGTTGTTGGTTTTTGGTTTTTTTTACTCGGAGGCAGCTGCTTTTCCTGCAGCCCATGTGATCTGCAGCCAGTCTCAGAGGATCTGTGATGAGAAGGGTTGAGTTGCAAAATGTAGAACTGACCCTGACTCATTGTCACAGCAGCCAAGCGCTCAAAAGCTGAGAAAGGAGATAGTAATCAGGAAGGAAATGCATTGATTTCCTGTAAGCCAAAAGATTATTTTGTTTAGCTCCTCTTTGAGACCATTACAGTAAGTGCCTGAAGTTAAAGCTTCTGAGGGAGAAGATTCTCAAAGCAATTTGCTTCCTGGAAAGATGGAGCAAAACTTCTTTAAAATTAAAAATACTCCTGGCTTAAAGCCTTTTTTACTGCCCTGAAATGGAGACAGGGCCGTGTGAGAGCAGCCAGGGGCAGAGCTCACAGTGTGCTCACACTGCTCCTAGATAAGATGTCAGCGTTTGAGGAGGGAGGAGAGCTCTGGTCCAAGAAGGAAGGGCTTGGAAGGACAGTCCTGGTGTGGGATCTGCAGGTCCTGGTGTGCCAGCAGCATCAGCTGATCCCTGCAGGCCGGGCTGGAGGGACGGGGCTGCCTCTCACATTTCCCGGAGAACACGGAGCTCAGCGCTCGAGCGCCGGCGGAGTCGTTCCAGGCGGCTCAGAGGTGGAAAAATTTATTTGAAATGTTGAAATTGGAGAGCGGCAGAAGTTACAGATGTGAGCTGGCGCTTGAATAAATAGATCTGTAAATAGGATAGCTGCAGGTAAAGCTGCAGGGGATGCGTGCTTGTAGCCACACTAAATACGTGTGCACACATCCACAGACGTGCACGTGTATAAATATTTGAAAGTCCTTTGTGTCCTGGCTTAACTTAGTTTTTTTCTTTGCCTATCGCTGCACATTTTGGCTCCAGCCTTAAAGTGGAAACCTCCCAACGTGATGGGTTTTTTTTTTTTACTGTTCATGACCTGGCAAGAGTTAAAGCAGTTTCAGAAAGCTGACGAATATTGTCTCATCCCATTTCTGGAAACAGAATCCAGTTGACCTCTGGATTGTGGGATGTTTAACGTGCGAATTGGTGTCGTTCCCCCTCTCACCTCCCCTCAGCCCTGCCGAGGATGGGTCGTGCTTCCTCTCCCAGCACTGTGGTGTAGAATAAAAAGCCAGGAAATGGGGCCTGGGTTACGCAATGTGCAGCTCAGTAAAACAAACAGTGCAGACAATCCCAGTATCTTCAGATGACTCAGTTGAAAACGTTGCTTCCTAGCAATGGAGCAGTGCCCTGCTGGAATAAAGCTCCCAAAACACTTGCAGTAAATGCTGGATGTTGTTTGTCCTAGGGAAGGTCACTTTCTCCTCCAGCCCAAGTGATTATTGATTGGATCTCCAGGTTTTAGACCTTGGAACCCACATGTTTTGTTCTCAGCTTTGCTTGGTTCGCCTTTGGTAGCAGGAACCTGCTCCTGTGTTTGAAACAAGTCCCGGTCCTTTGGTTTGGGCTCCACTGAGACGTGGTGTGAGGGTTCCGTTTCTCAGAAGGAACGGGGGGGAGATGAGTTGTTGGATCATGCTGTCAGAAGAGGATGGAGTGGGGAGGGAGCTGAGATGCTCTTCTGAGCCAGCTTCGTGCTGTCACTTCTCTGCAGGCGCAGTGGAGAAGGGGTTATTCCATCAGCACAGGCAGCACCCTCATGAATAGGCTGATGGCCCAGTGTCAGCCCCATTCATGGGGCCGTGTTCGGAGGGGGAAGGGAGGTGGACCCAGCCCCATAAAAGTTCCTATTGTTCTAAAAGCAGAAACATCTGCTGGAGGAGCGTTTTTGCTGAGCTCAGCAGCGGGGAGCCGCTCGCTGACCACTTTCTGCTCTTTCCACTCCGTATTTCCCACTCTTCTACATAATAATGCCGAATTTTCTTCTCGTAGGGAGGGCCCAAAGCAGTTCCATTAACCGCGGGCATACGCTCACTTGGGATATAAATGAAAAGCTGCCGAACAAAAGGGAGCTTTATGTAAGCTGGTGGCCCATAATACTCAGGTTTCCAGAGCTTGGTGTTGCTGTTTACTTGTTACGAGCTTGTCACGGAGCGTAGAGCTCACGGGATGCCGGTGCCGGCGGCGGAGGGGGCGAGCTGGCGGTGTCTGTCCTTCCTCCCCCGTCACCTCCCGGCTCCCGCGGGTGCTGAGAGCCCCGCTGGCCTCGGCGAGGCGGCTGCTGCACTTCACTATTCTCATCTCATTTTAGGCAAAAAGGTTCAGGTGCGTAAACCTGCCCCAGGAGCTTCCGATGCTGTTCCCTCCAGGAAGCGCCCAACGCCAGTCAACCTTGCCAGTGCAATAAAGAGAGGCAATAGTGCGATTTCCCAGAGACCCTTCAAAGATAGGGTTGTGCACTTACTGGCACTAAAGCCTTATAAGAAACCTGAACTTATTCTCAGATTGCAGAAGGATGGACTTTCTCAGCAGGACAAGGATTTGCTGGATAACCTTCTGCAACAGGTTTGTACTCTTGATGGAAGGCAACGATTTAGGTAAAAAGAAAAAAAAATAAAAATAAAAAATGTCTCCTCAGCCCCTCTGCCCCTCCCGTGGCGGTGGAACCTGTTATCTCCGGGCTGCAGCTGAATGTGACTCCAAAGGCTGTGGGGGACACAGGTCTCAGCTCCCAGTGCTGGTGCACAGATAGCAGGAGCCTCCCGTGGCTACGCCTCGGGTTTGGGGGTGCAACCCAGCTGGTTTTGGCTCAGCAGACGAGTCCCTTTTAGAGGGACACTTCTGCTTGGTCATGGGGAGGATTCTCTTAACAGAGGATCTGCAAATTAATTTGATTATAACTTCTGAATCTCTGTTTTATTCTCATGGCCGTAGAGCAGCACAACGCTCTGTATTGATACAAGTTTTGTATACGAAGGAAAAGATGTCCCCAGGTTTTTTTTTTTTGTACTCCTCAGAGCCTTCCCTGCTGGGAAGTGCCGCTGGTCAGGTGTGAAGATCTTGCAGCTCCTTGCCAAGCACATTTATTTGTGTGTCAAGTGTGAAAGCTGTCTCCAAGCTGAATCAGTTCCTAGCACTTTGAGTCACATTAAAGGTGCCATTTCAGGCTCGCAGTAAACACCTTGATTGCTTTATTAAACACATGATGGCTATTTATTTAAATGCTGCAGCTGCCTTCTTCTGGATTGGAATATATTCTGGAAAAAAAACTCCTTAATTTTTTTTTTTTTTCTTTTTTTACTCCTTTCCATAAAGACTGAGACAGGAGTTCGCTTTGCCCAAGGGCGCACAGGGCAGGTATTAAAACAAGAGTTCACAGCTGCCACAACTCCTTCCTTCCTCCGATATTTTTTAATCCCAGAGCCCTTAATTCCCCAGCAGCTTCTTTTGGAGCGCTTTTTTCCCCAGTTCCATCGCTGAGTTTCAGAGCAGAAAACTCCGTTTGTGAGGATCATTTTTGAGGGATGCTCTTGCCCCAGCCCTGCTCGGGCCGAACGCCGCTTTGCTGTAAACGTGCTGCTCGTGAAGTTCAATCCCTCTCAGCCCTCCCATCCAGGGGCAGACACAGATCAGCTGAAAACGACAGGCCGTGTTAAAGCTGCGCAGCTAAATCTGTCTAGGTGTGGGTTTCATTGTGCTCTCGCATCTCTCGCAGGACTCCGTGTTCCTGGCGGCCTTTTTGCCTCGTTTTGCAAGGTTTCTATTTTTGGGAGGGCCGGGGTGGAGCTTGCAGAGTCCCACGCGAGCAAAACAAGGAGGTGGCAGCTCTCAGCCTCTGTGCACGGAGGAAAAAAAAATCCAAGTTGTTCTTCCCGGGCTCCAGGAACAGGCAGGAAACAGAGAAATTATGGGAGAGTTTTGGGGTTTTTTTTTTTTTGGGGGTTTTTTTGGTAAAGGAGAACCTGGATTGGCTTTTGTCTCCTGGGTGTGTTTACAGGGATACCTCGATGTAAAACACAGCTCAAATTCTTGTTGTATTTTGGCTTGGAAAGCTGACAGGACTGAAAGGAAAAACAAAGTGTTTGTCATGTAAACCGATAACTGGGCTTTCTATTTTTCGCTTACCAGGAGAGTTTGCCATGTTGGTTGTGCAGCCTTTTGCTCTGAAATTCTTAGATTTTTAATACTTTAAATATTAGGTTGTAGCCTCCCAAAAGCAAAAGCAGAGGAATCAGCAGCATCTTCAATTCATTCAAGACTTCCCAATCCTCTGCTTGTTTTTGAGGCATTTTCCTGCTGTGTGGATAATAGAAATCCCTGAGCACAGCCACGTCCTGAATGGAGAACAGTAATCCCTAAGCAGATGCACAAGATCTCCATGCACTGAATAAAAGCATTTTCCACTTTGGAGGGTCGCAGTCCCCGAGCTGAGGGGCTCCAGCAGGGAATTTGGGCTGCAGCTGCCAGCTTTGCCTGGCTGTGGCCAGAGCATTTGGCACCTGGGCCTCCTTATCCCTCTTGAAAAACACATTGAAGGCTTTATTTTCATTTGAAACTCGCAGCGCTCTGCAAGCTGAGGTTGCCCAGAGAAGCTGCCCCATCCCTGGGAGCGTCCAAAGCCATGCTGGAGCAAGCTGGGATGGTGGGAGGTGTCCCTGCCCTTGGGATTTGATGGAACCAAACCATTCCATGACGCTCTGGATCACCCACGAGAGCTTTGCTCTCTGAAAGCCTCACCGGGGCTCTTTGCTTTGTGCCAGCTCCAGGGTTTTTCTGGCATTTACCAGCAGCAAGAAGTTAAATTCTCAGTCAGGCCGTGGAAAGGCTGATCCATGTGGGATAACTCTGTCCCAGGCTGTTTCCATTCGAGCCCAGCTCTGCCCGTTCCAGCAGCGTTTCCTCTCGGTGCAGGGTTTTGTGGGGGTAGGGTCGGATGAAAGAAATGTCAGGCAGCCGCTGGTGCCAGTGTGCTGAGCTCCCTGCAGCGCCGGAGCTGGAAATCCCACCTCCTGTTCTTGCCCTGCAGAAGTTCTCCAGAAAATCCAGGTGATCCCAGGGCGTTCTCCTCACAGCTCCCTCCCTGAGAAAGCAGCTCTCTGTTTTGTTGGCTCGTTAGTGAGAAATTATCTCCTGGCAATTGTTAACCAAGTTATCGCCCCGAGAGTTCCTCTTTGGCCATAAAGTGCCCCGTTTTGGCTGAGGGGACAGGTGTGATAAGTGTACTGCCTGTTCCCATTAAGGCTTTTATTTCCAGGTGTTTCCATCAAGTGCTGTTGTGCTGGTCCAGGCTCCCCAAGCTGAATAATCTCTTTTTAGAGATGACTTATTTCCCACTCAACTGGATGTGCTTTAGAAGCTCATTATGAATTATTGCAGCGACAAGGCGAAAGGAAAGGCACAGTTTGATTAAAGAATCTTAACAATAAGGAAATGAAATATTAAAGTCTCTCCTTGTTCTCTGACACTACTAACAGCTGCTAAATCTGCTCAGATTTTTTGCCTTCATCTTAGCTCTTGTTTGGTCGAGGGCGTGAGAAAATGAAACCCTAACGATGGTTTTCCGAATTCCTTCTGTTCCAGGTGGCAAATCTGAGTGCCAAGGACAGCACTTTCACACTGAAAGATTGTGTATACAAAGAAGTGCAGAAGGACTGGCCTGGCTACTCAGAAGGAGATCAGCAGTTGTTGAAGAGGATCCTCGTTAGGTAATTATCCATTTTCTTCTCTCTGATATAATTATCCATTTTCTTCTCTCTGATATCATCCAGGGAATCCTGGGCCAGGGAAGGTTCTGTAAATCAGGGTGACCAAGGTCCGTAGGTTGAGTGTCTGACTTACTTTGACTTCATTTTAAACTGTCCATCACCCAGGGATGGACTAAACTTGAATATCCAAGTGGATCCACTCTTCACATCATCCTGGGCTGTCCTTAAATCATTAAAGGCAAAGCTTGAGGGAAACCTGGCTGGGAGCAGAGCTGGCAGCGTTAAAACTGCTGGTCTAAAATCCTGGGAGATGAGTGGAATAAATATCTCCAGCTCAGCTCAGCTTTGAAACTCACCTTTTCCCCGCATCTTCCTGTTCAGGCTGAAGTGTTTCATCCCTCAATCTGAGATTTGAGTGAGATTGTGGATGCATGGAAAAGCAGGAGGTTGTTCTGCAGGGATAAATCCCTTAGAATTCCTGCTGGTTGTTGTGCCTGGAGCGTGATCTGTGTTCCCTCCTGGAGCAGCGCTTCACAGACTCACTTCATCCTTAGTGCTGAAAGGTTTTTTCCCCTCTAGAGATATTTTCCTTGGGGTGAAGCCTCCGTGCTTGGAAGCTTCTGGCTGGCAAGGAAAGAGCCCAAATCTCCCAGTTTTGCACAGAATTCTGCTCTGGGTATTGATATTTTTCGGTGCCTTGGTACATATTTTGTCACGCAGGCAGAGTCTTTACTTTATGCTTTATTTTATTGCATTTTTGGTTAAGCTGAAGCGCAGCTCTGTTTGAGCACTTCCCATGATTTAAAAGCACGATTGTCTCCAGAGATGAGACTTTTTTTAAACCCACAGAAAACTTGCACTCCAAATGCTTTGACAGTGCTCAAGGAGCATCAAAACTCATTTAAACAGCCTTGATGTGAAATTATAATTAAAAGGAAAAAAAAATACAACTGCCACGCAATCTTGACTGGCTTTCAAAAAAAAAAAAAAAGAAACACAATAAAACAAACAAAACACAACAATAAAAAAATGCCAAAGTGAATTTCTCCCTGTAGAAAAGCCATGTTTACTGCTTTTTCTAGAATTGTGGCATTCAATTGGGCAAGGGGTCTAAAAATAGACCTTGGAAAGGACGTATTCAACTGTACAAACAAAGCCCTGCTCAGGCAGTGCAGGTAATGAGGCTCCAAAATGGAAAAAAACCCACGTTGGGTTGAAGACAGGAGAAAAACAGGCGCAGAAAAAGGGCCCAGGAGGCAGCAGACGTTGGGATTTGCATCACCAACCGATTGTTGCAGGTTCTCCTGGATTTCAGGGCCACTGAGTGCCCCAGCAGCTGCAGTAATTAACACATGTGCAGGTATTAAAGCTGGCTCTAACTAGGCTGGGGTTAAACCCGCCGGTTTTTTCCTCCTTTTTTCTTTATTTTCCACCCCTCTGTCGCCGCTGGGGAGCCGGAGCAGCCTGGGCTGTGGAAGGTGTCCCAGCCTGGAGGAGCTTTGAGATCCTTCCAGCCCAAACCGTTCCAGGATTGTCCAGGATCTTTCCTCTGCTGATCTGGGTGCTCCAGCGCCCCTCAAATCCAGAATTGACCTTTGGGAGATGTGACAGGCTCGCTCGGGCTGGGGGAGCAGCACCCCAAAAGCCACTTCCACTGGGGTGTTTCTGGGAAATATCGGTGACCCCGTTGTCACAGTCCCCAGCTCCTTCCCTTGACTGCATCTGTGGCTGCTGAGGGTTGTTTGAAATGAAATTAAACACTGGTGACACTGCAGATGTCTAAATACTGCTGCAGCGCGGCCCAAGGTTCAAGCCGAGGTTAAAATCTTGTCAAGTCCTGGGCGTTATCTCTGAGATAAATCTTCCCAATGGTTAAGGGATATGAGTGAGCTTTAATGCTGATTCCAGCTCCTTGGGGGAGAATTTAAAGGTGGGTTATTCCAGCTCCAAAGCTCCTGACAAACTGACTGCAGGGCTGCTTTATTAAAACCTTTAACCCTGAATTCTGGATTGGGGTTTTTGTTGGGGTTTTTTTGTTTGTTTGTTTTTGTGTTTTGTTGTGGTTTTTTTGTTGTTGTTGGGTTTTTTTTTTTTCAGTTTGCCAGCTGCAACTTGATGCAAGAATAGGGGGGTTTTTTTGTTAGGTTTTTTTTTTCTGGGTAGTTAATTGAGGGGCAAAGCTCTGGTGAGCTGGGAAAATATCTGAGATCGTGCAGAGGAGCAGAGACCCAGCCTGGAGGGGAACTCAGGCACTCGAGTGATTCTAATTGTACTTTTTGTTGCTGCAAAAGGGTTGGGGTTTTTTTTATTTATCCAGTGCCACAAATACAGCCCAGAGTAGCTCTGTTTTGCATGATGCAACTTAAAAGTATTATTGGGAAGCCTAAAATGTAAATCCTGGTGGACCAATAACACCTCAGCAGTTCCTGTTACAATGCTGCTTTTCCTGGACCCGGAGGAGCTCGCTGCTGAAAGGGCTCCTGTTGCCATAAAATGTTGTTTTAATGATGCTAATGAGTGGGAGAACTTACTCCTCAACGCCTGAGCTTGAGTTTCAGCCCCTCTTCAGTGGGCTTTGCTTTCTGAGTTGTCTGAGGAAGCAAAAACTCAGCAGGAATTTGTTTAATTATTGCCTCCCTGAGCTGTGTTTTGATCAGCTGTGTTTCAGTATCTGATATCCTTTACACCTTAAAATTCAATGCTGCTTTTTACTGATCTCCATGTGTATTATGCTTCTGAGGCTGGAATTAATTTGTTTTCATTCTTACGTCACCAGTTCAAGAGAAAGAAAGGTAAAATTGTTGAAAAAGGACTTTTCAACCTCAACAGGGAATCCTTTAATGTGTCCAAGAGCTCAGCCTTGCCCCTGTTGGTCCAAGGTGTTCCTTCCCATTGCCAAAGAACCACAAAAATCCCGGGGCAAAAAAAAAAAAACCAACAAAAAAAGGCGAAGAAAAGACGAGGAATTCCAATTTATCGTTGCTATTTTCCCGCAGTGATTTCTCCTTCCCAGATTTTGTCAGAGCCTGCCCGAGCTCCTTTCCGGCCCCTTCCAGCAGAGTTTTGAGGCCAGGAGGAGCTGGAGGCGCGCAGTGCCAGCTGTGCCCTTGGCACGGGCGCTGAGCAGCCCCCGTTGTGTTTTGCAGGAAGCTGTGCCAGCCCCAGAACAGCGGCGGCGCTTTCCAGGGAGAAGCTCCTTCCCTGAGCCCTCCGAAGGACGCCCTGAGCTCCAGCTCTCCCCCCCAGGTGGGTGATTCCCCCTCCCAGCCCCTGTGCTCCTGGTGGGTTCGGCTGCTGGCCGTGGCTGCAGGCTGAGCTGCGCCTGTCTGCACCCTGTAATCACCTGCTGCCGGGTCAGGAGGTCCTCGCGGTTTTATTTCTGTTTTATTAAGTTTGGAGTCTCGCTCTGGCTTCCCCTCAGCATCTGTTTCTCCTCTGGACGTGGCTCAGCGAGGGCCTGTGGGGAGGATCTCTGAAAATGAGGCTCAGGTTTAGTTTTAAGGGCTGAATTCCTTCTGCAGTGCCTCCGTCCCTCCTGCAGTTCCTGGGAGAACGAGCTTGTGTTTTCCTCATTACTAATAATTGAGTGGAACGAAGCTGTAATAAGCAGCTCCCGAGTTATTAAAACCCTTGACCTTTTGCAGCCTAATTGCCGTGACAGATCAGGGGCAGGTTGGGCTGCTCCTGCCTCCGAGATGCCAGAGCAGGGAGCTGTGAAAAGAACTTTTCTGCCTGCTTTTTCCATGACCACAAACCCCGCAGGAGCCGCGTTTGACGCCTGTCAAGCGGAGCCTTGTCCCCACTTCTCCCAGTATCTCCCAGTATCTCCCAGTATCTCCCAGTCCCAGGCCCAGGCGTTGCTGGCGTTGTGAAATGTGCCGCCTCCCCTCCTTGCAGTGTGGGTCAGCCCAGACAAGTTGAGTATTTATTCTTCTCCTGCCAATGGAATGTGTAATGCCTGCTTGTCTGGACAGACGCACCGGGGATTAGTGGCAAAGGATATTAACAGGTAAAGGAATTATGTGCTCTCTGGCACTGAGAGGGAGGCACTTCTCTGGTCCAGAACAAAGACTGTGTAACTCGTTTGCCAGGTAGCTGATTCCAGAATCCTCTCCTGCTCTGCTGTGGGCACGTTCCTGGTGAATGAAGAACGATCACCTTCGAGTTAGCTCGGAAAGATCCCGGCCTTGTGTCTTTTTTTTTTTTTTTTAAGGTTGAAAAAAAATCATCTCGTTCCTTTGGCTGTCCGTGTTTTAAAGATTCAGAGGTCTTTAGGGTGAGGTTTTGATCTCTCAGAATGACCCAGTTGAAACTTTGGGTGGTTGGTCAGGGTTGGGTTTAGGAAAGGCTGGTGAAACAGGGACAGCCCAGTGTGGAATAGAAATGTTTCCAGCACGATTCCGTCGTGTCAGACAGCAAACCGCAGCATTGTGAGCTGTCACTTTTTTAATGCTCTCTGGCTGTCGTTTCTATTTAGAGAAATGGTTTTTAATGGGTGCAGTGCCAGCAGAGGATTGGGATCTGGTAGGCTGGAATGCAGAATATTTTAGGAAAGTTCAGCTGTGGAATGAGGGTGAGGAAGACTGCTCCGGTAATTGTAGCAAATGGATGTATGTAACCCTCCTAACCAGAGAGATGAGCCTGGAGAAGCTGATACTTGTTGTTTTTACAGAAAAGGTTGTAAAATCTGGCCGAGTTTTCAGCTCTGTCACTGTTCAGAGCCCTGCAGACAGAGGTGGCCCCTCCCTGGGGAGATGGACACTGGGAGGTGATGTTGCCGAGCCGGTCCGACGTGCTGGCCTTGCCCCTCGAGCTCAGTGGCAGAACCAGCAGCTCTTCCTTAATTACCTCAACAGGTGGAAAGAATTCCTGGCACTGAGCAGTGTCCTCAAGACCCCTGAGTTAGCAAAGAGAGAGAAAACCCAGGGGGAAAAGAGGGGATCGGGGGCTGCTCCCGCCAGCGTCCGGCTGCGTTTCAGCAATGGAACGACGTTTCCGTTCGCAAACGCGCCACAATCCCGCCTGAGACAGAAAGAAAATAGTGGATTATCCAAAAGAAATACCCAGAGCTATCGCTTGTTTTCCTCTGGGCACGAAATCGTCTTTGGCTCGGAGCTGTTGCAGCCCCCAGCTGCCAGGTGGGCACACGCTGAGGGCTGGCACGGGCTGGGCTCAGCCTGATGGCATGGGTTCTTCCATGGAGCAGCTTTTCCAGGCTGGAGGCAGCTGGGAACCGCTTCCTTCTCTACCCTTGGCTCAAAAAAGGGTTGCTCAGGTCACGTTGGCCCCTGTGCCTTGGTTTTTCAGATGTCCCCTTTTTGCCTGAAATTCTGAGAACTGAGCAAGCTGGCACTTCCTCCCCTCTTCCGGGCAGCAGCCTCGCTCTTGAGAAGGGGAAGGAACCGGGAAGGGGGTGAAGCTCTTGGCCACAGAGCTGGGAACAAAATGCAGAACTGGGGAATCCCTCCCTGCTCCAGAGGGCTGAGCACACTTTTCCTTCACAGGAAGGAACTTGGGGTGCTCAGGACAGATGTTTTCATCGCGGAATGGTTTGGGTTGGGAGGGACCGTAAAGCTCACCCTGTCCCAGCCCTGCCGTGTCCACACCTTCCACTGGCCCAGGTCGCTCCGAGCCCTGTCCAGCCTGGCCTTGGACACTTCCAGGGAGATTTCCACTCTCTAATTGCCTGGGACAGGGGGGGAAGCTGCAGGTTTGAGTTCCAGAGGGTTGGGTTCGAAATAAGCTGCAGTGAGCGCGGGCCGGGGGCGGCGTGGGCCGCGTGTGGATAACCAGGGAGGTCAGGAATTGCTGATGGGATTCTTTAAGCTGTCCCACCGAACTGTGGGCTCTGGGAAGCAGCTTGGGATGGATCAGCTGCTGCTCCCGGGGATATTCCCTCCTCCCTGTATCGCACCACCACCTAGTGGTAACACCCAGCTCCACTTCCACACCTGCAGCGCCATTTATTCCTCCTTCTTTTCTTTTTTTTTCCCCCCTCCCTCCTTCCTTAACAGAAACGATCCCAACCTCCGGAGTTCATCGACCCCCTGGCCAACAAAAAGCCCAGGATCTCCCATTTGGCTCACAGGACCCAGCCCACTCTCAACGGGAAGCTGAACTCCTCCAACGGGAAGGACAGCCTGGCCCCCCCGGCGCTGGCCCCGGCTCTGCCCGAGCCCGTCAGCTCCAGCTCCTCCCTGCCGGCCCTGGAGCTGCCCCCCAGGCCTCACGATCCCCTCTCGGATGTCAGCAACGACCTGACTCACAACGGCAGAGACTGTGAGAGCGGCACGGAGCCTCCCGAGAGACTGAGTCACCCCCTGCCCACAGACTGTGCCCAGAGCAGCAAACACAACTGCGGCTCCTACGTCAAATCCAAGAAAAAATCCAAAAAGCACAAAGACAAGGAGAAGGATAGGAAGGAGAAGAAGGGCGAGGAGAAGTGCAAAGAGGAGAAGCAGAACTGTGAAGTAATAAAAAATGCTGACTTAGGTAGTGTTCCCCAGGAGCAGGTGCCAGGTGAGTGGGGGCTCCCGCAGGTGCTTTGGTGTTTGGCCGGGTGCGATGCCAGGATTCCCTGCAGGACTGGGCACGACCCAGCTGCTCTGGGGACCCGAATGCCAGCGCTGTCCTTCCCTCCAGATCACCAGAGGTGCTTCCCATCCGCAGAGGGTGTCAGGTTTTTCCTGTTGGACCTCTCGCGCCGTTCGGAGCGTGTCATGTTTCTCCCGGTTAAATTAAAAGCCGGGATGATCCGTGGGGATGAAAGGCTGGGAGCAGTGGGAAGAGCAGCGCTTGTGTTGGCTGTTGTGATGACTGTTGTTTGGGTTTTTAATGAAAAGTTACTCACAAAAGCTTTGTCATATTGGCTACAAAAGAAATGCCAGATAAAGCCTGGTGATAAATGCTGTTAAAGCAGCGGAGAACCAGCTCTCTGGGCTGGAAAAGCTTCCTTACACCCCGCTGGGGCTGGGGATTGATTGACTCGAGGACTGGCACGGCAGTGGATCTCCACTGAGGTGGGATGGAAGCGTTTTCCATGGAGCCACTGTTTCAAAGTCAGGTCTGTGTACTCCTAGAGCAGAGAATATTTCTTGCCTGATCCCATCCGTTCCCTTTTCCTGCTGCTTCCACGTTTTCTGCTGTTTGTTACAGCTCCCCAGAGCACTGGGACTTTTCCCTGCAGCCTCTGGGAATAGCTGTTAAATTCCTTTTTGCGTTTTCCTTTCCCCCCGTTGCTGTTTTCTACATTCCCCTTCCTTGCTTGGTGCACGAAAATCCTCCAGGTTTGGCTTCTAAAGGACAATATCTTGGAATGGAGACTCGTTTGGAATGGGTTCCTGGAGAGGGGTTGAGCAGGTCCCAGCCCCCCCTGTCTCCACAGGCTTTGCAGCAGTGACAGAATTCATTTTTGATGGCTCAGCAGCGATTCCTGAGGACAGTCCCTGGGGCTCATGGGTGTGTGGCACTGCAGAACTGAGAATTCTTCTACTTTGGTGTCAATCCCAGGTTTTTTCTGGGAATGTTGTGTTTCTTCCACGTTGTTTCTCCTTCCCTGTGAGCCTCTGGAGTGGTTCTGGAGAGGCAGCTCACACGTTCTTCTCTCTTTTTGTCTTATAAATACCCAAACACCCCAAATTCTCGGGAAATCGCCGAGCCTCCTCCACCCCCTTTTCTGCTTCTCTTTCCTGTTTAATTCCTGGATTTTTGTTGGTTATTAGGAGCTGGGTTCCGTTCCTGCTGCTGTTTTGAGGTGTAACAAACCCGAGCTGGCCTGGGAGCGATCGCAAACAGGATGTGGTCAGTCCTGCTTGGATCCTGGACAGGCAGAACTGGGAACGTTTTCCCTCTGTGCCTTGCTGTGGGCAGCGCCAGCCTCATCCTGCTCCTTCCCCAAATCCCCCCTGGAGCTGTAGGGAAGCAGAAAATCACTAAAAAAGTTTGGGTTGGAAGAACCTTAAAGCTCATCTGGTTCCACCGCCTGCCGTGGGCAGGGACAGCTCCTGCCAGAAGTGGGAGTTTCTCCCGGGAATTTTTGTTCCCGAGGCTCTGGAGGGACCTTTGGGGTCCTTTCAGTCAGTAGGTGGCACTCACAGGCAGAGCAAACCTCGGTGTGTCCCTTTCCTTGCACCATCCTAAACCCCAGTTGTGCATCTTGCACCCCGTGGCCGGGAAAGGGGGAAGAGCAGGAGGAGCTGCAGCAGGAATTCGGGCTTGGGGTGATTTTTAGAAACGTTGGCTTTGTGCCGTGCTCCCGTCCTGCTCGGAAAAGCTTTTCTGTGGAAACCCAGGGGAAAATCCATCTTTTTAAGGACGCAGTCAGGGCGCTGCTGACTCAGGTGAGGGTTTGGAATGCAGCACACAGTTTGTGGAAAATAATCCCTCTCCAAACGCGGGTCCAGCTGCTCTCTCCCTCCACATTTGCGTTCGGTGGAGGATGAGTCTGCTTTAGGTTTATTCTGTTCCCCCTTGGATTTCTGAACAAATTCTCAGCTCAGCCTTAAGGTTAGGATTTGTGTTTGGAGCTAAAGTCCTAATTTTCCCTAAAATGCTCTCTGTGGTGCCCTGCAGGACTCTGGGGTGTTCATTCGGGGATCTCTCGGGTGCCGAAGCAGGAGAGCCGAAGGTTCACCGTGCCCAGCTCAGCTCTCTGGGCTCAGGGCTGTGTTTTCCCCGTTCCCAGTGCTGCTCTCAGTGTTAGCCCACTCCAGGCACTGTTTATCCACCAATTAAATTCAGATTTTTTCGCTGCTCGGTGCCTGGTGTTGGTGTTGTTTTGCTGACAGACGAATACTGGAGGAGCCTTGAACTTTCAGCCACCTTGTTGTGGCTCCTCTGCCTCTGTCAGTTCCAAGCAAAACAGAAATCCTTTAGAATTCCATAAACTGTGTGTTGCAGGCAAGTTTTATGAGTTTTGAAGCTGAACTGCAAAGAGCTTTGAAGTTTAAGAGCGTCTATAAACAAATCTTTATTTTTTCAGGTTTAAATGGAACATGCAATAATTCTAGTGTACCAACATCAACTTCAGAAATGCCAGATTATTTATTGTAAGTATGTTTATCAGTTGCTTCATCACTTTGGGATCATGTTTCAAGCTAAAAAAAAAAAAATCACGACGTGCTGGGGAATTTTGTTGGACTTTTTGTGTTATTTGATAGAACTTTATTGGGTGGGTGTAAGGAAAAGAGTAAACCCAGCTCTGTGGATTAATAGTTGAGACTAAACCTGATATCAAAGCTGGTTTTTACCTCCTTAAGGAGTTCAAGATTATCTCCTATAAATTGAAGTGCCTCAAGAACCGTTTCGTACCTTAGAGGGGTTTGAAAGGATTCAACATCTCCACGTTCCAGCTGGAAGCTTTGAGAGGGAATAATCTGCTTTCGAGTTGGGGAAGGCAGGGCCAGGAAGGATTTGGGGTGGTTTGCTAATTCCTGCCCTCTGCAGAGCCAAGATCATCTCCATAAAGCAGTGAATTCTTTCCTGGGAGGCTCTAACCCCTGGGTTAGGATCAGAGTTGTTTCACCTCTTGACTCTTTAATCAGATCCCCTCGAGGTTAATTAAACAACGCAAGCCCAAAAAAATCCCTGTGAAGGAAATCCCAGAATCTCCATAAACCCAAACCTGTTCTAAACAAAGCTTTGGGCTGGGGGGAAAAGCTGTAGCTGGGGGGTGTGGGGAGTTCCCAGGGCATGTCCCAGCCCTGGGGTTGTTTCCATCAGAGTTGGTTGGGTTTTCTGGGAGGGAAGGGATGGAGGAGGAGGAGGAGGAGGAGGAGGAGGAAGCTCTAGGGCAGGGAAAGATTGCTGCTGTGGTTTCTGCTTTGCAGCCGTACAAAGAACCGCTTCAAGGTGACATTTTTAGGGCTATCCCAAAGAATTTGGGTGGCTGGGGGTGTTTTGTTTTTTGGGTTTTTTTTTTTGTCTCACCCACGGATCTCTCCCAAAAAGGGATATTGCAGCTCCTTGGGCGCTCTCCAAGGAAACTGGGAGAGGTTTCTGAGCTCTGTGGTCTCACCTGGCGTGATCTGACTGGTTTGTGCCCAGCTCCTCAAATTCTGAGACCTGTCACTGCTGTTTGGTGCTCCTTTATCCTGTGTGGATGGGTTTTTTTATCCCAGCCCCTGGCAAGGAGTCAGTTCTAGAAGTTGAGAGCACTTAAAAAGTTAAAGCACTGCAAAAGTTCCACCTTAATCTGGGGTCTAAATCAGCTTTTTCCATGTTCATGCCCCAGGCTGGCCCTGCTGCAGCCAGGGCAGGGAGGCAAATCAGAGCCCTCACCTACCGAAAAATGAGTTTTTACCTTCAGAGAGGGCTGTAAATGCCAGCTTAAAATGCTCTTGTTGAGCAGAATCACTTCCAGAAGGCCCCCAAAGGCACAGCAGGTCAACCTGAGCTCAGGACACGTCGAGTGTCTCCAGAAGGTGCTGGAAATAGAGCTGCTGGTGGGAAAAATGAAAGGGGGGGGAATAAAGCTCCTCACCGTGGTTTCTCGTCGTGCTCTTGCCACATAATCACCCTGCGAGCGTTTTGCAACGATGGCTCAATGCTTTTTGTGTTCCTTTAAAGACTCTGAACACTGGAAGCTGTCGTATTCCTGCTGTTCCAATGCCTGGCACAGATGCAGAACTCCATGTTCTGCGGGCCAGCAGGAGTCAGAGAAGCTGTAGCAGCATTATCTGAGTGTCCTCCTCCACCCCCAGCTGCTCCAGGCTTGGCTGTACCTGCCCATTCCACCTTATCTGGCAGAGATAGGAACTTCGGGGAGCAAACATTGTTTGTTTTACAGGAGGTCAAGGCAGCAGTCCCCGGTGGTTGCCTCCGTAATTTGCTACTTTAATGCAAGTGGGGATGAGAGGAAACGGCCTCAGGCTGCACCAGGGGAGGTTTGGATGGGATATTAGGGAGGATTTCTTCGATGGGACAGGGAATCACCGTCCCACGTGGATGTGGCACTTGGGGACACGGGTTAGTGGTGGCCTTGGCAGTGCTGGGATTTGATCTTGGAGAGCTCTTCCAGCTTGAATCCCAGAATCCCAGGATGGTTTGGGCTGGAATGAGCTGAAGCCCATCCAGTCCCACCCCTGCCATGGGCCAGGGACACCTTCCACTATCCCAGGCTGCTCCAAACACTTCCAGGGATGA
Organism: Progne subis subis; assembly: GCA_022316685.1. NCBI lineage: Eukaryota > Metazoa > Chordata > Aves > Passeriformes > Hirundinidae > Progne > Progne subis. The sequence goes on from JAKJHU010000276.1 coordinate 260,331, forward strand.
GGCAGCCAGAGCTTCTCTGGGAATTCCATCCCAGACCCTTCTCAGTGAAGAATTCCTTCCCACCATCCCATTGAGATGATCCTGAATTCTCCATGATTTTAGTTTCCAGTCACTTGGCAGGCTCCTCCCCCTCGGTGCTCAGCGTCCCAGAGAGAATTCCCCCAAAACCCAATCCCCCATAACCCATCCCCTATAAAAACCCTTTCCCCTTTTCCCCTCCCCTGCAGAAAATACGCGGCCATTTCCTCCTCGGAGCAGCGCCAGAGCTACAAAAACGACTTCAACGCGGAGTACAGCGAGTACCGGGACTTGCACGCCCGGATAGAGCGGATAACCCGACGGTTCACCCAGCTGGACGCCAAGCTGAAGCAGCTCCTGCAAGGCTCCGAGGAGTACAAGGTAGAGAACGGAGCTGGGAAGGCCCCAGGGAAGCTCCTGGTGCACGTGGCAGCTCTTTGATCCCCTCTGCCGGGGATGGGGCCGTGGGTGAAACGCCAGCCCCGGCGCTGGTGGGGAACGCTCCTCACCCGGCTCTGCGCTGCTCCTTCTGCAGGCTGGAGCCACATCATGGGACTTGTTGACAAGGAAAGGCCTCAGTGAGACAATTGGTGTCCTCAGCCAAAAGCTGCTGGAAGCTATTAGCGTATCCCAGCCAGAAAAACTCCTATTTGCACATATGGGAGCGTATCAGGGCTGGAAGGGGAGTTAGCACGGGGTCATCTGTTCCTCTGCAATCTTTGATCTTAATAATACGGCATTATTGGACTTGTCAGAGTGATTTTTTTAAAAGAGTCCTTAGCTATTCATTAGCTTGAAAAAGTGAGTCTCGTTGAGGATAATAAACAGATTTTTACAGAGCACCTATTGTGCTGAGCGCAGCTTCCTCCCCTCGAACCTCCTGCCCTTCTCCTCGCAAAGTTCCTCGCTGGATTGTTGGTTTGGATCTTGCTGGGGGGGGGAAAAACAAAAATATCATCTGTATTAGGGCTTTGGAAATGTGAATTGTCCTGGAATCCAGGTGCTCGTCACAGGTAGTTCTCATGGCTGGGGAGTGGGAGCTCGTCCTTCTGCGTCAGCTCCGGGATATCCACGGAATCTGAGCTGCTTGTGGCCATGGGATGCGCCCGGGGCAGCCATGGAGGGAGCAGATTTTGGTTGGAATTCAGAGGAATTGTGCACATTGAGCCATCAGTCAATACCTACTGCGGAACTGAAAATAATGCCCTGTTTCGTTTCGCTTTTTTTCCCCCCTCTCTTTTTTTTTTTCAGACCATCCACGATCAAATTTTACAGGAATACCGGAAAATTAAAAAGGTAAGGGACTGTCCTTGGCCACAGAAAGCTTTTGGGTGGTGCCCCTGGTGTGACTGAAAGAGCTGGGCCCTTGCCAAGAGCAGAGCCAGGCTCTGAGGCAGTTCCAGCAGATCTTTGTTCAGCTCCAAGCCCGTCCCAAAAAGCAGATCAGGAGGGTTTGGGGGGAGCTGGGAGCGCCCCGGGGATCCTGGGCATCGCTGAGCCGTGGCACGGTGGGTGTGATCACTCAGGGCCGTGATCCGTCCAGGGGAGGAACAGTTTGTGCACAGGCTGAGGGGTAACAGCATCCTCTGGAGCACGGGATCCCAGCTGGGATCAGCCTCTGGAGCTCTGGATTTTTGCAGTTTGGGGCACGTAAAATACCTTAAATCTTAGTGGTTTTATGCCAAGCATCCACACACCTGTGGGGATTTGGGGGTTTTTCCCTTTGGATAAGTGAATCTGGTCCTGAGTCCCTGCTGTCCTGAGGGATTTAGGAGCTCTTTGGAGAGATTCCCTGAGTGTTGGAAGTTCATCTTTGTTCCGGAGGCTCTGAGGTGGTGATTGCTGGAAGCCCAGTTAAGCTGAGCCTAACTCAGGTGTGCTCCTTCCCTGTGAGGAGGCTCCTGGAGCTGGGTAATGCTGAAAAGGGATTTTGTTCTTGGGTTTGATCAGAACCAGGACTGATTTTAAAAAGGGATCTAAAAACAAAAACCACAAAACAAACAGTTTCTCATGGTTTTAAGCTGAAAGAGGGGAGGTTTAGGTGGGATATTAGGAGGAAATTCTTCCCTGGGATGGAATTTCCAGAGAAGCTGTGGCTGCCCCATCCCCAGAGTGTCCAAGGCCAGGCTGGAGAAGGGAATGCTCTGGGAACACCTTAAAGCTCCTTCCAGTCCCTGAGGGGCTCCAGGAGAGCTCGGAGGGGTTTGGGACAAGGGCTGGAGGGACAGGACACAGGGAATGGCTCCCACTGCCAGAGGGCAGGGCTGGATGGGACACTGGGAGGAATTCCTGCCTGTGGTGGAATTCCCAGAGAAGCTGTGGCTGCCCTGGCTCCCTGGAAGTGTTGGATGGGACTTGGAGCAGCCTGGGGCAGTGGGAGCTGTCCCTGCCCGTGGCATGAGCTGATCCCTGCGCTCCCTCCCACCCAAACCATCCCACCATCTCCTCTGTGCCGCTGAGGCTCAGCTTTGATTTGTCCAGAACCTTTCCCACCTCTGCATTTTTCATTTTTTCTTCTTTTTTATTTGTTTTGTTTTGGCAGACAAACCCCAACTACAGCCAAGAGAAGAACCGCTGCGAATACCTCCACAACAAACTGGCCCACATCAAAAAACTGATAGCAGAGTACGACCAGCAGCAGTTTTAGCTGCCCCTCACCCCTGGACTGGGTAGGGCAAACCGAAATCCAGTCAACCCTGGACGTTACGTTCCCTTTTATACACCCCAGATCCCTTTCAGAGACGAGCATTAATTCCTCGTGGTTGAAGAACTTGGGGATGACTTTAAGATGCCACATCTGTCATGTCCACGTCCAGCACGCTCCTCCCGAGTTTTTAAGCCTCTCTGAATGTTGGAATGTAACAAATGGATGACAAAACAAAACAAAACAACAAAAAAAAGGCAAACAAACAAACAAAAATAATCTGCTTATTTGAAGCCAGCGTTTGACACTTAAGGGAAAACTTGCCTAAAGTGACCGAAGCTCCCAAAGGTTAAGAATCTGTAGTTTTCATGGATTAAAAGTTTGGCATGAAGTTGTAATTTCCCCCTGGCCCAGCTCCACGTGGGTTACACATGGTGAGGAACTGGAATTGCTGCTAGGACTGTTTGGAATGAGAGCTGTCTGCCGCCGGCTCCGCGGAAATACACCACGTTCCCTGAGCTCTCCTTGTCTGGCCCTGCTTTGTCCTTGGCATCCTGGGGGAGGGGGGTGGTGGCAGCACCTTGCCCAGGCCAGAGGTGGATCCCAAAAGAGAGAAAAACAAACCCCAAAAATCCCTTTTTTTCCCTTTTTTTTTTTCTTTTTTTTTTTCTTTTTTCCCTTTTTTTTTTCTTTTTTTCCCTTTTTTTTTTTCTTTTTTTCCTTTTTTTTTTTCTTTCTTTTTTTCCTCTTTTTCCTTTTTTTTTTTGTTGTTTTTTTTTTTTAGGCTGCTCTGTGAGTTTGGGTGCAAACCTCCTGCCCAGTCTGCCCAGTTCACCTCCAGCTACCAGTGCTGGGAGGATGGAGACCAGTCTGGCTTTGACTTTTTCCTAATTTTCTACCGAGGCAGCCGATTTTATTAATTGCTAATTGAGACTATGGTCTATTTTTGTATCAAAAAAGAAAAGAGAGGAAAGAAAAAAGCTTTTTTTTTTTTTTTTTTTCCCCTAAAGCTGTGCCTCCCTTTTCCTTTTAGGCCAAGTGCTCGGGACCCTTTCCTTGCAGTATTACTAAAACTCACCCAGAGGAGTGAATTTATTCCTTGATCCACGAGAGGAGGGGGTTGGGGGGATGCTCTGCTTTCTCCTGGGATCATTTGATTTTTTTCTCTGTGTGTGTGTGTCTTTGCAAGGCAGCAGCAAATCCTTGTGAGAGCAGCAAGGTGCTGTTTTCCCACGCGGATCCCTTCCACTGGTGTGCTTCATCTCAGCCAGCTTCTCCCTGCAGCCCTGCTTCCTGATCTTTTTTATTTTTCATTCTTTACTTTGGATTGAAGGGAAGTTTGTTTTTTGGTTTTTGTTTTTTTTTTCTTTTTAGACTATGGCCAGGGTGTGAGAAACACTCCAAAAAGCACAAAGGTGTCCTTTAACTCTGCTGCTCCTTTCTTTCTCTCCCCTCTCCCCTTTTTAATCCTGCCAGCCTGTGGGATTTGACTTTTTCCCGCTTCCGTTTATCTCCAAGTCAAGGATTCCTTCCCTGTGGAGTCTCCTTCCCTTGGAGGTTGCACTGCAGAGCCTTTCACCCTTTGAAGGAGAGGAATGGCAGAGTTAAGGAGGGAAACGCTTCTGACAACAAGGAGTCGAGGTTTTGGTTTTGTTTTCTTTGTTGGTTTTTTTTTTTCCCTGCCCCAAACAAAACGTGGGTCCATCTGCTGTATTAAAAAGAGGAGATAGAATGACTAATAATTAATTATTACTGTTATTATTATTAATTTCGTTGTTGTCACGCAGCCAGGGCCACTGCTTTTGCTTTGTCACTTTATTCTGAGGTCTCTCCCTGTGCATCCAGCGCTCAGCAGAGCGTTGCCATCCCCTTCTCCCAGGGAAAGGTGACAGCCAGGTGGCCCCTGGACTGCCCCTGGAATGCCACCAGCCTTGCCCTGGTGTGTGGAGAAGCAGGGTGGGGAGGAGATGCTCTGCCCCAGGAGCACAGGGGGAGCACCCCAGAACCCCCCGGCCATTCCAGGCGGGAATGCCGGGGTCAGGAACGCTTCGCTCCCGTCCTTCCCTCCCCAAACCCAACCTGGAGCTTCAGGGAGCGTGGGGGCAGCGCCTCCTGCCTCTGGTGCTTCTGGAAAACGCGCTGCTGGAGTCCTGGAGGCCAAGGAGCTTCTGTCTGGAGACCTCGGTGCTGCTGCTCCCAGGCGGGAATTCCGGCGGCGGGGTGGGAACGTCCGGAGCCCTGGGAGCTGGGAGGGGGTGAGGAGGACCTGGGATGGCAAAATCCTCAGCCCTGGGATTGTCCCAGATCCCCAGCCCTGGGATTGAAACAAATCCCCAGCCCTGGGATTGTCACAGATCCTTGGCTCTGGAATTGTCACAGATCCCCAATCCCCTGGGATTGTCACAGATCCTTGACTCTGGGATTGTCACAGATCCCCAATCCCCTGGGATTGTCACAGATCCCCAGCTCTGGGATTGTCACAGATCCCCAATCCCCTGGGATTGTCACAGATCCCCAATCCCCTGGGATTGTCACAGATCCTTGGCCCTGGGATTGTCACAGATCCTTGGCTCTGGAATTGTCACAGATCCCCAATCCCCTGGGATTGTCACAGATCCCCAGCTCTGGAATTGTCACAGATCCCCAGCTCTGGAATTGTCACAGATCCCCAATCCCCTGGGATTGTCACAGATCCTTGGCTCTGGAATTGTCACAGATCCCCAATCCCCTGGGATTGTCACAGATCCTTGGCTCTGGAATTGTCACAGATCCCCAATCCCCTGGGATTGTCACAGATCCCCAATCCCCTGGGATTGTCACAAATCCCCAGCTCTGGGATTGTCACAGATCCCCAATCCCCTGGGATTGTCACAGATCCCCAATCCCCTGGGATTGTCACAGATCCCCAATCCCCTGGGATTGTCACAGATCCCCAGCTCTGGGATTGTCACAGATCCCCAGCCCAGCTCTGGAATTGTCACACATCCCCAATCCCCTGGAACTGTCACACATCCCCAGCCCTGCTCTGGGGTTGTCACTGCACCACCCGGCATCGCCGGCCCTGCCCAACGCCGGGATTTTTGGGGTGGAAAAACTGAATTTCCCCGGTGCTGGGGCTTCGTTCCGACTGCGGAGGAGGCGAAACTCGGGATGGCAGAAGAGGCAGCAGCTACAAACCCAGGATGAGTAAATTCTTCCATGGAAACACTTCTCCTGATGCTTCATATTTTGAAAGGAGGGGTTTTTTTTGTTGTTGTTGCTTGGGGAGGGGGGGATAGAGATGGATCTCAATCTTTATACATCTGCTATAAGATATTTTTGCAAACAGAGTTGTATACAAAGATGTATTGTGTACATTTACATGTATATTCTGGAACTTCTAAAAAAAAATTGAATATTAAAAAAAAAAAAAGGAAAAAAAAAACCTGAAAATATTTAATGAACTATCCAAACTGTGAGACCCAATTAGCATCCACCAACTTCCTGCTTCACTTTTCTTTTGGACTGTGTTAAAGAATTGTAGTCGAATCTGCCTTTTTTTTTTTTTTCTTTTTTTTTTTTAATTTTTAATTTTTAATTTTTTTTTTTCTTTCCTTTTTAGAGGCGACGAAGCTTAGGCAAAATTTTGTGCTTTTTGGGTTAATAGAAAACCAGTTCTAGGTGATTAAGTATGATCTTAACTTATTGATACTGTGTTTTACTTTGTAATATTGTACTGTGGATAAAAAACTATATTGAGCCATGGAGTTGGAGTTTACAAAAGAGCTTTTCACTTTGCCAAAATGTTACAATTTCAAGGCAGCATAGTCTTCAGCTTTCCTAATCTTTTTTCTTAAGAGCTAGTGTCCTTTTTTTGTACACTAAAAAAGCTGAATGCTGATTTTGCAACATATAATAAATTCACTGTATTGGAAAACAAGCAGACAATAAGGTTGTGGATTTCTTTTCAGTGCTTCTCCCTGCAAGGAAACTCAAAAGGGAAAGGTGATAAATGGCTGGCGTGGAGCTTGGAAGCAGGAAACGGGAAGGAACCGGGTCACTTGAGTGAGCTGGAGTGTCAGAGCAGGGAGTAGGTAAGAAAGAGGAGAGGGAAGAGATGCTTGGAGCGGGCCAGCTCCTTGGAACGCTCCTGGGACCGGCCTCCAGCCCTGGCACGAGCTGGGGGCTCCCCACGGCAGCACCGGCGCCGGTTTTGGAGGAAAAGCTGCTTTTGGATGCTGCTGGTGCCAGCCTGGAGGGGCCCTGGGGCAGCAGGAGGCTCGGGGACCCTCGGAATCCAGCGAGAATCCCGGGGGTGCTGCTGGAGCTGGGGACGCTGCTGGAGCTCTCACCTCCTCCCACCTGGCTGAATCAGGGCTCAGGGCTGCCCGTGCCTCCAGCAGCATCCCTGGGTGCTCCTGGATGGGGCAGGCCGAATAAAATCACGGATCAAACTGCTGGGGAGTGTGATTGGAACATCTGCTGTGTTCCTTGTGTCCCTCCTGCAGCAGGTGACGGCACAAACCCCGGGCTGGCGCTGCCTCCCGTGTCCATAACGTGTGTGCCTGGCCTAAGCGCTGGAGTCGGGATTGTCCCTCCAGCACAGCAGCCTCTGGAGAAGGTGACAACAATCCAGGGATCAGAAAGCCTTCCCCAGAGTCTGGGTTCGTTGTTTTAAAGGTGTCCTCGTCCTCGCACCTGCACCAGGAGACGCCGGCGGGACTCGGCCCCGGAGCAAGAGCTGAGCCCAGGCTCTTGCAAATCCCCAAAATTCCTCCAGTTTTAGTTTCAGATGCGGCTCCAGAGCCAAGCTCTGCGCCCCAGGGCCCCTCCACCCTCCAAGGCCGGCTCCTGCCCCGCGGGGCCGCTGGCACAGGAAGGGTCCCCCCATCCCCTCCCAGCTTTCCTGGGGAATTCCTCCCAACCGCTGGCAGCTCCGGCGCTGCCCGGGGTCACGCATTGAGCTCATTAACTCGGAGCTGCCCCAGTGGAAATTTACTGGCTGCGTTCGCTGTGCCAGAGCCAGCCGAGCTCCCGCCGCCGCCGCCGCCTCCTTATCGGGAGCCGGGAGCATCCCCGTGCGCTCCCGGATGGCAAAACCCAGCGGGCAGCAGGCTCGGGAGGAGCCCCGGGCTCCGATGATCCACTGATAACTCGGGTCACCCTCGGCAAAAGTCACTTCGCGCCGCTTCTTGCGCAAACTGCCCGCGGCTTGGGCTCACGCAGGCGTGGGAAGGCCCTGGCCAGGTTTTAGGGATGCCTGGGGACGCGCTGACAGCGCACTGGCGTTTTCCCCTCGTGGGTATTTTTCCGCCCCGTGGGTTTGTTTTCCCTTGTGGATTTTTCCCCGGTGGTTTTTTTTTTGTTTTGTTTTGTTTTTTCCCTGGGCACCTTTC